>OY731405.1:11577858-12177858 GCA_963425845.1 Sphenostylis stenocarpa | reverse complement strand
ATGTAATGCTGCACCGAAAAAGTAAAGCATCACATCATTTTGGTACAAAAATGAGAGGTTATGCAAAGGTTAGCAAGTACTTAGGGAGAGACTTACATATAAATCTATCATTGAAAAGGATACCTGTGAGAATTAAAAGGTGTATGTGTGTGAAATGTAACAGTTATTTATTGTTTGTTTAAATCCTACGCATCAGTATTCAATTAATCATGCTTATTTAGAATCCTTAGAACTTCTGGATGAAAAGGAAAAAAGTGTTCAAAACACAGTTTGCAGGAAGAACTCAAGTATAATCTTAAAACTACTCCACTTAGTTTGATGGATGAAAATTGATGTGATGGGGTGCTTAAATTCTGTAGAACTTGACGAAAGGCAATATAATTTGAATTTCAACGAAGGATATGACTATGCCTTTTATAATATATCTGTTTCCATTTTGAAATTATTGTATTTCCGCTCTCTCCCAGGTCAGTCATCACCCAATGGTAGTTGCATGTCACTGTGAGGGTACAGGTTGGAAATTTTGGGGAGATAGCAACTTAAAGAGTAAATTTTGGGGTCGGTCAATTCAGCTTGATCCTGTTGGTATTTTGACTTTGGAATTTGATGATGGTGAAATATTCCAGTGGAGTAAGGTATATTTTAACTACTTCCGCTACCATATGTTCAATGGCCACAATGAAAATGCAGTGTCCAGATTTGGTTCTAAACTGATATGGATTTTTTTCAGGTTACAACATCAATATACAATCTCATATTGGGAAAGCTGTATTGTGATCATTATGGTACGATGCGGATACAGGGAAATCAAGATTACTCATGTAAACTGAAATTCAAGGAACAGTCTATAATTGATCGAAATCCTCACCAGGTGCTGTATATCTGTTAATGGAGCCTATCTTTACGGAGGATTGTCTTTGCTATATGACTGACATTAACTTTGTTTTAATATAGTAGTTGACATGTGAACTTCTCTCAGGTTCATGGTATTGTTCAGGACAGGAATGGGAAAATATTGTCTACATTGCTTGGAAAATGGGATGACAGCATGTATTATATAAATGGAGACTATAGTGGGAAGGGAAAGGGTTACGAATCAATGTCAGATGCCCATCTAATATGGAAGCGGAGCAAGCCTCCCAAGTTCCCCACTAGATATAACTTCACTCGGTTTGCCATCACATTAAATGAACTTACCCCTGGATTAACGGTCTCTTTTTTGTCTGATACTGTCTCTTGTATAGCCACTTTATCTTCCTATTCCTTTTCTTTATTGTGAAAAAATAGTCTGTATTTTCCACCTTTTTTACCCCCATTATTAGTGCTTGCGATCAGTAAGTAAATGTTGTGATCATTTATATGGCATGGAAGAGCTATAAAGTATAAGATAATTGAATTTTTTACATTAAAGGACCAACATATATCCATATCATTATTTTGTATATTTGGTGGAGTACTTGTTCTCATTTGTTATCACTTTTATTCGTGCATACATAGGATAAGCTGCCACCTACCGATTCAAGGTTAAGACCTGATCAAAGGCATTTGGAAAATGGCGAGTATGAGATGGCAAATTCAGAAAAGTTGCGACTAGAACAGCGTCAACGTCAGGTAATTATTTCATTTTTACTTCTTTGTGGTGTTTCCTTTGTTGGTTTCAGAAGGTGTACATGAATATATTTCAGAATGGGTAACAACAGGATATGGAGTTCCGTTATATTTTTTGTTTTAGAACAAAATTGACGTGAGATTAAAACATGAATCTCTTTTAGTCAATTTTTCTATAAACACTTCTTTAAAATTATATTTTTGAACTTACGTATAAGATTATATATATATATATATATATATATATATATATATATATATATATATATATATATATTCTGTAAGTACTTATGGACAAGTTTATTCAAATAATTTCATAATTCATCTTGGTTCTACTAATAAAGTTGAAATCAAGGAAATTAGAACCAAATTTCTGTCCTATTTCATCTCCTGTCGTTTAGTCAACAAGTCAAATGCTACCTAAGGATGGGAATAGATTATTTAGAGTATGTTTGGAAGAGCTTCTTCATAAGGATTCTAAGCAAAATAAATGAGAAGAAAATAATGAAATGAACTTCTTCATGAGTCAAAATTAGTTTAGGCACAAGTTTAAAAATAAAAATTTAGAAAAACTATACGAGAGCTTTTTTAAATTAGCTTATGCATAAGTTATCTTTTAACTTATAAACATAAATTTTTCTTCCTAATTTTTTTCTCCTAGAAATCTTATGGAAAAGTTCATCCAAACATATCCTTAATATTTCAAATGTTGTTAGAATGCCTCAAATCTAATTGGTGATCAAATGCCAACTACATGTGGAAAGATAAGAATCATACTTACACTGATAGTTATTGCCCATAAATAAAAAAACACTAATAGTTTCCTTTTTAATAGAAACATTTAGTTGCTCTGAATGTGAGATCACTTATCTGCTCAAGTATCAGTTTTGACAAGTTTTACATGTCAATCTTCCATGCCAAGCCATGTTGGTGTACATTTTATAATTAATTAAACTGAAAATTTCCTTTGATGCATATCCTATTACCTGACTGGATAACTGTTTTTAATTTTTACTACTTTCTCGATTTCTCCTATCTCGTTTTTACTTAAAATTTTTATTTACAGCTAGATAATACTTTGTAAAACGGGAATAGAAAGGTGCTATTTTGCTCAAGGATATCAGCATCCTGATGCTCTGTTTATGGAATGATTTAGTATGTAGGTTGCTTTCAGTTGAAAGCCCACAAATTTTTTTATTTATTGGGCAGGGAGGAATTTTATCTTTAATTCTTATCAAAGACTTTGTGGGGGAAATATGATTTAAGAGGAACAATTGATCTTTTTCTTACTGTGTGACCTCTTTTTTGCTATAGAATCTACATTTTTTATGATCACGATCACTAAGTTAGTGGAGGATTGGCTCCTTTGCCTCTCTTTGGATGAGCTTTTTTTATAAGGGTAGGAGAGAAAAATATGAAAAAAAAAAGAAATTGATTTCTGCAAAAGTTAAAATTAATTATGTATAAGTTGACTTATAGAAATTTTCTAATACATTTTTTCTAAATTTGTTATTTTTTTTTATATATATATAAAAAAGTTCGTACAAATAGGTCTATTAGGTACATGTTTTAGATAAGGTAAAAAATTCTTCTCTGTGGGGAGGAAACTGCTAAATTAAATATAGTAGATTTCCAGTCATATATTTTAATTTCCAAAGTAAGCGAGAAGGATAGTTTGAAAAATAGACTGATAACCAATCATTAAGAAACTTTGACGGTTGAAATTGTGATTGTGTTATGCTAAAAGTATAAAAGAAATTATAAAGTTGCCAAAATTTTAACAAAGCTTTGCACTTTAGAGAAGTCTAGTCCTTATGCTATATCCTTATTTTCTAGCACAACTTCATTAGCCATGTTTGTTATTTGATGTTTTGGTTTGAATGGGATTCAGGCTCGGAAAATGCAAGAGAGCGGTTGGGAACCACGGTGGTTTGCTAAGGATAAAGCCAGCGGTACCTACCGCTACATAGGAGGGTATTGGGAGGCCCGAAAACATGGAAATTGGAACTCATGTCCTGACATTTTTGGTCAAATTTCTTCTGATCATCTTCCAGACGAAGGTCAATAATATTCATTGTAGTTACTCAATATTTTACCTTCAATTTTTTCACTGATGCGGGTCCCTTATGACTGCTAGATCGCAGTTAAGGTTCCCCATGAAATTCATGATAATAGTCAATCATTTAAAAATGAGCAGGTAATAATATAATTCTTTTTCAATTCCTAGTCTGAGTCTCATTTTATGTCCTCATTATTATTAGTATTAGTGTTGCGACTAAGTTAAGAAATTTATTTCAGCTTAGGTTCATATACTTAGTATCAGAATTTTAGTTGATACAAATAATCTATGGTAAACCACTCTTACCATTAGTTTAAGTGGTAGTAAATTTGTATATTCATGCATAAAAAAATATAAACTACTAAATAACTGTAGTTTTCCCTTATTGAGGTTAGTTACAAATAACTATATTATTTTTGAGAGACATTATTCATTCTCTGTAATTATTTTCTTCAATGTCTTTTCTTTTCTCTCTGGATTAGGCTTTTATTTTAGTATTCTAGTGTTTGCTACTCTTATTTCTACGTTCTTTTAAAAGCCCGACATTCGTTATTACAAAAGAATCATTGATCGTACAAAAAAAATATATTTAATCACACAACCACAATTATAAAAATGTTTCGTTTTTCTTACTTTAGTCTTTATGATGTATTTGTGGAAGAGGGAGTAAAAGAAAAAAGAGGAGCTGGAGATATTTTTACGAACACATGACGTTTATTATTTCTTATTATTTATAGAGTATAAGTTTAGGTAATTATCTGAGTTTTTGGAGGTGATAGTAATGTAACTAATTTACCAAACGAAAGCGTCATATAATCCAAACCCAGCATGCAGGTAAGCAAAAGAAAGCTCTCTCAAAGTAATGTATAAACGAGAGTAACATTACTGTGGTCTGGAGATAACTATTGACCCCTTTTTTTCAATCTCCTACTGAAATTTGTACCTTCATGCACATATGCTTCTGATTGAAAAAAGAAAATTTGTATTTATATCATCTTTTTGGACAAAAAAATTGTACAATAATAAATGAAGAAGAGAAGACGGGAAAATGTATGATAAGATAAATTGATGTATAAATAAATAGAAATAAGTATTACGATAAAGTATCACATTGTTTGCTATTACTCTATTTATTCGTTAAATGTTTCTTTTATCTTTTTATTTTTCTCAATTTTGTTATATTATTATTTTTATTATTGATTTATTTTACTATTTTTTAAAGCATGTAATTTTTTTTTCGTCAACTCTGTTAAATTACTCCATGAAAAGTACAATATAGTACGGACCTAATCATATATTTATTAATGATGTCAACATAATTAATATGTCATTAATGATATGTGATATATATTAATATTACGTTAGCATGTTGATATTATATAGAAATATAATTATATTTTATTAAATATTTAATATCATTTATAGAAAAGATAATGTTAACTTGTTTTGATAAAAAATTTAAATTAACACTGAAAATAATAATCATATGAAATTAAAAAAAAATGGTGAAAAAATCTATTTAGCCTTATTTATTCGGCCAGTCTTCTTGTCAAATCATCATCTCATATCTCCAGAAGCCAAGTTTCTGTCCAATTAAAATGCCATGGAAAGTGTAATTTAGCCTAACCAAAACCCATGTGGGCACCAATTTCAATTCTGGTTCTGGATGGATTCGTTTAATCTGTGCTTTGCAGTAACCATGGATGGTATAAATTGGAAATAAAAGAGTAATATTTTTGTTACTTTTCTTGTGATGTTACTTTTTTTCAAATTAGACTTATTGCCTTCATCAAATGTACAAATAATTGAATAAAAATTCAATTCCATCCAGAGAATAATGTCAAACCACTTATCATATTACACATAAATTTTATCTATTTTTCCTCACTTTGATATGGGGAACCAGTCCCTATATTGGGCTTGCGATTACATCCAAGATACATAGTTATAATGGTCAATGTGACATTAAATTATACTTGGGGCGCAACAACGTAATCATATCCATATGCTAATGGGGATATCATAACCAAACTAAAGGTTGTTTTTTAGTGCACCTTGATAGATGCTTTTTACACCTTCATAATTAAAATAAATTTTCATTTTATTCTTATATTTATTTCTCGTTTTTAAACCCTCTAATTGTCTATTTTTTTAAATCCTAAAGTATTTTCATTGTTATCATTAAAGATTCATTATTTCAAGAAACAGGTAAGAATCTTAAACTCTCTTTAACTTCTATCATTTTTTATTAGAGTATTTCAAACATTAGAAGAGTGCGGGTTCCTAACAAGAGTACGAATTTGATTTTTTATAAACACATATTTTGGAATACACGTTTAAATTGTTCAAAACATGTTTAGATTTTTAAAGTTCATTTCCGAATAGGGTGTTCTAGAAATGAAGTTCAAAATAACTAATTCAACATGCATTTTTGGATTAGGTGATCTGAAAATATATTTTGGATTAATTATTTTGAAACACACCTTTAAGTTTTAAAATACATGGATTGAATAGTTTGGATTCTTATTTACATTTTTAGTTAAATTTTCATAAACATTTGGACAAGTATTTTATAATAGGTACACAACATTAATACTTTATAATCTTATAGGCTGAAAACGATCTTCAATGCAAGAAGGACAGCAAAATGAAGATATAGGAGTTATAAAGGTGTAAAAGAGCCAAGAGTACATAAGGGTTAGAAACAAACATTAGTAAAAAAAGTATTTTGTTCATTTTATATGGATTATGGGGGTGGACGAAGAAGGAGCCCAAACACAATGAAATATGTCTATTGGGCCAATCATGGAACTGTAATCAGAAAGCACTGTGGACCAAAAAAAAAACAACAGAAAAAATCAGGCCTGCTAGGCAGAAAAAGAAAGAAAAATAGCTTAATAAACTTCCTCTTCTTGAAAATTAAGAAAAAAAAAATGGACAATCCTTTCTTTATCAAAACCCATTCTACAATTTATTTTAATAATAATATAATAATAAAATGGTTGTATATAAAGAAAGTAGTTATTGAAAAAATGAGAAAACAAAGTATACCTACACTACATATATAAGTTATGAAAAGGGTCACGTCCCATTTGGCCTCTAACATCAAAAAGATGAATTCCCAACATTATCACACACACACACACACATATATATATATATATATATAACACGTGTGTGAATTTCGAAAGTACCTGGTTTAGATCTTCCTGTGAAGGAGTAATACTGTAGAAGATTCTAATGCAGTTTGATGATGAGTTTATTTAATCCAGAAAATCATAGAGTTATTAATTTTTCTTATGAAACTAGTTCTCGTTCTCCCCCTACTTCCTTTGCAAACCAGACCAAGGATCCCTCTTTTCCACTCCATTCCTTCAATGCCATGATGGATGTTTGTGTGTCTAAGCCCTGTCTTACTCATGTTCGGTTTTTGTTTTGTGACCATTTTGGTGTCTCTTTTCATTCATAATGAACAGTGCATGTCTTTGTTCATATAATCTCCCAAAATACTTACATCATGTTTTGCGCTAATTCAACACTATGTCGAGCTATTATTTGTCCTAGACTACGTGTCAGACAAGGCACCACAGCTATCTGTTGCATCATTCTGCACTTGTTTCTTTCGTCTGTTCGCAAGAGTTACCCATTTTGAAGGGAACAAAAGGCTACTGAATATGTAGCCAGAAAGCTCCAAGTATATTCTGTTGTCTTCATATTCCTCAATAAGAGTACTCGGTATTTTGACTTTTGTTCTGCTGCTGATCTAGGAATAGGAAGTCTTCCCTAGTGCAAATTAATGGATACTAGAATGCCCTAAGCTACATTCATGATGCTTCTTTTTAGTAAGAGTTATAATAATTATAAATAGTCACATTCATAACTTCTTCTGAGTCTATGTTCTTTATAGCAATCTAGCTAGGTACTACTTCCCTTATGCATTAATGTGACACACACATCACCATCTAAATCAAGTATTTGGTACATATTTGTTAGATTATACTAATACAATGGTATAATAAAAAGTAAAAACAAGTGTCAGCACCAAATTAATGAATGACTCAAGATTTTAAAAATGAAAATGCAGACTGTGTATATTACTAACTGGTCTATACATTTTACCACCCTTTCAATGTCTATGAATAGTAGCTTGAGAGGTTGACCACCACAAAATACACAAGGAAAAAACAGAAGAAACTAACCACAATCAACAGGATTATGTTGTCTCATATCCTCTGTCCCATTTTAAAACAGGAGTTGGTGTACTCTTTTTGTCACTTGTTGCCTGTACCATCAATCTTCTAAAAGATCGCATATGAGATTGAATAAAAGACTGACCAGAAAATCATATCAAACTAAAGTATACATTGAACAGATTATGTTCCTGACGATGCAACTGAGAAGTCATTAGATCATAAAACGATGTGTACAAATTAAAGATGATAAATTATAAACTAGTAAACTGATATGATATATTTTTGGTGTAAGAGTTTAACCAAATTTCTGATATGTAATCTGATAATAATATCAAAGTAACAGATCAGGTAATAAATTACCTTTAGATTACTTACATGATGACGTAATTGGTTATTCCACAGAGAGCAAGAAATTTGTTTTTTAACAAATGACCTAAAGAATAATCAATTACTCTGTTCCATAGCAGACAAAGTAGAGGGTTATTCATTTTAATGTGCGAAATACTAGGTTACGTGCGTTTTTGGAGCACAATGGAAATTAAACCTTTTCAATATTTTTTTTAGTGTGTTATGGCTGAATCTAGCTACATGCATAACTAAAAAGTTGTCAGGAATTCAAATTCAAACGTGAGTTAACATATCACATGTAATAAATATGAAAAATAATGTATAAGTGATTGATCCATCACCTTAAATCTTACAAAATTCTTACGGATTTTGGATTAAAGATATTGTGATATTTTTTTATATAATTGATTTTATCACGTTCGAAATAATTTTTCTCAAAAATATTTTACAATAGTTTTAGAATTGAAGGGTTCCAGACAAATACTAATATAATAAAATTTTAATTTAGCGTTAATTTCTCTTAAAAATACTGTTTAGATAAATGTTAACACAACAAAGTTTTAATTTAGCTTAAACTCTTCTTAGCATGGAAAGATTTGTAACTTTATTATGACTTCTTCTTGCATTAATTTCTCCCATTTCCTTAAAAAAAAAAAAAAACCCACCAATATAATAAAATTTAACTTTAAATGTAATTTATTCAATCTATCTATAATAAATACATTGACATTTACAATAATATAGAATATTTTTTTGAAAGGCTTCGTAACCTCTTATTCTCTTTCTCTCTTTGTATAAAAGAGAAAGAGAAAATAAAAAATAATACTTTTTTATATATGAAATCATAGGAGTATCATTTCTATAACTTACTTTTGAGGTTTCATTGTTATCACGACACAATTTTTGAAAAAAAAAATTTATTCAAGTTACTGTTGTCCTAAAAGATATAGTTTTGTAATTAATATAATTTATTTAAATTTCATTGATTTTTTAAATATATTTAATAAAAAGTTTTGTAAAAGAAAATATAATTAATCAAGATACGATTCTTATTATAAAATTGATGAAGATTATAGTAAAATATAATAATAATACTTATTATTGTATTTAGAAACGATAGTGTTTCAGGTGTTATGTCCACTATGATAACATCGTTAGGATCAATTTTCATGTCTAGTGTATTGTCTGTTTTGAAACTTTCATCTATTACGATTTTGTTTCAAATGATATTATTATAGCAAACATAAGGTCGAGAGATACTCATTCTTAGATGAAACATTGATTAAATGAAACATTGACATTCATCGTGGGTTTAAGAGCAGAGTTGTAATTTATTTATACTCCTTAGTCCTTATCTGAGGAGCTTATGTTCTTGTATGATTATGAATCTTATATTACTTAAAAGTTGAGACAAATGTTGATTTATATACATCATTCTCTATCAATTACTAACTGAAACATATTTTAAGGATAAGATGGATGAGAATTCTAAAATTGATAATACTCAATCATGAAAAATGAATTTTTCATATAATTAAAAAATATTTTAATGAATCTTAGTTATACATCAATCAAAGTTTTAGCTCCCAAAATTTGATACCTTGGCTTCATACTTTATATACTCTATATTAGGGTTGTAGAACCTATATATTATTATGAATGAATAACCTATACATTTTTTCAAAGCATTACGGGTTAAAAAGGGATCAAGGTTTGTTTATATGAAAGTAAGAAAAATAAGTAAAATAAATCTTAAAATTGAATCTTATTTCTTAGTTAAAATTAAAATACGTTATATGATTTTTTTAAAGAAAGAACGAAACTTGTACAAATAATCAAATAACTTTTTTTTCATATATCGACATTCATATTTATGATTGTAAATATCCTATATATTTTTTCAAAACTATACAAGTTGAAAAGGAGTCAGGTGTGCTTTGTACAATATGAATTTTTCTTTTATTTTATAGGCTTAAATATTTTTCTCCTTAAATTTTAAATTCCATTTAAATAAAAAATTCATTGACTTGTGATCTCTAACTTTTATTTTTTTAATTTATTATTATTATATATATTATTACGATAAAAAATATATTTTTATTATAATAAATAAATTATATTTTCAAAAAATTTAATATAATTATATAAAGAATACATATTATTATACATTATCATATTAATTATCTTTTATTTATTATTATTTTATAAAGTATCTTTTATTTTCTGACCCTACTTAAAATATTTTCAGAAAATAAATATTTATCTTTTCCTTTATTCTCAAATATGCCATTATTTTTATCTAAAAACTCACCTAAATGTCGGAGTGTTTTTTTAAATAATTTTTATTTATTTAAAAAAAAATTAATCGTCTTAAAATCACACATGACCGTTTTAATCTCGCATCCTTTTGTTCATTCCTTTCGGTTCAAGAAAAAAATGTATTAAATAAAAATATTAATAATTTTTAAATAATAAATATATATATATATATATATATATATATATATAATATATATATATATATATATATATATATATATATATATAATAGGGAAACGTGACAGCCACCATATCCAGTGGAGTTAAGCAGTGGCACTCTGATCTGCAATCGCTTCTTTCCAGATTTGCGGGATTATGAGATTGGGACCGACTCACGCCGCCCAACATATGCCCAGTCATTCTTCTGTTCTCATCTTTCTTCTCCAAACCACATCTGCATATTTATTATAATAATTTCATAAAATTATATCAATTTTTTCTCCTGTATGAAACAAATTAGTTTATTAGCACTTTTTTTAACCATCTTTAGCTTAGTGTTTCTCATTTGACTTCTCAATGGGATTTACTTATTATATACATTAACTTTTTTTTATTTTTCCCAGCTTAAGTGATCTCATTTTTCAATTAAGCACCTAAAAAAATTTATTGCCAACAAAATTCCCTATACAGTTAATAATAAAATGAAAAAAAAAGATACAGATTAAAGTTTTTATCTTTTCAAAATGAAAATGAATATGAACATATGATTAAAAGGTTAAGCAATTGATGGTTATGCAATCAGTGTTCATTGAAATATTGGTGTAAGGATGATTCTTATTATAGGCAACCAATGCCTATAAAGAAAAAGGAAATTTTAGCACCTAATGTTATACTTTAAATTAGATGACCTATCAATAGATCCAATAATTTCAATTAATTTGTAAATTTATGAATCCTAATTTTTTTTTAAATAATAAGAAAACAAAAACATTAAATATTAATTTTTTTCGATCAAGTAAGCTAAAAATAGAATGTTTGCTTAAAAAAAAGCTAGACTAGAAAATTTTTATTTGTTGAAAAAACATTTGAATAATAAAATGTTTTTTAAAATCTTGGTATGTGATCACCCGGTTGTTGAGTTTCATTATTTCTTGTTGTGTGTATTATTTTAATAAAAAAATACGAGCAAACGTATTATAACTCTTCGTTGGAAACAAAATGGAATTATTTAAAATATAATTCCATTTTAAATTATTTTGAAGTTACGTCATTCACAAATTCCAATATGATTGATTTGAGTTATTTGCCTATGATTCTTATAAATAGATTTATTTTTAAAGTCCGAACCGATTTTTTTTATTCATTAAATATGCCTAACAATGAGATTTTAAATGATGTCAAGCAGCATCAGGCACCCCTAATAAAAATGATTTAATTTGAAGTGTTGCTAAATAATTCAAAAGAATTTGCAGCGAATCAATAAAAAATAAAAAGCATTTGGAAATAAATCATTGGTGAGATAATGGTGTAACAGATTTGGCCTAACCTTGTCTCCTACTATCAAGCATTTTCCTTCAAACTTAATATATAAAATTAGAAAAATTAATAATGTTCGAGTTCGTCAATGAACAGCTATTGTTTGCTGTAGTATCCAGGAGAATTAATTTGACAAAGTTCCATGAACAACTATTCATTATTCATAGAATTATTACATTAATGCTTACGTACGTTAAATGCATGTGGATATTATCTTGATGAAGAGATTTTGTTGAGTTTCAATTGAATCCAGCTAGGTTTTTCTGATTGCGTGAGACAATAAGATGAACGTGGTTAAAGAGTTAGGTTTTTGTTGCTCTCTTTCACTCTGCGAATCACTGTTGTGTTGGAGACGTGGAGACAATTAGGTCGTGTTTTGGATAGCATCATACAACCTGTGGCGTTTCTGCTAATTCACTCTCATTTTGTCTGCTACCTTGTCTAGCTTTTCCTCATCCTTCACCCCAACTGCATATTCATGTCACCCCATGCATCCATTTTATTTTATTTTTATTCTTGTTTTTTTAGTATATATTTAAGAGGTTTTTAGTGAGTAAAGTATTTTTCATGCTTAATGCATGATAAATATACAAAAAAGAAGTTGAGAAGAAATGTTCTATATCTATGAAACTCTCCAAGATAAATTAGACTCGTGTTCGATGACATATTTTTCTTAAGAGGAATTTTTACACAAATATGCCTCTTTTTTCTTGAGTATATCTTGAACATATAAAATATATTTTCGATATTCCTGAAAATATACAAAACATGATTTTTAAATGTGACAATATTATTTTGTATATTAAAAGTTATCCCTGATGATGCGTTGAGAACTATGCCTGATGGTCCCTCTTCAACCCTTTTTTCTACTGTTAGGGTCTGCCACTTCTCTTAATTATGACACCACCTTTAGTTTTTTTTTTTTTTTTTTTAAATTAGTTGTTCTCTTTTCTTTGTTTTTTTGTTAGAGTTCTTTAGACTGTTTCTTTTTGTCCCAATTAAACCCTATATATATATATATATATATAATATTTTGTCACGATTGTCATTGTTCTGTGTCTATTCGATTGGACTAGTCGAAGACTATGATAGTGAAAAACAACTATGTATGTAAAGGGGTAAACTTTAGGACTGAAATATTTAATAATTTTTTACATGAAAGAATGCATCCTCTACGTAGATCATGGTTAACGTTTGAACCTTTTTGTCTTCTAATCACATATATTTCAGTTGGTAGATCATAATTGTTTTTATAACAGTTTTTAAAATGTTGTTAATTTGTAGTTTATTGAATGACAATAGGTAATGTAAAGCACGAATCATGATAAACATTGTCATGCATGTTACATAAAGAAATTTCTACTCAATCATTCGACCATGCATGCACTTATATAATGATTATATTCAATATGTTTGCCTATTATTAAAATTCTTTTTAATATATGTTATTGAAATTAATAATCATCCATCAACATTAATTAATAATTAAAATATACTTTTATCTTTATTTGAAAAATTAAATTTATAATTATTATCAATATTTTTAAAACTATATTTGTGAAAACATAGATCAGGTTTAAAAATGTAACTGATTCACCAAATTTAATAAAATAATTTTTTTATAATATAATAAATATATAATTATTTTATTAATAATAATATTTTTTTATATAAAAAATAAATAGTATTATTATGATTATCGTAAATTACAATAGAAATTATAAATATAAAATATATTAGAGAGTGAAAAATAATAATTATTAAAATAAAATAAAAAATATAATAAAATAATAATTATTAAAAATTGATATAATTAATATGAGATAAAAAAATTAAAATATATTATATCTTTTATTAAAAATTATGTTAAAAAATTTGATCTTAATTTTTTTTTATCAAAATCGGTTTGAAAAAAATCCAACCAATTTTTTTAGTTTTATCCCACTTCAATTAAAATTTAATTATTTGAAAATAATCTTTGAAATTTTTATTATCTTATTATAATAGTATATATGTAGTATTATTATTCCGTGCATTATATAAATTATCATTCTTTTATGTGCATAACTTGTCTTTTGCATTAATGGAACTGACCGATAGTGGATATAGTTTTGTGAATTTATGTGTTATAATAGTTTAGTTATACAATGCGTTTTTTTTTATTATGTTAATAAAGTTTTGGTGGTTTTACCCTATGATATATTAGGATCTCAGTGATATTAGTTATATAATACATTAAAATTTGCTTAAGAATTTTCTTTGAATGAACTTTCTCTTGGACACGTTATGTTTCCTTATTGTTGTGAAGTCCGGGTTTCCTCCCTACTTCTGTCAAAATATAAATACAACAAGCTATGGGGATTGAAACATTGATTAATATGAAAAATTTGTTAGAAGTAGCATCACTACTACAAATATTAAACCCATATTTTTATTATTTATTATATTGTTTAGAAGTTTAACTTTAGAATTGGAGGTCGATACTCCAACCACTAAACTACTAAAATTTTCTCATAATAACTTACAAATAAATTATATTTATATATAAATAAATATATATCCGTGTAAATATATAAATACAAATATATTTATATAATTTGATATATTTATATAGTTATATATTTATATGTTGGATGTGAGGGTATGCTCGAAGGTGAAAGTGTGTTGAGTGGATTTTCAAAATTTGATGCCAAATTTGTGAGCGGGTCTCTTTATATAAATTTGTAATTTAATGACAAAATATAATATTTATAATTTATTTATATAATGATATAAAATAATTTTGGGAAATGTGTCATTCGTTCAAGTGAAAAATACCAATTTTCGCTCAAACGAGGCTTGAGCGAGTGAATTTTCATGAGCTTTAACGTATTTTCACTCAAGCGAGAGTCAATCTCATTTTCACCCTCGAATGCGCTCTCACATCCAACATATAAATTATAGTAGTTTAATAGTTGGAGTATCAGTTTTCAACTCTAAAATACTGAGTTCAAATCATGCTAGTGACAATTCTTTAACTTAAGTGAATTTTTGGATAAAATAAAAACTCTTTCCACGTCGGTTTCAACCAATGTGGAATGTGTCAATTAAAAAACTTTTAACGTCGATTCATCTGGAACCGACGTTGAAATTGTATTCAATGTCACCTCAGTTTTAACTAACGCTAAATGACAACGTGAAAAACATATTTTATAGTATTGCATTTTGATATAAAAAATACATTGTTGTTATCTACTTCTAGTTTCATTAACGTAAAGATGATGGAACAAAATTTCCACACATTAAACTAATTTAAAACACAATATCTAAAGATGAGTAGAAAATCACAAACAGAAACAAAATTTCGATAGTGTTTATAGATATGAAGGTGTTAGTAAAAGAAAAATCGATACCAGGATCGAAAGAACCAAAGAGAGAAAATTGAAAATCATATAGTTGGTTAAAAAATTGATAAGACTGGTAAAAGACACTTGGTGACCACAAAGGTAAAAACACATCGAAAATAAAAATCGAGAATCGAAGAAACAAATTTCGATGTCCATTGCTGAAAAGAATCGAGAAATTAGAATAGTGCAAAGTTAAGAATTAAATGAAATCAAAAGCAATTCAAAACACTCGATGTCTAAAATCGAGATCGAGGGAACGGTTAACACACACATGGAACGTGGGAAACGGTTTCTAAACCGTGGCTAAGATCGAAGATCAAGAGGGCAGTTCTCTTATGCGTGAGAACGTGGAATACAGTTTTTAAACCATAAGACTAAGGGACGTGCACGTAGGATCGTGGTGACAATTTTGTTAACCACTCCTAGAGAGGTTACTTGAAGGATGCTCTATAAATAGAGCGAAGACTTAAAAAAGAGAGGAAATTGGCAGAGACAATAGAAACATAAGTGAAAAAGTCTACCGGAGAACGACGAATCATGAAGTTTCTGGCGGTCTGGGTTTCCATTTTCATTGATTGTCTGTATCGCTTTCTTTACTTTCCCTGGTAATTTATGTTCATGCAATTTACTTTGATGCAAGTTTACATTTAGCAACTTTAAGTTTCTGCATTTTCAATTCCTTGTCATTTATTTTTATGAAAGTTGAGATTCTGCGTTTACATTTATGCAATTTCGATTTCTTGCTATTTACATTTAATGCAAATTTAAGGTTTCCACATTCTACATTTCTCTGCAATTTAATATTCTGCTTTCGATTCGATGCTTTTATTGCTTTCTTTACTTCGCGTTTCTTAATAAAAAATACCAAAAAATAGTACTTTCGATCATCGATCTGCACTCTAGGTCATGTGGTTTGCATCTTTTCAAGATTTTAGGATTCTCGATTCTTATACACATTTCGATTGAAAACTGCTTGCTAGCCTAAGTAAAAAGAATCTACATGGTTGAGATTTGATTAGAACTTAACTCCCGATAAATCGAAATCAATCAAATTTTCACTAGAAACAGAAGGTTAAATCTCATATGCATTCATTATCAACTATTCTATAATTGTAATGTTTTCACATATTATACTACTGATATCATGTTCTATAATTTCATCATATATGTGACTAATTAAAAATTAACCACTAGCTAATTTTCTTATAACCAAAATGATTCTATTGAAAGAAACGTAACAACATAATAACACCTAGGTAGTTGATTAATATTTGAACCGATCGGTGGTCAAAGTTGGAAAATCTTATGCCAAATAACATATTAGATATTATTCAAGTGATTTCAATGGCATTTAGCTAGTTTAAGCCCGTGAAAGAAAGGGCAGAACGTAGTACTGAACCTAGAATTTAAAAAAAAAAAAGGTGGAGTAATAACTTTCATACTACATTTGTTTCTTATTTATATAACCAATTTTTGTTGTGGTAAGATAGGAGAGAATCCCTGAATCATTGTAGGTTCAAGTTGCTTGTGCTAGCTGTATAATAAATAGTTAGGGCCACTCAAATTATTAAGGCATTTATACACCATGAACAATTGAGTTAAAGATGCATGTGCGATACGTCCCTCTACCCTAATTAATTCGTAGTTATTTTTATTACATAAAAAGTACTATACGTAGGTGGGAAATGAAGGTAAAAAGTCGTAACATAGTGGAAAAGCAAGTCCAGAGAAAATTCATAGCTTCCAATGGTGGCTTTAAAGGGTTGATGTAATATTTAGCTAGCTTTTCATGCTTTCTGCATGGATGATTACCTACATGTATTACTTCTGAGTGCGACTCTGCAGAAAACGGTCCTCCCAACTTCATGCATACACTATTGTATTAACTGATTTAAACTATAACCTTTTAGGTCGGACCAAAGTCCCCCTCATGTGATGGCTTTAATATATGATTCAAAACCTAAGAGGATACAATGTTTACAAAATCATGTTTGTGTGCGTGTGTAATATAGCCTTAGATATTAATGCTTACAATGATGGTTGTGTTTGATTGATTCTTATAATAGACCACAAATATTGATCTAAATATAGCCTCTGTATATTAATTATTTGCTGGCACATTTATACATAAAAAATAAACAAAAAAAGGTAGATCATATAAGCTTAAAAGAGGAAAAAAGAAAAAAGGTTTTATGTTTGGTGAACTTTGAAAAGAATAACAAAAAAAATGATTAAGGAAGCAAAAGTAGCGTTAAGGAAAAAGATTCAGCACTTGTAAACACGACAACACAGTTTAATTAATTAGGTTATGATATCTTTGAGAAAACCACGTACATGAACCACAAACAATGCTCCTAACCATGGGCACCTTGTTGTCCAGCATTCGTATTCAATTATTACGTGTTACAATTTTCACGATATTTTATATCATTAAGAGGGAAGATGACAAATCAATTGATTCATCCCAGAAAGACCCAGCAAAACCAATTATTGTTCATTTAAACATTGAGTGTTCACGATTCAAAATATTGTGGTCGAGGAAGTGATTCGAGAGTGAGTTTTTGAGAGGAAACAGAGTCACATGCGTATGCAGTGGCGTATATAGATAGGTTATTAGGCACCGACGAATTGCTCCTCTGTCTTTACCATACACATTATACGAAGCCAATGGGTTCAATAATTTTGTATACATGTATATACGAACGAAGCAGCATGCAACAAAAAAATGCTGCAAACAAGCATTACCACAAGAAAACACACAGCATTTTAGGTTTTTTACGTCACGCAACGTTTTTAGCGGTTGAATTCATCCACTTGTGCTATTACAATGCTTCGTAAGTTTAAAACTATCTGTTGTTTTTGAAAAACAAATGTTTCCATGTCCACTTTTAAAAGAAAAAAAATACCTTTGACTAATTAATTTGTATATTTGACTCTCTTGTTCTTGCATTCTGTGGGAGAAAAAAAACGATTTTATTTGTTTATTAAAATCTATAAGGCTTTTAATTAAAAAAATACATAAAAATTCATACTATATATCAATGAGTATTAGAGTGTTTCTGTTTTAAAATATGCACTCTCGAAGTTAGGGACGCGAACATATTTATTTAGGCAGATTTGAGTCGCTGAATTGAAAGGAGTTTGATGTATATCTAAAATTTAGGGTTTATATTTTGTTTATTTATTTATTTAATAATTTCATACTCTAAGATGTGATTTTATTTCTTAAAAAATATTTTATGAAAATATGTTAAGATGAGTAGAACATAGAGTGATACACAATCATGCACAAATACAATATAAAAGATTACTTGGTATAGCCATGACTACGACCTCACTCTGATAAAATCTTATGTGTGACACTCTCTTTAAATAAATCTTTGTTGCGCATCAACCAAATATATCAAGTTACCAAAAGCCAAATAATGTGACAAGCTCCAAATTTTTTTCCTCTAAGAATAGAGCCATGTTGTAGATAACGAGTTAATTAATTTATAGAATCTATAATTAATATAATTCATCTCATTTTTCAAAAATTACATATTTTAATTTATATTTAATTACATTTCTATTCTTAAAATCTTGTAAGAGAGTTTATCAAAACATGCTCTTATCCGATAACTTGTGAAGAAGCAAGCTCCATAAAAAACAATATTTTCAAAGAAACTTTGCGTTTCCAAAAACAATGACGCCTCCACTTGTTGATTGTTGTTACCACAATTCCCTTTATCAATATATCCTACAGCAGAGAAAATCCAGTTGCCAGAGACAGAAGAAACATTTTTATTGGACCAAACATCAATCCACTGAATCCATTTTTTATTACCATCATGTGCATCAAATTATAGTATAGTCTTATAGAACAATATTTCTGAACTAGCTAAAAGTTAATGTTATTTTTTATATATAAGACATTATCATAAAAATAATAAATGTTAATCTAAATATTTATAATTAGATATGGTATATAAATATTAAATATATTTTAATAGATACAATATGATAAAGAAAATGCACATTAAATTTGATCCTATCCCAACCTAAATCATTGGAATATTATTTAATGTTCTTTTCCTGTCATGGTGAAAGTAGAGGACGAGAAGAAATTACAGAATACAAAATGAGAATAAAAAAATGGCATAATCTAAACACGAGGTTAGCAATCGCTGTTGAGATTTGTAATTAGTGGCTAAGAATGCAAGAAAGCTGTGGTTAGAAAATTAGATTAATATAATAATCTTGGTGACGCGCTTAAATGATTAAAATCTTGATATATATTGAGTATTGACCTTAAATTTAACGAAATTAAAACATCATATACTTAAGTGATGGTAATTCAAAGTAAGAGATACGTATTTTTATTATTATATACGGTTTTCATATGATAAACGATATCACAATCATTATTCCCGTTTATGTTAATTAATCATTTGACCATGATACAGACCTAATCAAAATACTTGATATAATTAATCTTAAATCACATTATACAAACATGATACACGGTTCAAACTTACGTGGCATTATGCTATCGAATAAGTTTACTTGATTAAGGTACGAGAAATAAACTAAAATTATAAAAACAATAAAAACTAAGCTGGCATTGAATATTAATTAAAATTCAAATTATGAGCTATCGTGCCTAGAAGAAGTCACCACGATCATTTTAATCATTAAAATTATTAGTTAGTGTTGAACGAAATATATTACTTGTTTTTTATAAAAATATATAAAATTGAAGTCATTGGACACTTGTCCACTGTAGAATTAAGGTGATGTGTCGCTGAGCACCTCCTAACTTGTTTTCGCAAGTATACTCACCACAATTAGCCACGTGTCCGAGCCCTAAGTAGTTTTACTTGGAACATTCTCATTATCGTTGATTCAATTTACTTACTTTAAATATCTTGTATTTTATTAAAATAATTTAAATGATTCTTGTGACGTCATATTTTAGTACTTTATAGATGAATGTGCTTCAATAATAAAAAAATTATAACCACACTTATTTTTATATAGAAAATAATTAATTGATAGTATAAAAGTTATTAAATTAATGACACGTATGAAAATATTTTGATAATCATATCCTTAATTAAACATTTAACTACAAAAGGTAAAGAGAAGTTGGAATTTGCTGCATGGCACGTATAAGATGACGTAATGGTCACACAAAGCAGCTAAAACGCCAGGTTGCCACTGCCACCCCTTCCCCCTTTGCTCCAATGTGTTCCTTTCCACATTATTTAAACAAATTGTTTATATCTTTCACTTATTTTATTTTTAAATCTTAGTCTATCACCTATACCTAATGAATTATGTGTACTAGCGACAACAAAAATTAATAATATTTTTCTCAAATAATTTTTATTTAAAATATCTTATAAAATTATTCAAAATCAATGTTAAAAAATATCTTATAAAATTATTTAAAATCAATGTTTTTACCACATTGATGGAAGTTCACATAATTGGATGAGATTGATCGATTATGTTCCAAGTTTCAACTTCTTCAGTTCAAGAATGTTGAATACTAATTTTTTATTGCAAGAAAAGAGATTTATCTAAAAAAATATTCTCATGATTCAAGTCAATTTTTAGATAAAAGAGTAATATTTTTATATCAATAATAAAATAGTTATTTTATCCATACCTCTTAATTTTCAACTTATATTTTAATATGTTTACGAGTCTTACATTAAAAGTCAAGACCATAAATAATTTAAATACATCTTCTTTTTTAATTTACCTTGAAAATAAAACTTTGATAATTCTAAAATAAATATTATTATTATTATTAACAATATTATTATTATGAATGTGAAATTGGAATACTTTCATTTCAAAAAAACAAATAATATTTTATTTAATTAAAAAAATGATACTATAACATTTTACTATTTAAAAAAAATTGAGTCGAAAATAAGTTATATATAAAGAAAAGAAAATTTAAATCTTTTCAATTTATGAAAAAGCAGGACAGAAAATTAATCTTAACACCAAAATATATATATATTAAGAATAAAAACACGTAATATGATTGGTATAATTTTTTATAAGATAATTTTAGTTTAGGATTTTTTTTTCGTCTTATTTTTATTTTTTTTATAAGTTTGCATTGAAAACTTTATTAAAACGATAAAAGAAAATAAAAACATGAATAAAGATGAGACTCAAACATAGGGATATATGCAAAGTTGGTTATTTAATAGATGGATTTAGAAGAGAAAAGGCATGTAATGGTACTAATCTAATCTTCACATAATAACAAGGATGATAACATCATACCTGCCTAACAAACCAATTAATTAGAAACTCTAGATTGGAATTTTCTACACTTTCATATACTACTTGTTTCATCTCCTTTATCTACATTTTCACCATTTTGGCACCTAATTAACCTTTTTAAGATGATATATTTTTTTTCCTTAAAAATATTCTCACATGTTACTTTTATTCTTATTGAAAGCTTAATATTCTTTTAATTATCACGTTTACTTAAAAATATGTGTTTTTGGTTATTAGTGAGTGAGGAATAAAACTCAATTCCTCTAAAACATATGTAAGAACTAAGATTGATATTTCAAAGAAACTGAATACCATATTTTAAGATCTCTCATTTTTTATAATTTAATAATTAAGATAAATTATCATTTTAATTCATTAAATTTTAAAAAACAATAATAAGGAGAACAAATAATAAACATCTAACTTTTATTCTTGAAGTAATTAATGAATCTCTTTATATATATATATATATATATATATATATAATATTTGGATTTTTATATAAATAAATAAATAAACAAAATCTATCTATTTAACCAATATATCCCTCCCTGATGTTAATAGAATTAAAGTCTTGGTTCAAATTTGAATCATAATTAAAAATATATAACTAAATGGAAAAAAGAATATTAATTTACTCATTGAATAATTCTAGTAGAATTACTTCTTATTTTAATTTTTGTTTTTCTAATCTAACTTTGATTAAGTAATTCACTTGAATTAAAAGAAAATAAAAGGGAAATTGAAGAATAATTATCTCAGAGATCGATACTCTAAATTTATTTTGGTATCTATTTAAAAAAATGTATTAAATATTATAAAAACTTTCAATAAAATATAATCATTAATAAAAATAATAAAAAATGGTATCTTTCACATGGTAATATAAAACAACGTATTTAACTTATAGCTTTAAGCCCATTGTCATTGGGACCATGATATTGTTCATCCCAGAGAAAAAGAGTCCCCCATGTTATTGATTTATTCAAATTGATGTGATGAGGCACATGATAATGTCAATTGAGCCTCTTTTGAAATCGACATTTGGTTAAAATTTGTAGAAAATTTCATCAAGATCCTTCAATTTTATTTGATGGGTGCCTCCAACTTCCACATACACATAAAATTCCAAAATGTTCACGTCCAGTTTAAATTTTAATAGAAATTTGTTAAACTGTTTTGGCACTTTGTAGTAGACACCACGTGAAAGGTGTACTTGGTGTGAAGAAAGAAGTCCCACATCCGTGGGAACTTCAATTGGGGGCTCTCCTCCTTCCTATAAAAGGAGCCCCTCCCCTCTTATTTCATACATCCCAAATATTTCTCCTTCTTTCTCTTTTACTTTCTTAGTATTGGTAATTTCTAATTGTAAAAGGAAAGAGTGGTCATTATAAAATTTTCATTTTTGCCTATTGTCAGGGTTATTTTTCTCGTCTCTATTTTAGTTGTGTGTATTTATGCTGGTACTCTGATCCTAACAGTGGTATCAGAGCTGCGTTCGAGTTCCGTTGCGTGTCACTAGAATAGTGTTGGTAAAATTCGAGTATGCTTCGTGGTTGCAGTTTAATCTGATCTTCCACATCGAGAAGGAGTTGTTACTTGGAAAAGGTGTGGTAGTGTGAAAGTACTATTGAGGAAAGTTCATGCTAGGAAAGACTTGGTACTTAAGCGTGTCCATTAGTGACCCACCTCTCTTTCCTGGAACCTACTTGGTGTACTTGGTTCACGGTTTACTACTATTGTTCGGTAGACAATACTATTTATAAGTGATAGTTGCATAAGTCCGTATACAACCATGGCGAGCAAAGTACGAGATAGAGAAGTTCAACTGGAACAATTTCTCGTTGTGGAAATTGAAGATGAAGGCAATCTTGAGAAAGGACAATTGCGCAGAAGCAATTGAGGGAAAACCTGCAGAAATGACGGATAAAGATTGGAAGAAAATTGACGGCAACGCTATTGCAAATTTACACTTGGCAATGGCGGACTCGGTTCTATCCAGGTGTTGCGGAGAAAGATTCTGCAAAGGAGATTTGGGATGCCCTCATTAAATTATATGAGGTGAAGTCACTTCACACAAGGATATTCCTGAAGAGGAAACTCTATACTCTTCGGATGAGTGAGTCCACATCGGTGACGGACCACATCAACCAACCGAACACCTTGTTTGCCCAATTAGCGAGCAGCAAATTTCAACATAGTTGAGAATGAGCGTGCGGAGCTCTTACTTCAGAGCTTGCCGGACTCGTATGATCAACTCATCATCAACATTATAAATAATAATATTGAAGGACAACTACACTTTGACGATGTTGCTGAGCTATTCTAGAAGAAGAATCCAGGCGAATGAATAAGGTAGAAAGTTCTAAACAAGCGAAGTTTTGACGATGATGAGAGGAAGATCAGCGGAACGTGGCTCAAGTGGGAGTCAAGATCATGGCAGATCTAGCTCTCGAAACAAGAAGACTTTCAAATTTAAATGCTACTACTCGTGGCAAGAAAGGGCACACGAAGAAAGAGTGTTGGAAGAGGAAGAATGAAGAATCAACCTCACAAGGTTGCATTGCGAGTACTTCGAGAGGAAGGAGTAATTTTGGTAAGCGAAGCGACAATCAGCTCTAATGGCGGAAACGAATTTCATGACAAGTGGATAATGGATTCGAGGTGCAACTTGGCATATGACCCCACACCGAGATTGGTTTCAAACCTACAAGCCTATCTCGGGTGGATCCGTGTTCATGGGAAATGACCATGCATTGGAGATTGCTTGGAGTTGGTACTGTCAAATTAAAAATGTATGACGGTACTATTCGCACAATCCAAGAAGTACGACATGTGAAGGACTTGAAGAAAAATATATTGTCTATAGGGCTATTGGATGACCTCAGCTGCAAGATCCATGTTGAAGGAGGAATCTTAAAGGTAGTGAGGGGAAACATAGTTGTCATGAAAGCGAGAGAAAATCATGGCAAACTTGTATGTGCTTATGGGAGACACCTTGCAAGAAAATCATGCAACAACTGCGTCGACAAGCCAAGAAGAAGCGGCGATAACGTGGCACCGTAGACTTGGACATATGTCGAGCGAGGTCTGCAGATTCTTGCGGAACGTGATCTCATACCCGGGCTCAAGAAGGTCGATTTACCCTTCTGTGAGCATTGTGTGACAAGCAAACAACACGGGTTGAAGTTTGCAAGAACCACCACAAGGAGTAAGCAAACTTTGGACTTGATCCATTCTGATGTCCGGGAATCACCTGAATTATCTCTCGGAGGAGCAAAATATTTTGTGTCGTTCATCGATGACTACTCGAAGAGATTATGGGTATACCCTATCAAGAAGAAGTCCGAAGTATTTGCGCGGTTCAAAGACTTCAAAGCACAAGTAGAACTTGAGACCGGAAGGAAAATCAAGTGTTTGAGGACAGACAATGGAGGAGAATATGTAGATGGAGATTTTCTAGCATTCTGCAAGCAAGAAGGAATTGTGAGACAATTTTCTGTTCCACACACGCCTCAGCAGAATGGTGTAGCAGAGCGGATGAATAGAACTCTTCTAGAGAGAACCAGAGCTATGTTGCAAGCTGCAGGCATAACAAAGTCTTTACGGCGCGAAGCCGTGAATACCGCTCGTTACTTGATAAATCGGTCTCCATCAACGACAATTGGGTTGAAAACTCCTATGGAAATGTGGAGTGGAAAATCAACCGATTATTCTTCCTTACATGTGTTCGGTTGTCCCGCGTACGTGATGTACAACACCCAAGAAAGGACGAAGTTGGATCCAAAATCCAGGAAATGCATCTTCTTGGGATATGCTGACAATGTGAAGGGGTATCGCTTGTGGGATCCCACTGCCCACAAAGTTATTGTTAGCAGAGATGTCGTCTTTGCGAGAAAATGAACTACAAAGCAAGCGAGATAAATGACAGCTCGGAAAAGGACAAGACTATAGTACGAGATAGAGAAGAAGACTTCGGAACATTCATCCGAGTCGGAGGAGGAGCATGAAGAACATGAGCCAAATGAGGTGGAAGAAGGAGAACTCAGACGATCAACAAGAGAAAGAGTCGGACCATCTTGGCATTCACAATATGTGATGGCAAGTCATGATGCGTATTGTCTCCTAAGTGAAGAAGGAGAACCTTCAACTTTTCAAGAGGCCGTGAGTGGTTCAGAAGCTCCTCTATGGATGGCTGCTATGGAAGAAGAAATTGAAGCTCTTCATAAAAACAAGACATGGCATCTTGTGGAACTTCCAAAAGGTCGCAGAGCCATTGGTTGCAAATGGGTCTATAAGATCAAGAGAGATGTCAATGATCAAGTAGAAAGATATCGTGCTAGACTGGTGGTAAAAGGATATGCTCGGAAAGAAGGCATTGATTTCAACGAGATATTCTCACCGGTTGTTAGATTGACAACAATCGAATTGTCCTGGCGATGTGTGTTGCATTTGATTTACATCTTGAACAATTGGATGTAAAAACTGCTTTTCTTCATGGAGAACTTGAAGAGGAAATATATATGCTCCAACCAGAAGGCTTCAAAGAGCAAGAAAACTTGGTTTGCAGGTTGAACAAATCTCTATACGGTCTAAAGCAGGCGCCAAGGTGTTGGTATAAGAGATTTGATTCCTTCATTATTAGCCTCGGATACTACAGACTAAGTTCGGACCATTGTACTTACCACAATAGGTTTGAAGAAAATGATTTCATCATATTGTTGTTGTATGTGGATGACATGTTGGTGGTAGGCCCTAACAAAGCTCGAATCCAAGAATTGAAGGCACAATTGGCTAGGGAGTTTGATATGAAGGACTTGGGACCAGCAAACAAGATTTTAGGGATGCAAATTCACCGAGACAGAAAAGATAGGAAGATTTGGCTTTCTCAAAAGAATTATTTACTTAAGATCTTGCGGCGCTTCAACATGCAAGATTGCAAGCCAATTTCTACCCCACTTCCTGTCAACTGTAAGTTATCCTCAAGTATGAGTCCTAGCAGTGAAGCGGAGAGGATCGAAATGTCTCGAGTACCGTATGCATCAGCAGTGGGAAGTCTTATGTATGCCATGATTTGTACAAGACCGGACATTGCACAAGCAGTGGGAGTGGTTAGTAGATTCATGGGGAATCCCAGTGGAGAACATTGGCAAAATGTGAAGAGGGTCCTTATGTATATAAAAGGAACCTCAAATGTTGCATTATGTTATGGAGGATCGAAGCAATTGTCGAGGCTATGTAGATTCGGATTTTGCAGGTGATCTGGATAAAAGGAAGTCTACTACCTGGTTATGTGTTTACCATCAATGGAGGGGCAGTAAGTTGGTTATCCAAGTTACAAGATGTGGTAGCTCTGTCTACTACGGAAGCTGAATACATGGCTGTCACCCAAGCATGTAAAGAAGCTATCCGGATTAAAAGAATAATGGGGGAACTTGGTCACAAGCAACAACAAATTGTTGTGTACTTGTGATAGTCAAAGTGCCTTACACATTGCAAGGAATCCAGCCTTTCATTCGAGGACAAAACACATAGGAATAAGATATCATTTTGTTCGAGAAGTAGTAGAAGAAGGAAGTGTAGATTTACGAAGATCCACACCTGAGAAGAACCTAGCGAGATGTAATGACAAAGCCGGTTAATCGCTGACAAGTTTATATGGAGTCGATCCCTCTATGGCTTATCGGAAGCATAAGCAACATGGATGTGAGAGAAGAAGACATAGTGTGAAGATTTGATTAATTTCATCAAAATCTTCAAGTGGGAGATTGTGAAGAAAGAAGTCCCACATCCGTGGGAACTTCAATTGGGGGCTCTCCTCCTTCCTATAAAAGGAGCCCCTCCCCCCTTATTTCATACATCCCAAATATTTCTCCTTCTTTCTCTTTTACTTTCCTAGTATTGGTAATTTCCAATTGTAAAAGGAAAGAGTGGTCATTATAAAATTTTCATTTTTGCCTATTGTCAGGGTTATTTTTCTCGTCTCTATTTTAATTGTGTGTATTTATGCTGGTACTCTGATCCTAACACTTGGCACTCTTGGAATAAAATTAAATCATCTACATAAGAGGATCTTGGGCATCATCTTCCAAAACCCATGAATAAACATCATGAAAATTAAATTTCTGAACCCTAAAATTCCCATACGAGACCTAACTAGGAGGACCACTAAGTTACCCATTAGTTCTGCTTTGAAAAACAACATCAATCTTGCCGTAGAGTTTTTTCTTTTTCTTCTTCTTGTTTTATTAAACATGACAAACTTTATTGATGTACAAAGTACTTGACGATCATGAAGAAAATCACGTAAACCAAACCAAGGTGTAATGAAAATGTTTGAAGCCTTGGGTTCCTTGTCTACAACAAAACCTTGGATTCCTTTGTCTACAACAAAAACCTTGTGGAACATATGTATATGATTTCGACATTGATGCAACTTCATCATCTTGTATGACCCATCTGAATTCAAGATAGAATGTCGAGGGGGAAACATGGCACTAAGGAAGGATACATGGAAGAAAAAAAGATTTTGTTTTTCTTAATTCAGAAGTCAGAAAGTTCATATTTCTCTGGACTCTCAAGTGTTTGAGTATGGTATTATATATAGTTGTTGTATATTAGAATATATCAAATTTTAGTTCTTAATGAAGTTCTTCTTAAAGAAGATTTTAATTCTCATGTCATTTATATATAGTTCAGAGATATAAGAGTGGAAATTCATGCATACAACTAACAAGTATTATAAAAATAATCTGGTAAAAGAGACAACTAAATCCATTCAAAACTAATTAAGAACTTAAATTAAGTTTTAACATTGGAAAGAAAAAATTAATTAGTTCTGAAAGTCAACTGATAAAAGAGAGGAAAAAATGAAATAAAGAAACCATAAAAAAATAAGTTAAGAACTTCAATTAAATTTTAATCAACGTTGAAAGTTCTTAACTTTTAAATAATATAAATACGTATAAATGTGTTAAGCATCCTAATGTTGTTTAGTATTAGAGTTCACCTTATGGTTCTTTACCTTGTAACGTTGAGTTGGGTATTTGGTATTTTATGTATTTTTTGTAGGGCAATTAATGTGTAGGTAGTGTGTCCAACTTGAATAATGTGATCATAATTTAAAATAAGATGTAAGTATATTCAAAATGATCTTTGATGTTACGAAACAAAATTTGATGGAGATTAAATTCAAGCTTAACCTAGATCTTCGCATACTTAGTTTAGTTGGAACGTTGAAATTAATTCTTAAATTTATGAACAGATTTATTTTATAAAATAATAATTATTTTTTAAATAAAAAATTATATTATTTTATTAATATATATTATAAATTAATTTAATTAATTTTTTACTTATTTTAAAAATAAATATCATAATTAATTTTCAATAATCATTTATTTTAGAATAATAAATTACTTAACAATAAATAATGATAATAAAAAGTACATCTTGTAACTTTTATTTTGATATTAAATTAATGTATTCTCTTCTAATTATATATTAAATCATTATATCTTAAATAAAAATTAATTTAATTAACATATATTAATATTTTAAAATTTTATTTTTATTTAAATATTTTTTAATTAATTATTTTTGTATAAGTACGTTAATATTTAAAAAAAAGTCAATCAATTCAAAATTAGTTTGTTATGTCTAATATAAATCAAGTTATATTAAAAATTTTGACCTATTTTATAATATAGATTAGATTGACTCATATTTTTGTTTACCTGTACGACAATGTTATATATTATATTAGATCATTCATTTTGATTCCACACATAGTTTAAACAATATCATGAACTACTCTTTTTATATATATATATATATATATATATATATATATATATATATATATATATATATATATATATATATATAACATGCTGATAGAGAGATAGAATAATAGTCTTTCAATTATACAATACACTTATAAAAAAAAATAAAATAAAGAAAAACTTATATATAAAACTCAATGTACATAGAATATTAACTTTAAAATGGACATTAACTAAACTTGATCACTTGATTTGTTAAACAAATTGTTTGTGATTTTAACAATAAAAAATAATTCAAAGAAAGGATTTAACCCAATTCATCATTAGTTAGACCAAAACAAAACGGATATAATTAAATAAAAATAAATCATATTAAGCTTGAATTTGCATTTTCATTGCTAATTTAATCTATTTATCATGCTAAAGAGTTCAAATCAGTAAAACTAGTTAAGATGAAAAAATTCACTAATTTTTTTCGGGTGAAATGAATCTATATAATTTTTTACCATCATTTTAAATATTTTATACGAACATAAATAAACTAAAATCAATAACAAGTATCTTCTGTATGAAAAATATACTAGAAGAAGAAACTAAGGAAAAAAAATTTATTGAAAAATTAATTATTAATCATTTTACAAATGTTTTACACATTTAATTACGAGTGCAATTACATAATTTAATATTATTTATTTTTAACCTTTTATATCAATTCAATAATCGATATAAATACATCCATGTAGAAAGGGTTTACTTTTATCATGGATTATGTAATCAATGTAAAAGTGTCATGTAATTGGTTATACAGAAAATTGACGTGGAATATATTTTGTGGAATCAAAATGAGTGTAAGAAAGGATACATACTACATTGATTATAACTTTAACCGATAATGGATGAAGTATGGGACATATCACTTCATGTATGGTGTGAACCGATGTTGTAGGAAAGGGTAGACGGGTGAAAACAACAAAAAAGAGTCACAAATCATAATAACAACAATAAAAACATGCAAAACACCAACTAAAGAAAATATTCAACAGTCGTAATAACAATAATATCAAATATTTTATTAAGAAAAACCCAGACAAGAACTAAGAGATATAATCATTAAGATCCAACAATACCGTCAAAATTCCAAATACAATAGGACAATAATAATTGAAACTAATCTCAACCAAAAAAAGTAGAAAAGTTCAAACAAACACAAACCAAAGCAAACAAAAATTTAAAAGGATGTGATTTGCACAAAATCTTCTACAACGACCTCTTTTCCCATTAAGCAGCAACACAACCTTTAGCCTTGGTTGAGTGACGGTTCATAATCTTGGCTCATTTGCCTTCATGCCCATGACCATCGAAAAATGAATGCCTACACCGATAGTTGGCCCAAGCACACTTGAGAAGCCAACCCCTTGGACGATGTGCAACCTTGATTGTGGCACCGTCATCATTAGAGGAGTTGGGATGAGGTGAAGAGGAGGTACCGCTCTAGGATAATCATCGCCACTTGCCAGAAAACTTGGCGAGCCCTGGAAATGTTGAAGAAGGGGCGTCTAATAGAGTTTTTTCTTAACCTTAGAGGTTAAGACTTCGAAGGTGATGTCAATTTTTGGCTCCAAAACATTTGTGATCCTAAACACATGGATAGAGCTTCCCTACAATGACGGTGGCGTGTTAGTTGGAAAGGACCCGTGAAAGGAAGCCAATAACGAACATGGTGGAAGATGATGGTGATGGGAAAAAAACGTCATAAAGAACATTACTATTTATCCTCGAAAATTACCTTACTAATAAAGAAATAAAAGAAAAATAATCAACACAATAATATAATGTGGAAACTTAAAAAATCGGAGAAAACCATGACTATTATCTAATAATAACCAGAAAACAACACTATGTAAAATTTTTTACAACATATAGACAACTTTCTCATACTCTTGACCCCAAGTACACTCATACTCTCCAAAGCAAGAATTTAAACTAAACCTCACAACACTCTATTACAAAAGTATAAAAAAAGTCAAATACAAGCTTAAATTGTCTTTGACTGAGGTGAGAAACCTCATAGACTTTAAACTCATTATATAGTTACTATCACCAACTCCATTACTTATCCAATGTGATGTGAGACTTTTCAAGATATAATATTTTCATCAACTCAACAATTTCCACTATGATTAAAATAAACACATCTTCCTTTTTATCTCCATTTTCTACACCAACAATTATCCATACTCCACCATAAGAAGTATACTCACTCGAAATTAAATCATTCCAATAATTTTCTTTACTGTACACTTGCATTAATGCTAACCAACGCCCGTGTATAATCACCACACACCTTGCATCAATATTAGTCAATGCCCTTGCACAATTACCACTAGTAAACACTCACCTTTTTCCATGACAATGTGATTATGTCATAAGGATACTTAACTCATCTTTTTATAAAAGATCACCCTTTCCCAACATGAGAGAGACAATCTCTGAATCTGACTTACAGTTTAGTGATGTTTCTTCACTTGGACAATTTTTCTTTACATGCCTAGACTTTCCACATTTCCAACATACCACATTTTTTCTATGGTTCTTGTTCTCATGTGTCCCACTTCTAATAGTTATCATTGAGTTTGTTGGCATGTTTTTCATTCTTCTCTCTTCAGAAAAAATCTTACTAACAACTTCGTTAAAGCTCAAAGTTTCCTTACCATACATCAAGACAGGCTTTATAAACTCATAGGAAGACGAAAGAGACTAAATGAGTCTTAATGTTATATCTTCTTCTTCAATCTTGACTCCAATAGTCTTTAATTCAGAGACAATTTCATTAACATTAGTAAGATGATAAGAGACTTTCGTATCATATCATCACTCATGCGTAAGTTATGAAATTTCTCCTTCAATAACAATCGAGTTTCTCCCAAAGTTCCTTTGCCATTGACATCTTCAGCACATTTGCAAGAACATTCTTGGCCTAACACAAGCGAATTGCACTTGCAGCTCTCAAATTTGTTCCTCTCATTTTTGTTCCTCCATGTCAGAGGTTCTTTCTTTCAACACCTTGTGTAATCCATATTAATTGTATCAACACATCTTTAACTTGAGTTTGCCACAAGCCAAAATGGATCATTCCATCCAATTTTTCTATGTCACATTTGACAGTACTTGCAAATGACATTGCAACTTTATCAATCAAGGATCATTCTCTAGTAAGAAGAAATTAATATTTTTTAATATGGAAGATCAGACTATGCTGCAACCACAGAGCATATTAAGAAAATCATATTGAACCATAAGCTTTGATACTACTCTGATGAAAAAAAACATCATAAAGAACATTACCATTTATCCCCGAGAATTACCCTACTAATAGAGAAATAAAAGAAAAACAATCAACACAAGAATATAACATGGAAACTCCAAAAATCGGAAAAAAAAACCACGACCGTTATCTAATGATAACCAGAAAATAACACTATGTGAAATTTTTTACAACACATAGACAACTCTCTCATGCCCTTGACCCCAAGTACACCCACACTCTCCTAAGCAAGAATTTAAACTAAACCTCACAATACTCTACTACAAGAGTATAAGAAAAGTCAAATACAAGCTTAAAATATCTTTAATTGAGGTGAGAAACCTCATGGACTTTAAGTTCATTATATAGTTACTATCACTCATTCCATTACATATCCAATGTAATGTGAGACTTTTCAAGATGTAATATTTTCATCATCCCAACAGATGGTGATGGAGATCAAGATGAAGGAAGAACGACAAATGAGCAAAATTGTTTTGACGACGATAATAGTGGCGGTGATGGCCACAACAATAGAAGGAGCACACATTTATACTATTCTAAGAGTGGGCTTTAGGGAGAGTGAAAAGAGAGGGAGAGGGGCGAAGATGAGAGTAATGGGGTTTAAAGGAAACCAACACACCGTTATAGATATCTTTAAGAGATGTTACATTGATTATGTAAGCAATCGATGTAGTATTCTTCTCATTATTTATAAAATGATCATTGCATCGTATGTTACATCAGTTTTATCATAATCATTGATAGGGATGGCAAAACGGGTCAGTCCTACGCGGGGCGGGTTAGTACTTTCAGCCTGTCTTAGCTCGCTCTGTAGCCCACCAAGCCTGCCGGGCCAACTTGAAGGGCAGGGCGGGCCAGCCCGCGACCCACTTTACTAATAATTTTTTTTATTGTAGTACAATACAAAGAGTTACAAAGACAATATATAATATAAAGATTTATAAAAAGATAATTCTAAAAGTCTCAGTGTTTCATAAAGAAAAATCATAAAGTCTCAGTATCTCACTACTAAGAGGATTTAAAAAGTTTTGCAATTACTTAAACTCACATTATGGGAAACACTTTTTTTTCTCAAACATAAACCTTTCTCTCTCTCTCCTCTCCTCTTACTCATCATCTCCTTCTTACTCATCCTTATTTATAAGGTAAAAATCATATATATCTCATACTTTTTTACTCTCTTTTATATTTGTTACTTTCTTAACGTTTCATTTTTTTCTCTTAGTTTTTTTCTCTCTCACAACTCTTAGTATTTATCTATCAGTATGAAAAAATTATAAAGTTTTTTTTTTTTAATTTTAAACAAAAAATGGATGGTTCAATTAGTAAACCTACTTGTGGTCTTGGTGATGTCGTCAATGGAAATAAAATTGAGAATGAAGTTAAGTTTCAACATATTAAAAATAAAAGTGAATATGAAAATGTTAAGTCGGACATCAAGAAGGATAAATCTAATACATCTGATTGTTAAAATTTTTTTTACTAGGATTGGTGTGTGTAAGGATGAAAAAGAAAGAACTGTGTGTAATAGTTGTAACACAAAATACATAATTAGTGAAAAAAATATGGAACTTCTCACTTAAAGTGTCATATTGAAAATATGTTTAAACTTTTTAATATAAAAAATAAAGATTTAATAAATTTTTACTGTTACATACATATATTTATTATTATATAAATTTTATCTTAATTTAATTGTTTTAAAATATAATTTATTAAACTAATATATCAATTTATATTATTAACTTGAAAAAAATATATATATAATATTAAATTTTTTACAATGATAATTTTATTATTAAATTTATCAAAAGATTTGATTTAAAAATAATAAAATAAAATAAGAAATATGACTGGACAGATCAGTCCTTTGGTAGAAGTTGGCCGAGAGTGGCGGATCTTGACCATTGATTTTGGGGGGCCAAATAATATATTATTAATAAATAATAAATAAATATAAAAAGAAGAAAGAAGATGAAAGGGTAAAAGGATAAAATTATAAATATATACTTAAATATATTAAATGATCATTAAGTTAGAGAGAGATAAAATCATAAATTATATGAGAGTTACAAAACCGAGGAGGGACTGAGAGGATAAAATTGTAAATATACAAGCACTACTACAAATAAGGCTTTCTGATTTTAACTTTCCACGTCGGTTAAATAGAACCGACGTTGAAAGTCCTGACTTTCAAATCGAAAATTTTTATTTATTTCCAACCTCTCTCTCCTCTCTTTTATATTATATTTTTATTATTTATCATCTTTTTTTAAAGTTTAGAGCATTACCAAATTAATTTTTTATCACTGACGGGATTCGAACCCAGTACCTTAATGTTGGAGGTCGATACTCCAACCACTAAACTACTCGAATTTTTTGATAATAACTTACAAATAAATTATATTTATATACAAATAAATATATATCCGTGTAAATATATAAATATATAAATACAAATATATTTATATATTTTGATATATTTATATAATTATATATTTATATGTTGGATGTGAGGGCACGCTCGAAGGTGAAAGTGTGTCGAGTGAGTTTTCAAAATTTGATGTCAAATTTGTGAGCGAGTCTCTTTATATGGGTTTGTAATTTAATGACAGAATATAATATTTATAATTTATTAATGATATAAAATAAATATGAGAAACGCATTATTCGCTCAAGCGAAAAATACCAATTTTCGCTCAAGCGAGGCTTGAACGAGTGAATTTCCGTGAGTTTTAACGTATTTTCACTCAAGCGAGAGTCAATCTCACTTTCACCCTCGAACACGCCTTCACATCCAACATATAAATATATAACTATATAACTATATAAATATATATAAATATATCAAAATATATAAATATATTTGTATTTATATATTCTATATTTATATATTTGCACGAATATATATTTATATGTATATAAATATAATTTATTTGTAAATTATTATAAAAAAATTATAGTAGTTTAGTGGTTGAAGTATCAATTTTCAACTCTAAAATACTGGGTTCAAAAAATCCTGTTAGTGACAATTCTCTAACTTAAGTAAATTTTTGGCTGAAAAAAAATAAAAACACTTTCCAGAAAATATATATATTTACACGGATATATATTTATTTATATATAAATATAATTAATTTGTAAGTTATTATCGAGAAAATTACAGTAGTTTAGTGATTGGAGTATCAACTTTTAACTCTAAAATATTGGGTTCGAATCACGTCAGTGACAATTCTCGAACTTAAGTAAATTTTTGGCTGAAAAAAAATAAAAACACTTTCCGAGAAAATATATATATTTACACGGATATATATTTATATGTATATAAATATAATTAATTTGTAAATTATTATAAAAAAATTATAGTAGTTTAGTGGTTGAAGTATCAATTTTCAACTCTAAAATACTGGGTTCAAAAAATCCTGTTAGTGACAATTCTCTAACTTAAGTAAATTTTTGGCTGAAAAAAAATAAAAACACTTTCCAGAAAATATATATATTTACACGGATATATATTTATTTATATATAAATATAATTAATTTGTAAGTTATTATCAGAAAATTACAGTAGTTTAGTGGTTGGAGTATCAACTTTCAACTCTAAAATACTGGGTTCGAATCTGTCGGTGACAATTCTTGAAATTAAGAGAATTTTTGGGTGAAAACACATTCAACGTCGGTTGACTAAGAACCGACGTAGAATGTGTCCAACATTCCACTTTCAACGTCGTTTTTTAACCAACCGACGTTGAAAGTGTATTTAACGTCGGCTCAGCTTTAACCGACGTTAAATGGCGACGTTGAAAGTATATTTTGTAGTAGTGAAGTAAATATATTAAATGTTCATTAAGTTTGGGGGGGCCAAAATCATAAATTATATGGGAGTTACAAAACATTGGGGAGACCACGGCTCCCCTCGGTTCCCAATAATATCCGCCACTGCAGAGACCTGTTACTTGCCATGACTATAGCAGGCTAGCCTGTCCTGCCCCCACTTTTGACGAACCAAAGATAGAGCGGACCAAAACGGGACGGACTGACCCATTTTATGATCCCTAATCATTGTTGGATCCTCCTATGAAATACACTCCCTTCACCAAAAAATAAATTATCAAATTATTTTAATCTCTTCAAAATACTTAACCAATAATTATTATGACTAGGTCTGAACATTAGTAATATCTTATTTATATAAACTTTACTATGAAAATTATAATTAACATTTTATGGTGAAATTAAAACAATAAATAATTTGTTATGTTTGAATTTAAAATTAACTTACATTAACTAAAATATCAATAAATATATTAGTCATGTTTTAAGAATTAATATAAAATATGTAGAAGTTTTTTTTTAGCATTTTTCTCTATTAAAAATAATTGAGACAAACTTCAGTATTTTCTCAACTAAAACAATTGCCTATTATCATAGATAAAAAAAATTAACATTGTATCAAATTTCAACTTAAAATTAATTAACATTAAATAAATAAACTAGCCAAAATATAACTTTATCTTAAAATGTACTTTTTATTATATCACTCTAATTTTATATATTATCTCAACACGTTATATGTTTCATTCAAGAAAAAGAAAATATAAGTTTGTTTAATATGAATAATTTGATTAATTTATTCACTATTCTATTTTTTTATATATATATTATTGTCAATATTAGTATTGAAAAAAATAATAATTTAATATTGGTATTTCATTAATATTATATTTTTCATTTTAAATCTTAAAAAATATATATCTTTTTTTTTTAAATTTTATATTCTAAATTAAAAAAACTTATAAAATTATAAAAATATAAAAATAGATATGAAAATCAAAATTTAATATACCGTTCTATTGATTCAACATCAATAAAAATCAATACAAAAAAAAAAGTAGAAAAATTAGTATATGAATTATTTTACTATATAAAAGTAAAAGTAAAAAAGAAGAATATATATATATATATATATATATATATATATATATATATATATATATATATATATATATATATATATATATATATATATATATATATATATATATATATATATATATATATATATATATATATATATACATGAAAGTGACCCAAATGTTAGAAAAAAATGTATCTTTATTCCTTTACAAAGCTAGCTGTTCCATTTTCTTTCCAAAATGAGAGGAAACAAGAATGAAAGTGCATGTATATTGTGTATCTTCCCTTTCATGTTTGATGTATAGGTTCTACAAGACGAGAAAAAAAAAATTATTATTTTTTTGATGTTTTCGTTTCTTTGTAATTCCTTCCTCTCCCTTTTCATTACAGCAAACAAACCAGAATGTGATGCGTGATGAGTAATGTTCCCGAAACCAACACTGGTTTTAATGTGAAATCTTATCGAGCTGAAGCTATTTAGAGTAGCCATTTGGGACACTGACTTAACTGGTCCTAACGTAGGACATGGTCGTAGGGACAACCCTACTCTATTTTGGAAGATTCACTGTTACTACCGCCGAGACTTGTCACTGGACATAACGGAATTCTCACTCTTCACCATTCCCATCATCATGTTGTACCAGGGAGAGCTGCCACCACACCACCATCCAACAACACGCATCTTCTTATTTTGCATTTCCACATATTTTCGATCGTGTAGTGGAAATGAGAAGAGAATTTCGAAAATTATATGTGTTTATGTTAGAAATATTTTTTATTAAAAAAAGGATGTACGTTTACATATTTCAATATCCTTAATATTGCTGATGACTTTTCTATTACAGAAGTTCGTGCGTGCATGTTGGATCTTTCCTTATTACTTTAAAATTTACGAGAATTCCGGAAAACTGTGGAAAACAAAAAAAGTTTAAGAATAACACCAACATGTGGGAACTTTGAAAAAGAAGTGTGTTGATTTGAAAAACATTGTTTAACATATGTGAAAATGACAAATAACTTGCACGTAATTAATATGAGTTCGTGCGTATTTATTTTAGAACTGAACTGGTTTTTATTATAATTTATGAAAATTGTAGATTTTATTAGAATGTCTTTAATATATTTATGCAGAAATGTTGTTTCATATTGTATAAATTATATTGAGTTTCGAGTATTATTGTGTCAGAATTAATGAAATTAATAGTTTGATGAATAAACTATTTAATACATGTGCTCATGTTTAATTGCTACAAAAGAAAGCTGTTTTTTTACATTTTGCTATTTTTGCTATTCTTCACCTGATATAAGTATTGTTTTACTTCTTTCTCTATATCTATAACAACCATATTAATGTTAAAGCTCCTAAATTTTTATGTCGATGATATATATATATATATATATATATATATATATATATATATATATATATATATATAAAGAAAATAATCTATAAATTTAAAAATAAATAAAAAATATTTTTTAATATAAAAATTATATCATTATATTTTTTAAATCATAATAATAATAGTAATAATAATTATAATTATTTTTATTTTCATTTTCTCACACAATTTTATATTTATATATTTTTTCATTCATTATTTTTTTCTCTTCTACCTTTCCCTTTCTATACTTCAATTTCAAATACTCATCTTTTATTTTCATATTTCTACCTTTTTTTTATCAATATTTCACTTGTATATTTTTTTCTTTCACAGTTTCATCTTAAAATATAAAATTTGTATATTTTTCTTTTTAATTTTTATATTTTTCTTGAAGTAAATAATTTTTTTATTATTTTTGTTTATTATTATAATATATTATCATGTGTATTATTTGATATAATTATTTATTTATTTTTAATCTTTTATTATGTTCAATTTTGATGTTAAAATGTGTAGAAAAAAAATTAAGTTAAATTTTAAAGATGTTTATGAAAAAAAATTATATAATCATTTTTGTAAGGAAAAATACGATATATGATAAAATAAATTTTAGTTTATTGAATTTAAATTCAACAAATAATATTAAAAATATGATTGAGTAACTTATAATATAAATTATGTTATAACTAATGATTTATAAAATATCTATTAAATATAATTAAAATGTATTTAATCTTATATACATTTACTTTATGTTAATATTAAATATATGTAAATGATTTATAATTTTTAAATAATTGTATATAATATATTTTTTATATCATAATTAATTTAATATATATATTATCCTATCTTTTTGTCAAAAAAAAATTGGCTCCTATATATAGAATAATAGTGTATGAAGTATTTTGGAATAATAATAATAAGATTTGGCATATTATTATTTATCATGGAGGATGTGATGGTGTGATTATAATAGTAAAGTGAATGGATGATAGATATGAGTAGCTTTTAATATTCACATGAAGAAGTGATGTTAACCTCGTACAATGTATTGATAGATGGCTTTCTTCCTTGTACAATGTATGGTTAGATTTTGTTGGTGGAGCAATGCATTGTTGATGGCTTGAAAGATGGTACGTGATAATGAAGGAGAAGGAGGGTTAGTCCCTTATGATGTGTGAGTGTGAAACAAAGTTAGAATGTTAATTAAGAGAATATATATTTAATGTTTTGATGATTAAGTTAAAGTTTGAAGCATAAAAGAAGAGTTAAGTTTTAACCTATAATAATGAAGGGTAAGAAAAGAGAGAGATTGGAGAAGGGAGTGGTGAAAGTGGGCCATGGGAAGTGAAATAGGTCCATGCCTCTATAATTCCATTTTGCCACCCCCATTCCCAAAGCTCACATAAAGTCAATTATCATTTTACACTTTCTACAGCCTGGTTAATTACCACCTAAAACTAGCCTTCGTTTTCGTTTTCCAAATTCCCTTCATTATTACCACTTGCTTAAAGATACTCCATAATATAATATTAACAACAAAGACAAAACTCATTTTTCATAGTTTATCTACAAAGCCTCAAAATATTTCAGCCATTCACAGTAATAGAAAAATAAAATTACGATGAATTAAAAAGAAGAGAAAGAAAGGAGATGGTGGCAATAGCAATGATAGTAGATTCCATTAGGTGAGGATGAAACCGAAGGAATTACAGATAGGAGAAGGAGAAGGAGAAGGAGAAGGAGGAGGGTAGATCCGTCACACAACAATAAAAACCTTTTCTTGCTCAATTAATTACTCACAAACAACTCAGCTAGCCAAAGCTGTCTCATTAAACACTCTCTTTTCACCTTCCTCTCCTGTTCCCACTTCCTTTTTTAAATACATTTTAAATTTTAATTAATGCTTATTATTATTACTATTATTTATAACATTTATTATTTATTTTGGTTAAAACTGAAAATAATAAACACTCCCTGACTTGGCATCTATGTACTGTTCTGTTCTGATGTGTTCTCTCTTTCTATGCGCTTCTGTTCTGTGCTCTCTATGATTCCCACTCGTTATTCCCCAACAGCACAAAAAGAGAAAACAAAAGCGAAAAAGAGGAGAGAGATAGAGAAACAAAATCTCAGAGAGAGAAACTCACCGCCGGCGACACTTCAAGTCAGGTAATAATGCACACCCGACTCTCCTTCTAACCATCGCACGCGCCACCGCAGAATGCACTAATTCCGGACCTGTCGCCGTCAACAAAAAACCACTCATTCGCACCACCGCAGAGTTAAAAGAGAATGCGCGAAGCACTCGCGTGCGACGTCGACGGCGCCGCGCCATCGCCAGCACCACCGGTAGTGGCGGCGGGACGGAGCCGGTCTCAGGGATTCCCGCGGCGAGTGACGCCAGCGGCGCTGCCTCCGGCGCCGGTTTCCGGATCGGCGGTGGAGCGCGTTCTCCCGAACGGCGACTTCTACGCCGGGAGCTTCTCCGGCAACGTGCCTCACGGATCGGGGAAGTACCTGTGGACGGATGGGTGCATGTACGAGGGGGAGTGGAAGCGCGGAAAGGCCTCTGGCAAGGGGAAATTCTCGTGGCCCTCGGGCGCGACCTATGAGGGCCAGTTCAAATCAGGTCGCATGGAGGGGTTCGGTACCTTCGTCGGATCCGATGGCGATACCTACCGCGGGTCGTGGATTTCCGACCGGAAACACGGGTTCGGGCAGAAGCGCTATGCGAACGGGGACTTATACGAAGGGTGGTGGAAGCGCAACGTGCAAGACGGTCATGGCCGTTACGTCTGGAAGAACGGGAACGAGTACGTCGGGGAGTGGAAGAACGGCGTGATTAACGGCAAGGGTGCTCTGGTGTGGGCCAACGGGAACCGTTACGAGGGGCAGTGGGAAAACGGGGTCCCCAAGGGCAACGGCGTTATGAAGATTCACCACCGGTTGCTCTGGGGCGAGAATTTCAGCGTGAAACGGTTCTCCGTTGAGGGAAGAAGGAGCGTCAATAACGACAAGAGTTTCCCCAGGATTTGTATCTGGGAGTCGGAGGGTGAAGCGGGTGACATCACGTGCGATATTATCGATAATGTGGAAGCTTCCATGTTTTACCGCGACGGAACGACGTCGGATTGTGAAGATTTGAGAAGGAACCCTTGTTGTTTCGCGAGCGAAGTGAAGAGACCCGGGGAAACCATTTCCAAAGGGCATAAGAATTATGACTTGATGCTTAATCTGCAATTGGGGATAAGGTGAATGAAGCGCTTGGCCTTTTGTTTCATTTCAAGTGTTATCGCGAATTGCCATGTTTCTTTTCTGTGTTTAACTTTTAAATTGCGCAGGTACTCTGTTGGGAAGGAGGCTTCCACTTTGCGGGAGATTAAGCAGAGTGATTTTGATCCGAAGGAGAAGTTCTGGACTAGGTTTCCGCCGGAGGGGTCGAAGATTACGCCGCCGCACCAGTCCGCCGAGTTTCGATGGAAGGATTACTGTCCGGTGGTTTTTAGGTATGTAGAATGTTTTGGATGCCGTGGTTTGTTGGATGTTTTGGGGTGTTTCTGGTTTTAGTTGACTGAGTTTCGGTTTGAATTTGTAGGCATTTGAGAGAGCTGTTTCAGGTGGATCCTGCTGATTACATGTTGGCTATATGTGGGGACGATGCCCTTCGAGAGCTTTCCTCTCCTGGGAAAAGTGGAAGCATCTTCTACTTGACCCAGGATGATAGATTCATGATAAAGACGGTGAAGAAATCTGAAGTCAAGGTTAGATACATTTGTTCAAAAGCTTATAGAGTTGTGTTTGGTTAAATTCTGGAATGAAATTCTGAGAGTGTGAAACGTCCCATGGCCAAATGGATAGGTTATCTTGTTTTCTACTCCGGTTCTTACCTTTTATGAATAATTTTTTGCTTGGTACTTACATAGATCTTGATTCTGGTGTTCAACTTTTAGGTGCTTCTTCGGATGCTTCGAAGTTATTATCAACATGTTTCTCGATATGAGAATTCACTTGTGACAAAATTCTATGGGGTGCACTGTGTCAAGCCAATTGGAGGCCAGAAGGTATGGATTGGTAGATGTGTTCTAGCTGTTTGGATGGGTTGCCCCATCTTCAGTACTTGACTTTTGATTTTGTTTTGAAAATCAGATTCGGTTCATTGTGATGGGCAATCTTTTCTGTTCCGAATATCCAATTCATCGACGATTTGACTTGAAAGGATCTTCACATGGCCGCACCACAGATAAACCTGAGGAGGACATTGATGAAACAACGACTCTCAAGGACCTTGATCTCAACTTTGCGTTTCGTGTACAAAGAAATTGGTTTCAGAAACTGATCAAGTAAGTTACTGTGCTGGTTATTTATCCTGTGTTTTATATATATCTATATATAGCAGCGAAAACAAGATACATATATTCTGACGTAGTCCTCTCATTGTGTTCAGGCAAATTGAGCTCGACTGTGAGTTCTTGGAAACTGAGAAAATTATGGATTACAGTCTTTTAGTTGGCATCCATTTTCGTGATGATAATACGTGTGACAAAATGGGGTTGTCACCTTTTCTCCTACGCACTGGTATCTATCCACCATCCACTATCCACTTTAGTGCATATAGACGAGAGTTTATGTACAGAAATTTTAAATTTCATCTGTTTTTCCCCTTCAGGAAATAGGGATACTTATCAGAATGAAAAGTTCATGCGTGGTTATCGCTTTCTTGAAGCAGAGCTACATGATAAAGATCGAGTTAAATCTGGAAGGTAAGTTGCCTATGTTCTTGTTCCTTGCCATTAATGTGATGGAATATCAGTTATTAATTTATAAAAAGGTTACATTGTTATAAAAGCTTTATCCGTTGCTAAATTGGATGGGCATATTCCCGTAATCATTTGGAATATTAACCATGTTTAAACGGGAATTGTTTCTTTCGGAAATGTATTGGTGCCTGAACAAAATTGGTCCTACTGCTCTATCAGAGTGAAAATAATAGATAGATATGTTAAGCATCACAAACTAATGTAAGCATCACAAACTATGTTTTTGACCTGCAGGCCTTGCAAGTTGCAATCTTAAGTTATAACTCTTTTGGCATTAATGTTTAATAATTTTATCATTTTAATTGATATTTTTCATGATAATAATTGAAAGTAGTTTGCATTATTTTAGCAAGTCAGTGGGCATATAGGTATTGCAGGCAATTGTTGTTAGTGGGGTTCATGTAGGCTGTGGTCCCGATTCATTAATTCAAATTTAGATTTCTAATTTATTTTTGGCCTGACAATAGATTCATCGAGTCAATTATGATTGTTTCAATACTTTCTCTTGTTTCATGATTTTTCAGTATCTATCATATACACCTAGCTTATTCGGCAAAAACATAATTCCAACCTCTACTTAATCTATGATTTGGAGATTGCGAGTTTTTTTTTTCTTACTATTTTGTTACTATTTTAACCATTCATCGTTGTTGGCTTTAATGTGAATGCATATTTATTGCATGTATTAAGTAGGATTGTTGTTTCAGGAAATCATTGATTAGGCTAGGAGCCAATATGCCTGCAAGAGCAGAGCGAGTGGCACGGAGGAGTGACTTCGATCAATACACCACTGTTGGAATCAGCCATTTGACCCCTTATCGCAGCGGGGAGACTTACGATGTGATTCTATATTTTGGGATTATTGACATTTTGCAAGATTATGATATCAGCAAGAAGCTTGAGCATGCTTACAAGTCCTTACAAGTTGACCCTTCTTCAATTTCTGCTGTTGATCCAAAGCTCTACTCGAAGAGGTTTCGTGATTTTGTAGGGAGAATATTCATTGAAGAGAGGTAGCAGCGGATTGATTGGCACAGAACGAGGCTCAAATGTTTCTTCCTGAAGGTGAAGATTCGTGATTGTTGTTAACATCCAGGAAAAATTGCTTCAAATTTGACACCCTTTGCAATGATCTTGGAGTTGACTGGTTGAAATGCCATTCTACGGTCAACTGGCTGGCAGAAGATGGCTGGAATTGGGGTTGTGTTATGGCTTAGTTTTAAAAATACAGCCACGGTGATGGTATGCTGAAGGACAGGAAAACTTGTACATGAAGATGGGGATGAAGTTCTGATTTTTTTTTTTTTTTCTTTATTTCTTTGATTTAGGAAATGGGGTTGGGCTTGTTGAATTTTTTGTGGTCACTACATAGAATATGAATATATGATGGTGGGAGAGTTAAGAAAGAGGGAACGGCGTGGAGTGTTTCCCTGAGCTTTGATTAAAAAATGCGTGGGGATAAGTAGGAAATAAAGAAAATGTACAGTGTTTATACAAAGGATGGATAGTCGAAGGGAATTATTATTTTTTTTTTCTTTTTTGATCATTATTCTTGAATTATTGAGAGACATTTTGAAGAGGCATGTTTAGCTGTGAGAGTGAGGTGGAGTGCCCAAGTCTTCTCTTCCACACACCAAAGTCTCTTATCTGATAAATGAAAACATAGATAAGTGGGGCTTTATTGCGGGGTTGAAGAAAATAAAAAAACTGGGGTCGTTGGGTTAGCTTTTGCAGTGAAAGCGAGGGCGTTGGGGTTCAAAGAGTGTTGAGGGCATGAAAAGCAGAGAAAGGAGGAGAGAGAGAGATAGGGAGAGATGCGCTGGTGTTTCTTGTTTTTCCTCTTATGTTGTTCACTTTCTCTCCTACTTTTCACTGTTTATGTGCCTCTGATTCCAGTTATTTTTATATCTTAATTAAGTAAAAATTTGACCTAGTTTTTTAATCTCTTGGGTTTGCGAGAAAGAAACCAAACGTACCTATATCAGTAATCACATCACGTGGTGGAACCTGCTCTGGTTGCTCCATTAAATCTATCTTGGTAACAAGTAAAATTGTTACCATGTCATGTGATTGAAGCCATTATCTATTATTCTTTTATCCACTGTAAAATTAACAGCAACAGCAAGCACTGCTTCTCCTCTGTTGTGTTTTGACCTTGTTCTCTTTTGAAACGATCATAGTGTATGTAATGTCTGCTGGCTCATAAGTAACGTCAATCTGAGTGGCTGGCCCCATTTCCATTTGTTTCTCTTTTCAGGTAGCTAATAAGTTATTATGGATTTCAAGCGTGTCTTCCACGTCCTTTCATCCCATTCTCAATTCAAACTAACTTTCCTCCAACGATTAATTTACATCTACAATCCATCACCTTCCCTTTTAAATCATTTCAGTGTTGCGCTTCCAAATCATAATCACTATCAAATATGCCCCATAATTGAAATATCAATACTAAACCTCTATTCATTATGTTGTCAGAAGATTAGTTTTCAAGCATTGTCACGACATTTTTTTTTCCATCTTGGATGCCAATAAAAATATATACAATCCTACATTCGTAACAAGAGTTTGAGAGCTTTTTATGTTTACTATTGATCAACTGCAAGAATTGCTTTCTCCAACCGTGTTACAACTTTTAACTGAATTTTATATTAACATTAATACGTCACTCATCTTATTGGAAAATGACCTTTAGAAATTGTCATTTAACAGAAATCATCTTTTGTTTGACTTCTAAGCTAATTGTTTTAAAAATAAACATATTTATTATCCAGAAGAATCTACAACAAAATAAGTAACAGTGTAAAAGGCCTCTGTACAATCTGCGTATGTATTATTTCTTCCAAAAACAGATTTCAGTTGTAAGTCATGAATAACTATTTGATGAGAAAAGTAGAAATTAAAATGTAATTTTGCAATAGGGTAAATTTTGATGGTGGTGGCATAGTGCCCCTAGGTCGAGGGAATGAGACCTGGATCCCACATTCCCATTTAAAATAGTGATACAAACAAACAGGAATTAGGCAAAAACATTAAGTAGCCGTACAACAACAATTCCGGAACTGGTTTCGCAACGTGTCTCCATATGTTGTTTGAATCACCTTTCCTTGTACTTTTCCATCACCCCACTTTTTCCACGTGCATTTCAACCCATACACCAAATACATTCCCAACAACACTTCCTAAAGTAATCCCTTTGAGTACTCTTTTTTAATACCCTTCTTAAACTAATCCCTTATTCCACTTCTCACACCTTTCAAATTACCCCTTTCATCTCGGATTTTGCACAAATAGATTTCCCATCACACAAAATCCATCTCTTCAATCTATAATCATGCCTGTCTTAACTATTTGTCAAATTTTCAGTATATTCAAAACCTTTTGTATAACAGATATAAAGTATTTAATTTCGGTGGCTACCAAGTGCATGTGTTCAACTCGCATTACATCTCATTTTGCAGGCTCTCCCATGTTGTAATTAGTTTAATGTATCATATAATAATCTTCAAAATGGGATATGCAATCTGCTTCCGTACATTTTGAAAACTTTTGTTTGAGTCAACACAAGTTAGCCAAATCCAATGGAAAGTGTGCATTGGAGAATGAAACACAAACAACCCAGGTGCAAAATAATCAATTAATTGGATCGAAACGATCGTCATGGGAATGCCGAATCCATATATAATAATATTAACTCAACCAAATCCCTAAGATCTGTACTCAATTGGCTCATGATGCTGGATCTGTCTGTTTGGAATCCAAATAGAATAAGAAAATAGCATTCAGGAAGAGCCAAACAATGCAAAGAAAATAACGACACTTGGCCGCACATGTTAACGAGAGTTAGCCATATGGAAGCAACACTTACAGAATTCATTATTTACCTATATTTTACTGTATTTCTTCTCCATTTTAATGGATTCAAGGACAATTTCATGGATAAAATGCAAAATAGAAGGCCTGTAATGTAAGGCTCTAACAAGTGGAATAGGCCTGCCACATGGGACAGACACACTGCTACTACTTTAGCTACCTAGGTTGAGGTAGTAGATGCATGTCTTCACATACCCAAAAGGCAATTTTCAAACCATTTTAAATTTATAAATTGTTACACAAATGATAAGAGAACATAATCTATTGTCAGTTGTGAAGATAGAGAAGTGGAAGAAAAAATGTCCAATAAAGAAAGAAAGGAACATGGTCAAATAGTTGGATGGTAACACAATGTGCATTATGGTCCAGGTTGTGTTCTACTTTTGGTGAGGGTTGTGTGAACTCTGACGATAACCTCAATGTATATAAGCTAAATATAGTTGTACTGTGTTTGTTTGTATGTGCGTGTCGCAGAACATTTACACACACCGATGCTCGATTCAGACTGAGACAGAAGAACCATTTTCAAGCAAGCTTAGCGTGGCAAGAATGAAAGTAGTAAAGTTCTGTATACACTATGCTTCTTTTTTTACCAATATAAATAAGGGTAGAATTATTATTATCAAAGTTCCACTTTTTCTTTTAAATCTTCATCAATACCAAATTTTAAACTCTAATTACGTAATTGGTTGAATACTTATAATCGTAAAAGTTTCTTTTTTCCGTTACTAGTCCTACTTTTCTCGAGTGAATTGTTTTTCTTAAAAAGTATTTTCAACTTAAAATTCTGAGACCATTCTCTTTATATCAAGCATTTATTATTCAATAAAAGATGGATCCGTACGAAATATTGTTTGGATGAAGTCTCACGATTTGCACTAAAAAACAAAGTTATATTTTTAATAATATTGTTTTAGTATTTTAATTATTAAAATAATTTTATAAATTTCGATTTAACTTCCATTGATTCATAAAATTTTATATCATTTTTTAATTGATTTAATGATCGGTTTAATTTTAAAAATATTATAATCTCTCTTTAGTCTAATCTTCGAATATGCTTTTTACTCTCTATTTTACTAAAATCATAATTTTAGTATAACTCTCAAATTTAAATTTATGTTTTATTTCCAATTGAATCTTAAATTAAATATATATAAACTCAAAATTAGGGAATTTCAAACTAAAAAATAAAAATATCTCTATTTTAAAAATTAATAATAGAAATTGAAGATAGAACAAAATAATAAAACAAAACTTATTTATATATTTAAAAAAATAATTTTTGGTTTAAATGTAGTAATAGTAGTAAGGGTTAGTTAAAGGAGGGAGTTGTGGTAGTAATTTTGGTAAAATTGGGAGCAAAAGCAGTAGTGACATCATGATTTGATCAAAGTAGGGTTGATATGAACATAGAATAGAGGTTGAAGTCTGAGTTTCTGAGGTCATCAATAAATGTAGTGCCTCTTCTCTCTCCCTTATAACTAACACTCATTAATTGGGTGCCCACCACTTGTCTCCAAAAAGTTCCAATCCTTCCCAACACTTGCCTCTCTCAATGGGGACAACACCTATGTTTCCTAACATTACTCATTTATTGCTTTTCATTTTTATATCAAAATACTTTATTTTCTATCACAACTATTTAAATAAATTTAATCTTTGTATTTATAAATATTGGTTTTATTTTATTTTGCTAGTTTTTTTTCTGATTTTAAAATTTGTACATTTCTTTTTAGTCTTTTAACATCGATTGTCAGAACCATCTGCTACGTAAGAAACATTCATTTTCAGATTCTCAACAAATCTGAGTCACTTTCACGTTCATTACCTTAAATGAAATGGACCATGAAAAAACCCTTTCAATCTTCGAATCCAAACTGAACAGAGAGGCACATTATCCACCTCAAGCCCAATCATCACTCTTACGCAACCTACCTGAAGCCCATGTTTGCAAAAGTCATCGTGATCAATGGCTCAGAGTCATGAACAAAAAAATCAACGGCTAATCTTGATGGGTGTAGTCGACAATTTAATGTGCACTCAACACACGTCACCGACAATTCCGCCATCTATTGCGTAACCCTAACCTCATTTTTCTTCAACCAATACCTAACAATTCACCAAAAACAAATTTCACAACACCAACATGGAAAGTTCAAAATTCTGAAGACTTTTATTTTCTGGTCACAGGTTCCTACCTGTGATGGATTAAATTTCTTGCTAACAATCACTATCCTTATCCTTGTCAAGACTCAGGAATTTTAAACAATGATTAATTGAATTATTAATATTAGAGTAGTCAATTTATAAATAGAATTGAGTTTTTTTTTTTTTTTCGTTTGGAAATAATTAATCAAGCCAACTTTTTGACCGTTTTAATTCATATTTAATCAACCAATAATTTGTATTGTTGTTCCAAATTATTCTCAATATTTTCAAAACTACTTACTTTTTTACTTTTTATAAACACATGCTATAGTAATAGTAGACATGCATGGGTTTCCCACTCTGGCAATGCTTCATCTCTTCGTATTTTAGAAACAGGAATGAAGACATGCAGCTAACATTCACAATATTATATTTAAACAAAACTACTTTTTCCTTGCGTCTTCCATGTCCATTTTTTAATTTGCAATAAAGGCATGTTCGTGATGATGTTACAAGGGACACAGGTTCGTCAAAAATGTTTGACATTATTCAGAGACACGGTTTTCATGTCTACGAATAATGTTTCAAGTCCAAGTTTTGGATGGCACATTGCAACCACAAATTTACACCTCCTAATTCGGTTGAAAAACATGCCAGATGTGAATAATATATAATTCGTGAAGAAGGGTCTGAAACAGTTCAATACCAAACCCAACATTAGGTTTCAACAACAGGGGACAATCTTATGGTTATATATTTCGTTTTATTCTCATTTTTTATTCGATCGTTTTATTGAACCCTTCTAAGATCATGAACGTGTAATTCTATAATAAAAGCTATGATTATGTTGTCTAAGGTTTCGGAAAAGGTATGATCTAAAACTTCATATTTTATGACCCCAATAAACTGTCATGAATCACGCTACTCCAATACGACAGAAAATTAGGCAAAAATATCTCCCAAAATCCCAGATACCTTCTTTCTAAAAACTGTCATCATCTTCCTTATTACCCACTTCCTTTCTTTCCTTGTCTTTTAAACTCTGCAATGCCATCAGAAGGCAACCCCAGTTCCCTCAATTTTCGCTAGTTATTAATGTTTTCATGGGAGAAAACAAATACAATAAAAATGCTTTTGTTTATTTGAATATAAAGAAAAAGTTAAATGTTTTTTTTTTAATTTTTCTACAACTCAAATTTTATTATTATATGTTTTCTCTTATTCTTTTCTTCTCCAGCAAGGAAAAGGAAAATATTCAATATATATAATAAATTTTTGAGAAAATATTCTATAAGTATATATATATATATATATATATATATATATATATATATATATATATATATATATATATAATACAGATATATAATACAGAATCATCTAATCATAAAGTATGTGACATATATGTAAATTGCAATCATTATTACATTATCCATAATTTAATATACATAATATAACTTTAAATAATCTAATTGTAGAATTATAAGTTTATATTATCTATCCTTGTGCGTGTCTAATTTTAAAACATGTTAATAAGATGATAATTAAATTATTTATATTTGTATATTTTTTTTAATACAACCTAAAAATATATTTAAAAAGGGAATACATGCAAAGTGAAGGACTAAACTAAAACTCATTTAAATAGTATAAATTTATAGAAACTTAAAAAAAAACTATCACCAAAAAATTCATATTAATATGAACAATAGATTATTAAACAAAGTTAATTAATTATTAAACAATTTAGTCGATTAAAAGATAAATACCCAATCATATTCATAAAAATAAGTTCTTTACTTAATTGATTATACAAGTATTACAAGTAAATTAGATTAATTGTGTAAAATTTTACAGTGAGAAGACATAATCTAAACCTTTTGGCTGATGCCACATGGATAGGGTGAAAAGTTTTCATCCATTTTGAGAATGATTGAAATTGGAAGACTAATTGGTGCCTTGAATTGGCAGTCCTAGGGAATCCTTGCATGTATAGTGGTGGCTACTGTTGAACAACACTGACGGACAAATTGGAGTTAAGAGGTGAGTTAAAGAGTACATTTTTTTTCTTGTTTAAATAGTAAAGATACATGTAAATATAGTTGTTATTATATTTTAAATAAATATATATTTAGTTTATAATTAGTTTTCTAAATATATGTCTAATATTATTAGTTATCTAATTAATTTTTTAAGATTATGACTTTTACATTGTATTTATTTCTCAGTGAATGAGAGAAAAATATTTTTTTATGATATCAGATTTCTAGGATAATTATGTTTTTTCTTCGTTCCCCTTCATCTATCTTTTTTTTTCTTTTTCTCACCAGTCAAGACGAACAACAAGAGTTCTTTTCATCCAACTTTTGTTCTTTCCAGTATACGGAATCATATTTCTATCACTCTTAAAATAGATAATGTCTAATATATTCTACATGGGTGAAACTTTTTAAAATTACCGCACATTCTCGTTAGTGGCGGATCTTCTTGGGAGTTGAGGGGGACCATGGCCCCCCAAAGTTTTGTAACTCCCATGTAATTTATGATTTTGGCCCCCCAAAATTAATGAACATTTAATATATTTACTTGAATAGTTACAATTTTATACTCTCAGCCCCTCCTCTATAACTCTCATGTAATTTATGATTTTGTCCCCCTCAAACTTAATGATTATTTAATATATTTAAGTATATATCTATAGTTTTATCCTTTCACCATTTCATCTTCTTTCTTCTTTTTATATTTATTTATTATTTATTAATAATATATTATTTGGCCCCCAAAAATCAATGGTCAAAATCCATCACTACTTCTCGTAAGGTCCTTCATCACATTATTCCTCTTGCCAATGGCAAAAAGAAGGTACTTGTGACTGAAGATAAAAAAGAATTATGGTTGACTCTTGATGCTAAGGTTTTTTCCTGGTTTTATGCAACCATTTCCAATGACCTGTTGCATACAATTATTGAACCCAATGCCACGACCATGGATGCTTGGAATAGGTTGAGAGATATTTTTCAAGAGAACAAACATTCTCGCGTGGTAACTCTTGAGACCGAATTCTCCACTACTAAGATGGAAAATTTTCCGAATGCTTTGATATATTGTCAACGTCTCAAGTCCCTTACTGATCAGTTGAAAATGTTGGAGCACTAGTGTCGGAGAGTCGCCTCGTCATTCAACTTGTTTCGGGTCTCACAAGTGCATATCATGGTGTAGGGACGTTAATTCGGCAGAGTGATCCCCTACCTCCATTTTATCAAACTCGATCGATGTTCATACTTGAGGAAGCTGGATTGGAAAAGGAGGCTGCCACAGGATCGGAGTCGACAATGGTGGTTGTCTCCCAATCCGTTTATGACTCAAATTTCTCACATTCGGACCAGCTACACCACCAGCAACACCGTGGAATGTCGTCTGGATATCGCAAGAATTCTGGAAAAAAAATCCGATGGTGGTGGTCGCGAGTCTGGCAGTAGCAAATCTGGCCGTATAGGGGGCGACAGTGGTGGTCTGTAGAGGTTTGGTGGGAGTCCACAACAACAACCACAATGGGGTCTTTACTTTGGCCGAATTACCCACCTTGGGGTTAGATGCCTCAATGGCTCCTCCATGGCCATATCCAAACCAGGGGTGACACGGGGTCCAGCACCACAGAGACAGCAATAACAGCCCGACGTTCTTGGGTCACGCCCACAACAGGCTTACATGGCCTCTCAGAATGGGCAGTCCACTTCTAATGTTCCTACAAATATTGAAGCGGCGATGCATATTATGTCTCTAAGTCCCCCTGATCCATCATGGTACATGGACATCGAAGCTATATCTCACATGACATCTTCTAATGCCCGTCTTATAGGTAATGGGAAAATTCAACAAGTTAGCACTGATTGTGGCGAAACTTTTAGTTTGATAGTGAAACTGGCTACGATTCACACCCTTCTTTCTATTTCTCTTTCAAATGTATGGTTCATACATCAGTTGGATGTCAAAAATGTTTTTCTTCATCGTGAGCTACAAGAAATCGTTCATATGCATCAACAATTGGGGTATCGTGATCGTACTCATTCGAATTATGTGTTTCATTTGCGTAAGTCATTATGTATGTGGGCTTAAATAAGCACCTCGTGCTTGGTATAAAAAGTTTGCTGATTATGTCGTGTCTTTTGGTTTCTCAAATAACAAATGTGACCACTCATTATTTATTTATCGAAAGAGTTCGCACATGGCTTATATTTTACTCTTTATTGATGACATTATTCTTACTACCTCTTTTCATGCTCTTCGATTATATATTATGAACCTTCTGAGCTCGAAATTTGCTATGAAAGATCTTGGTCCTTTGAACTATTTTCTTGGCATTGTAGTGACCCAACATGTGACATTTTTTTTATTCTTATTATTTGTATAAGAGTAACAGTAAAAAAAATATTACATATATGTAAAAATAATTTACATCACTATATATATATATATATATATATATATATATATATATATAAGATATACAAAATAAGAAGGAATTTTATTTTTTATTCCTTCTACTTTTTCTACAATTTTACAAATATCTACATTGTCGGTGAAAACAAACTAATTAAGGGGTTTTCGAAAAAGGTAGGAGGCATACAAAAGGTAACCACTACTTGGTCTATCTAACATAATGAGATTTTTCATATCGGATACAAATATTATTATTGATAATCATGTTCCTCTAAAAGTAATCGAGTTGTCTATAACGCGTTCGTGTTCCAAGTAGTTCTTGGAAAGAAAACGAGTGATGCTTGCGAAAATGGATTTGGAATATTTGGCGTCTCCATCTACTTAAGTTGGTGTTTAAATAAAACATGCACAAAAGATCACAATAGGGAGTAAGAACATTTATCATTTACAATAATACAATCTTATAATATATAGATATATATGTTTCAACTTCTTCAACACATTCTATTTTATGAAGATTTAAATTAAATTTGTAGTGACTAGTCACGATAAATGAGCCTAATTTTAATCACTCTCACAGTGATATTTACTCATTTAAATCCCCAAGGTTCAACCTTCATCTACAATATCATGAAATCTTCACAAATAGATATTATTATAATTGAATAATATAACTATAAATTAATAAATAGGATTGTTGCATTACTAGAGATAAAATAAAATAAACAAATAGGACCACTACATAACTGGAGATAATTAAAATAGGACCAGTGCAAGACTGGAGATAAAATAAAATAAACAAACAGGACCAGTACATAACTAGAGATAATTAAAATAGGATTGGTGCAAGATTGGAGATAAAATAAAATAAACAAACAGGACCACTACATAACTGGAGATAATTAAACAAATAACTAAATAAATAGAATGAGGTTTAGGACACCTCACTCCACAACTATAAGCAAAATAAAATAAATTTAATGATAATATTCTCTTCTCCTACCTTAAAAATTGCAGATGATGTACCAAAATTTTGCAGAGGTGACTTATCTTTCTCTCATTTTCTTCTTCTCCCTTCGTGTTTCTTTCTTTCTTTCTCTCTCTTTCTCTCCCTTTCTTCTTTCTTTCTTTCCTTCTCTCTCCTCTCTTTCCTTTTCTTCTCCTTCAATTTTTTTTCTTTCCTCTTACGTAATCCCTCCCCCTCCCATTTATAGCCATATTATTATTATTTTTATTTTATTTTTACTTAATAAAGTAATTAAATGCATTAATGACTTAGATAAGTCTTAATCATTAAGATAAGTTAACCTTATCTTTCATTTTAATTTTTTTTTTGAGATATTACACGGCATAAGGGTGATATGTTCCTTTCACAGTGCAAATATGCCGAAGCAATTATTGACCGGGTCGATATGTCTTCTTGCAAATCGTCTCCAACACCAGTTGACATCAACGCTAAAGTGTGCTTATATATGCATGATCCGAAGGCGGATCATAGGCAAACTCTCAAACGCGTTATCTAGTATTTACAAGGTACACTTGATCTTGGTCTTTATCTCAATTCATTTTCGATCTCATCTCTTATTTCTTATACTGATGCTGATTGAGGTGAGTGTCTTGATACGAGACGTTCTACCTCAGGTTAATGTGTGTTTTTTGGTGACAACTTGCTACCATGGTCCTCTAAGCATCAATTTACACTCTTTCGATCTAGTCTAAAGGTCGAGTATAGAGGTGTTGTTAATGTGGGTTCTAGGTTGTGTTGGCTTCAAGATTTGTTCTTGGAATTGCATTGTCTGGTTACCAAGGTTACTCTTGTGTACTGTGACAATATTAGTATTATCTATTTGTCGGGACAACCCGGTGCAACATCAACTTATCAAATATATTGAGATGGACATATAATTTTTACATAAAAAGATTACACGTGGTCAGGTTTGAATTCTTCATGGGCCTTCACATATCAGATTGCGAACATCTTTATTAAGAGTCTTCTGCATATTGTTTGATGATTTAAGGGATAGGTCATCCTCGTGTTTTGATTACTGAAATATATTAAAAAATATAAATATATTTTGTTATTAGATTTTAAATAAATATATATTTAGTTTATAACTAGTTTTCTATATAATATTATTAATTATTTAATTATTTTCCTAAAATTACAGTTTATATATTATATTTAATTCAAATTAGTTATCGAAATCAGTTGAGAAAATTATTCTTTTATAAATGTTGGGAAAGCCATTGTTGTTGGTGGTGGAGTATGAATCCTTTTTCCAGATTTTCTATGATGTTCTTGGTGCACCACCGCCACATGGATGGCAATCAAGTGAGATATGAAATCTGAAAAGCAAGCTTCATAGGAAACCCCCTTAATAATTCTCAACAATCGCCTTCAATTCAATTTCAAGAATATTTTTGTGGAAAAAAAATCTGATAAAATTTACTATACTTATCTTCTTGAGAAAGTCACATAGTGACAAATCATGGGCAACTTTAATTCGGCCTGTGAAAGTTCTCATGCCCACCATGTCTTAGTAATAATGATTTGATCGGTACTTCTCAAGGTTAAGAAATCCTCATAAATGGAGAGAGTTAATCATACAATAATATATTTTAATTTAAAATTTTAAAATATTATTATAAGTTTTTTTATTTATAAATTACTTAAAATTTTCTTATTTCTATCAATATTTTTACTTGAATTTTCAATATTAAGTTCAAAAATGAAAATTCAAATATAAAAATAAAAAAATTAAATAATTTATTAATAAAAAATATTTATAATATAATGTTTTATAGTTTTAGGGTGAAAATAATATTGTATTATGTTTGATATTTAATCTGAATCAAGATGAAAACATTTAAAACATGAGAAAGATGTAAAAGTTTATTGAGGTTTGATATAGCGATAATTTTAAATTTTTATTGCTTAAATTGATAATTAAAATTTCTGAAAGACTAACTGCTTTCGTCTCCAAATACCGTTAAGCGTTAAAATGAAATTTGACATGGTACGTCACTGCTTTCGTTCCTCTTTCTTCACAAACATATAAATATATATATATATATATATATATATATATATATATATATATATTAGATAGATATTTAATTTACAATAAATATATAATTTTTTATTTCTGCTTTCGTGATAAAATAATTAAAAAGAAGATAAAAAATAAAGATATAATTATTAAAAGGTTATTTAATTTAAAACAATATTGAAATTTACATATAAATATAATAATTTTTGTTCTTAAAATTCGACTACAGAGGAACCTAGTATATTGAAAAGAACATGCAGTACTTCTTCCATCTTAAATATAAAAAGAAAAAGACTGTGCGCTGGTGTTAAATATAATCAAACCCAAATTACTCTTATCTTATTTAACAAGAGAAATTGTTCTTACCCTTTAATTTACATGTTAGGTAGTTTGAAAGAGATATATAATCATACTTTTCGAAGTGATTGGTACATCAATCTCGTCAAATCAAATAGACTCAAAATTAACCAGAATATATATAAACTTTTTTCAAAGTAGGTTATAACATTATTTACATGTTAAGTAGTTTGAAAGAGATATATAATCATACTTTTCGAAGTGATTGGTACATCAATCTCGTCAAATCAAATAGATTCAAAACTAACCAGAATATATATATATATATATATATATATATATATATATATATATATATATATATATATATATATATATATATATATATATATATATATGGCATTCGTTTTTTCTCGGATATTTTATTCTTTTCCCAGATACATTGATATCTGAAGCGCAGAGCTGTGCAGTGGACACGATGAATAATTTGTGGAGGTCATGATCGAGGAAGAAATAGGTCCCTTCACTGGGATTCAAAGTCTGTGCACCACAGAACCTGAAACACACACATGCACTAAGTAGACAAAGAATGTGATGATTCACGAACGAGTTCTCTTATGCAGATTACAAAACAACCCCACTTCAGGACCTTGGTAGTTTGATGTTCATGCCAACTGAAATAATAATCCACACATTATCCAAACGCCCTCATGGGATGTTGTTGGTTTTTGGCATGAATACGATGTTGCCCTAGCTTTTAATACAAACTAAACAGATAACAATTATAATAATAATAATAATAATAATAATAATAATAATAATAATAATAATAATAATAATAATAATATCGTCTTTGACTTGCAGATATGTGGTAGAAGGTTGCTTGGTGTTGTGTCTCTTCAGAAATGCTTTTGTGACATGAAAGGACAAAATCAAGAGCACTATGGTCGGCAACCTCACATGATTGCTTGATTTAAGAACCTCTCGTGCAACTTGTGATGTGAACGAACGTGGTCCTTCTTTTGGTCTTTGGTTTTTCTTATTTTCTTCCTCCATCTTGTTGTCGTGTCTATTGTTGAAATGAATTTTCTGTCTCTTCATGAACAAAATCTGTTAGGCTCCAGTCCTTATTAAGTTCATGTTAGGATTTGGGTCAGAGTCTTCCTCTTTCAAATATGGACCTTAACTGGCCTCCACTTGTTCGGCCCAGAACTTACATATACAAGGCCACTCTAAATCACAATAAAAGAAGCATGGCTGTTACTTCCCGCACCTACATAATTACTCCCTGTACTCTCATAATTATATTAAACCTCATGTTTACCTTTATATTTATCCTCATCTTTATCTTTGGAATGCATTCCATGTTCACATTTCCATAAATACATTCTAGAACACCCAATCTAAAATACATTTTTGAAAAAACTTTTCTAGAATGTGTTTCTAGAAAAACCAATCCAAAAACACATTCCATAATTATTATTTACCTTTAATTATTAGAAAAAAAAGACTTTCAATGAAAGTGATAACACAAAAAAATCAAATAGTTAAAAAATGAAAATGACTAGGAATGAAAGTGCATAAATTGTACATAAATAGAAGAATAAGTTAAAATAAAAAATAAAATTATAGAAAAAGTATTTTAGATATTTAGTGAAAAACAAATTATGAAATGGAGAAAGAGTAAAGAAACATACACAAGATAATGATAATATATATATATATATATATATATATATATATATATATATATATATAATATTACTCTATTTAATAATAAAAAAGTCAAATTATTCTATTACTGTTCGACTATGATTTTAGGGTAGCAAAAACATATTATCTATTACAAATATCTTAGAAGTTTTATGCGTGATTTTTTTTTTTTTTAACTCCTTTCATTCTATTTTTAAATGACTAAACAAAATAGTGATAAAGGATTTTTTAAATTTTAGTCTGATTTGTTGGAAAGATGATGATAGAGAAATTTTGGCTTTTTTTTCATAATTTTTTTTAAGAAAGAAATAATGCGTGTTACATTTTTATCTCACATAGTTAGTTATTTTTGTGAAACAAATGCGTTGATTAGATTATACTCAAAATCATGCAATATAATATATTAAATTATAGTATTTTTTAAATAATTTAAATATTTTAAAATAATAAAATATTCATATATTTATTTTATAAACAAATATTTTTTAAATTATTATTAAAAAAAAACACAACAACAGGATAAAGGTAGTTTATGTCTTAAAAAAAAGAGACTAACGAGAATAGAAAGAGAGAGAAAAAAAAGAGATAAAGAAAAAAATAATTAATATATATCTGTAAAAGAAAATTATATTTATTATTTTATAAAAATTATGATTATTAAATAGTATAATTAATCTTATTTTATTTATTTATACTAATACTATTTAATTTATTGTTAATTATGCATTTATTCTTTTATTTATTTTTATTTGTATTTATATTATTTAATTTATTTATTTTTAATTCTTAAAATTATATTTGCTTATTAAAGTTGTTGGTATCGCGTAGCTGAATGTTTGTGTGTAGGACAAAAACCAAAAGGGGATGAATTGATTTCTTATAAAAAAATTAGGGTTTTAAATTTTTTTCTCAAATTTCACCGATTAAAATGCTTGTAAAATAAAAAGATAAGGGAAAGAAGATTTGCAGTAGAACACTTGTTAGAAAAAGAGGCTAAGATCAAGAGGGGGTGAATTGATCTTTAAAAGATTTTCACAATTTACAGATTATCTATTTCAAAGATTAAGAGTTTTGATCAATTCTTGAACCAAGAAAATCAAGTTATTCAAAATAAGACAGTAACATAATTAAAGAGAGTAAGGTTTAAAGAAATACAACCAAGATTTATACTGGTTCACCCAATCCCAGGGCTACGTCCAGTTCTCAGCCAAATTCCAGCCGAGTTCCACTAGATTGAATGTTTTACAGATTACAGATTTCAATCACACATCGAATCTACCACAAGACCCAAATTCCAGATCTTGCACTTAAACTTTCACCAAGAACCAAATTTCAGTTCTTGAACCAACCTGCAGCCAAATTCCAACTACAAACCAGTGCCCAACAATTCCAGACACTCACAATACAGTAAAGAATTTGAAAGAACAAAGAGAAGAAACTAGAACAATCAAACCCGTATTATGCAGCTCTGTAGAATGAGTTTCTTCACAAAAAGAATGCAAAAATTGTCTCAAGAAAGAACTTTGAAAAACTCTACAAGACTTGCGTGATTCTTTCTTGAAAGTAGCTCTTATGATTGCTTGATTAATTGCTCAAAAAGTGTATTTTAAAATGTTGAATCAAGTCTCGTTTATATAGAAAAGTTTTTCAACTTCCGGTTTAATTAATCTGTTAAACTATTATTTAATCTGTTAAAAGTCTTTGATTAATCGGTTAAAACTTCTTTTAATATGTTAAAATGTTCTTGATCATTTTCTAGATTTATTTTAACTGATGCGACATCGTTTTAATCGATTAAAACAATTAACAAAAAATCACTTAAGTTGTTTTAATTGATTAATTCGCAATTTAATCGATTAAAATTGTGCCAAAAAAAATTTCACAACACTTTCTAAGTGATTTTAACTGATAATAGCAAGTTCTAATCGATTAAAACAGTTAGCAAAAAGTTGCTTAAGTTGTTTTAATCGATTAATTTGATTTTACATCGATTAAAATACTGACAGAACATCTTTCAAAACACTTCAAGTTATTTAATCGATTATTTGGAGTTTGTATCTATTAAAATACTGCCAGAACACTTTCCAAAACATTTTAAGTGATTTTAATCGATTATTTCAAAACTATATCAGTTAAAACACAGGCAAAAGGTTTTCAAAAACTCCTTTTATGAAAATAATCGATTAATTCAAAAGTGTATCGATTAAAACAATTTCAGTGCATGTTTTAAAAGGTTTTAATCGATTTTTTTGAAAACCTATCAGTTAAAAATCTGTTATGTAAGTTTTAAGAACATTTTAATTGATAAAACTCATATAATATCAGTTAAAACAATTTCTTAAAAACAATCTAACCGATTACTTTGGTTTTTAATAGATTAAAAACATCTTTAGAGACATTTTCAAATTCTTTCAAATGATGAAACCTCATGTAGCAGAAAGATATGAATGATGTTTGGTATCTGCTAATTGATGCTTGGTATCAATATATTCAATTGATGCTTGGTAAAATCTATCTTTGGGAAGGGATTTAGTAAAAATATCTGTTAATTGATGTTTGGTATCAACATATTCAATTTTATAATTACCCTTACTATCATGATCTCTTAAGAAATAATGTCTAATTTCTATATGCTTAGCTCTAAAGTGCATAACAGGATTCTTGGTAAGGTTAATTGCACTTGTATTATCATACATCAAAGGAATGTTATTTAGAAAAATATTATAATCTTCTAGTTGTTGCTTCATCCAAAGAATTTGAGCACAATAATTTCCAACTGCAATATATTCAATCTCGAGTTGTGGATAATGCAACACAAGCTTGTTTCTTAGAATGCCAAGATACTAAGGATGATCCTAATAGATGACATGTTCCACTAGTGCTTTTTCTATCTATTTTACATCCTCCATAATCAGCATCAGAATAACCTAATAAGCTAGGAGAAGCTTCAGATGGATACTATAATCCAAATCTTATAGTTCCTTTTAGATATTTTAAAATTCGTTTTACTGCAGTTAAACGAGATTCTTTTTTACATGCTTGAAATCTAGCATACACACAAATAAAATGCATAATATCAGGTCTACTTGCAGTTAAGTATAATAGAGAACCTATCATATCTCTATACATTGATTGATTAATTTCCAAACATGATTTGTCCTTATCAAGATAGCAGGATGTTCCTATTGGTGTATTAGCTTCTTTTGCAGTGTCCATTCCAAATTTCTTGAGAACTTCTTTGCAGTATTTGGTTTGAGACACAAAAGTGTCATCTTTTAATTGTTTAATTTGAAGTCCAAGGAAGAAGGTTAATTCTCTCATCATGGACATTTCAAATTATCCCTGCATTATACTAGCAAATCCTTCACACAAAGAGTTATCAGTTTATCCAAAGATAATATCATCGACATAAACTTGAACTAACAGAATATGTTCCCCTACTGTTTTAATAAACAAGGTATAATTAATTTGTCCTCTAGAAAAGTCTTTTGATATTAGAAAATTGCTTAATCTTTCATACCATGATCTAGGAGCTTGTTTTAAAACATAAAGTGTTTTCTTTAATTTAAAGACATGATCAGGATATTTTAAATCTTCAAATCCTGGAGGTTGTTCTACATAAACATCTTCTTTAATAAAACATTTAGAAAAGCACTTTTAACATCCATTTGATACAGTTTGAATTTTATTATTGAAGCATAAGCAAGAAGTAGGCATATAGCCTCTAATATGGCAACAGGAGCATAAGTTTCATCATAATCAATACCTTCCTCTTGACAATATCATTTTGCCACAAACCTAGCTTTATTCTTTGTTATGTTCCCATCTTCATCAACCTTGTTTCTAAAAACCCATCTCGCTCCAATTACTTGATGAGATTCTTCTCTTGGAATTAATTCCCAAACTTGATTTCTCTCAAGTTGATTTAGTTCTTCTTGCATTGCAATGCACCATTGATCATCTTTAAGTGTTTCCTTAACATTTTTGGGTTCAATATGTGAAAAGCAAGCTACAGACATACAGAAATTGGTCATATTTCTAGTTCTTACCCCTTTTGAGAAGTCACAAATTATATTATCAATTGAAAATCCTCTTGCTGATTGCCACTCTTTTGTTAATTCAGTTGGTTGTGATGATTCATTTTCATTTAGGTACATTTTTTCAAGAGTTTCTCTTATGTATTCATCATCACCTGCAAACTCTTTATTTGACTGAAGAGGATTTCCCTCAAGGTCTACAACTTCATCAAATGTAGCATGCATAGATTCTTCAATATTCAAAGTTCTTCTATTGAATATTCTATATACTTTGCTAGAATATCTCTATTGAATATTCTTCAACCTAAGAAGATAGCCTCATCGGCTTGCTTTTGAATCAAATTTACTTAAATTGTTTTTGCCATTATTCAATACAAAACATTTACAACCAAAGATTTTCAAATGAGCTACATTTAGTTTTCTTCCTTTAAATAGTTCATAAGGAGTCATTTTCAAGATAGATCTAATGAGCATTCTATTTAAAACATAACAAGCAGTACTTACAGCATCAACCCAAAAATATTTAGTGTGGGAAATCAAATAGTATTTTAGGAAAGAATAAATCAGGAAATTTGTATATTTCCTTGTAATCTGTATAGATTTGAATAATTAGGAACAATCTCATAAATCAAGGGATCCTAGCATAAAATAGAGTTATTATATTTCCTAAAATAGCTTAGGTCTCATATATATATATCTTATATCATCTCTTTGTATTGAAATAATAAAAATATCATATTTCAGTTAATCTAATTTTCCAGATGGTATCAGAGCTTCCGATCTAGGAAGCTCTGTCTGCGCGTGATAAACCCTAAGACGGCAGCCTGCATTACTACTGCATATTTTTTAACCCTAAGACGGTAGCCTATATTGCTGCTGCATATTTCTTAACCCTAAGACGACAACCTGCATTGTTGCTGCATATTTCTTAATCCTAAGATGACAACCTGCATTGTTGTTGCATTTTTTCTTAACCCTAAGATGGCAGCCTGCATTGCTGCTGCATTTTTCTTAATCCTAAGACGACAATCTGCATTGTTGTTGCATCGCACCTTTTTGCTATAATGTCAAGGGAAGAAGAGATAGAAAGGGTGAAAATCGTTCTTAGTAAGCTGGAAAAACCTACAGGTATGTGTTCTTTGGCATACTCAGGTAAGTTTCCACCTTCTTTTGGATTAAATGTCTCAAATATGTCTTTTAACCATTATTGGATATTGGACTCTGGAGCCACAGATCACATGACACCATTAGCCAAACACTTCTCCACATATTCCCCATGTCCCAACAACAAGAAAATTGTCACAGCAGATGGAACCCTTATAACTGCAGCTGGTCAAGGAAATATCCAAATCAATCCTTTAATAACCTTAAAAGATGTTCTCCATGTCCCAAAGTTGTCCACGAACCTAGTGTCTATACAAAAACTTATAAAGGATTTGTCATGTAAAGTTGTTTTTTTCAACGATCATTGTGTATTTCAGGACAAGGATTCGGGAAGGATGATTGGACATGCTAGAGAATGAAATGACCTTTATTATCTCGAAGATCCAAGTCTGCCCAGCAAAAATAGAATCTCTCACTCCTTTATATCTGAATCCTTGATGACCAACAGAGAAAAAATCATGCTTTATCATTGTCGATTGGGACATCCCTCTTTTGGAGTGATCAAAATTATGTTTCCCTCTCTGTTTACCAAGTTAGATGTTGAGAGTCTTCATTGTGAGGTGTGTGAACTTGCTAAGCACAAGCGTATATCTTTTCCAATAAGTAATAGAATTAGCAATTTCCCTTTTTATCTTGTTCATACTGATGTATGGGGACCTTCTAATATTTCAAATGTGTCTAGTACTCGATGGTTTGTCACCTTTATAGATGACTGTATAAGAGTCACTTGGGTTTTCCTACTTAAACAAAAATCAGAAGTCAGTTCTGTCTTCCTAAACTTCCACTCCATGATAAAAAAATCAGTTTGGTGTTAATATTAAGAGGCTTAGGTCAGATAATGCCAAAGATTACTTCAATCATGTCCTTAATTCTTTTTGTCAAAAAGAATGTATAATTCATGAGTCCTCTTGTGTCAAAACACCATAACAGAATGAGATCGCAAATAGGAAAAATGGACATCTATTAAATCAGACTGGGGCATTGTTGTTCCAAAAAAGTGTCCCAAAAAATTTCTGGGGGGAAGTTGTCCTTACAACAACATACCTTATCAATAGACTACCCTCTAGAGTCTTAGGATCAAAAAGCCCTATGGAAGCTTTGTCGTCTTTCTATCCAAACTTGTCTACTACAAATAATCTTAAACCAAGAGTTTTTTGGTGCATCTCATATGTCCATATTCATAGTACAGACAGGGGGAAACTTGATTCTAGAGCCTTAAAGTGTGTTTTTGTTGGTTACTCACCCACTCAAAAAGGGTATAAATGCTACCACCTCCCATTCAAAAAATTCTTTGTGTCTAGGGATGTTACCTTCAATGAACAAGAGGACTATTTCCATCAACCTTATCTTCAGGGGGAGAGTTTCAGGGAAAATAAGGAAAGTAGTAATTCTGATTTTCCCATTTTTCCATACTTGACATTTGAAGCTAAACGAAATGATATTGAATGTAGTAATTCTGGTTTTCCCATTCTTTTAGACTTGATATTTGAACCTAAACGAGATCAAATTGAAGATCAAATTGAAGTTATAACAAATGAAACAAGTCAAGGAATTGGTCAAGAAAAGGAAGTTGGTCAAGAAAGTGAAATTAATTGTGAAGTTGATCAAGAAGATGTTGAAGCTGGAAAATTTGGTAAGAAGCTGGTATACTCAAGGAAGACTAAGGCCATTTCAGGATCAAACCATGTTCAAGAATCCAACTCGACTCCACAAAAAGAGGTAACAATTTTTTCTCCAACTATGCAGGTTGAAATTGAAACCCAAAATGATCCTGACCTCCCAATTGCCATTAGAAAAGGAATAAGAAAATGCACCAAACAACCACTCTACCCTCTCTCAAATTACCTGTCCTTTAAAAATTTCTCTCCTATCGATAAAACCTTCCTAGTAATCCTAAACGCTACACTTCTACCTAATACCCTATCTGAGGCATTGTCTGACAGAAAATGGAGGCAAGTCATGGATGTAGAGATGGAGGCATTGGAGAAGAACAACACCTGGGAGTTAGTCACCTTACCAATAGGAAAGAGGCCAGTTGGATGTAAATGGGTCTATACAGTGAAATACAAGGTTGATGGATCAATTGAGAGATATAAGACAAGACTAGTTGCCAAAGGGTTCACCCAAACCTATGGAGTTGATTATTTGGAGACCTTTGCTCCGGTTACCAAAATGAACACAGTTAGGGTGATATTGTCCCTTGCTGCCAATTATGGTTGGAACTTGGAACAATTTGATGTTAAGAATGCTTTCCTACATGGAGACTTTGAAGAAGAAATTTATATGGAGATACCTCCGGGATATGGTAAAGATGTTGCTGCCAACACTGTTTGAAAGTTAAAAAAGGCATTATATGGGTTAAAACAGTCCCCCCGTGCATGGTTTGACAGGTTTATTAAAGTTATGACAGGTCTGGGTTACAAACAAAGCCAAGGGGATCATACTTTGTTTTTTAAACATTCCAAGTCAGGGGGAGTAACAATATTATTGGTGTATGTGGATGACATAATATTAACTGGAGATAATAAAGAAGAGCAACAATTATTAAGTCAATGCTTAGGCAAGGAATTTGAGATCAAGACCTTGGGAAAACTAAAATATTTTTTGGGAATTGAAGTTGTCCACTCCGAGAAAGGGATATTTATATCTCAGCATAAATACATCACTGATTTGCTCAAGGAAACTGGCAAGACAGCTTACAAACCTGCTAGTACCCCATTAGAACCAAACCTAAAGCTTGGAAATGCAGAAGAAGATGTTGTTGTTGAAAAAGATATGTACCAAAGATTAGTGGGCAGACTTATATATTTGTCGCATACCAGGCCAAATATTGCCTATGCAGTGAGTTTAATTAGCCAATTTATGCATAGCCTAAAGGAGACCCCATTTACAAGCTGCCCACAAAATTTTACAGTACCTTAAAGGAACTCCAGGAAGAGGGATTCTATTCAAAAGGAATGGTAATGTGAAGCTTGAAGCCTATACTGATGCTGATTATGCAGGGTCAATTGTGGATAGGAGGTCAACTACAGGATATTGCACATTTCTTGGAGGAAATCTTGTGACTTGGAGAAGCAAAAAGCAGGGTGTAGTGGCTCGGTCCAGTGCTGAAGCAGAATTTCGAGCCATGGCACAAGGTATATGTGAGTTGTTATGACTTAAAATCATCTTAGAAGACTTGGGGATAAAGTGGGAAGAACCTATGAAGCTCTATTGTGATAATAAGTCAGCAATCACTATAGCCCACAACCCAGTGCCGCATGATAGAACAAAGCATATTGAAGTATATGCACTCCATATGTGTCCTCTCAAGAACAAATTGCAGACATTCTTACCAAGGGACTGGGCTGCCATAATTTTGAGAAGATTGTATCCAAGCTGGGAATGGAAAACATCTATTCATCAGCTTGAGGGGGAGTGTGGGAAATCAAATAGTATTTAAGGAAAGAATAAATCAGGAAATTTGTATATTTTCTTGTAATATGTACATATTTGAATAATTAGGAACAATCCCATAAATCAAGGGATCCTAGCATAAAATAAAGTTATTATATTTCCTAAAATAGCTTAAGTCTCCTGTATATATCTTATATCATGTCTTTGTATTGAAATAATAAAAATATCATATTTCAGTTAATCTAATTTTTCAGATTTAGGAACATTGGATTCATTCAACATAGTTCTAGCTAGTTCCTCTAGTAATTTATTTTTCCTTTCTACAACACCATTTTGTTGGGGAATTCTAGGTGCAGAAAAATTATGTAAAATATCATTCTCTTCACAAAACTTTTCAAAAGATTCATTTTGAAATTCTCTACCATGATCACTTCTTAACACTTTAATTCTTAAATCCTTTTCATTTTGAATTTGTTTGGCAAACATTATAAATGCTTTAAAAGCTTCACTTTTCAAAGTTAAGAAAAATGTCCAAGTAAATCTAGAGTAATCATCAACAATTACAAGAGCATAATAATTTTCACCAAAACTTTTGATTCTAGATGATCCAAATAAATCTAAGTGTAAAAGTTCTAGAGGCTTTGATGTGGAAATTATATTCTTAGTTTTAAAAGATGATTTTACTTATTTACCTTTTTGACATGCATCACATAATTTATCTTTTTCAAATTTTAACTTAGGCAAACCAACAACTAAGTCTCTAGAAATTAATTTGCTTAATTGATACACATTTATATGAGTCGCTCTCTTATGCCATAACCATGGATTTTCTTCCTTAGCAACTAAGCATGTTATATCAACATTAGATGCACAATCCAAGTCAATCAAATAAATATTGTTATGCCTAATTCCTTTTAATGTTATTTCTTCAAAATCCTTTAGATGTATGATGTAAAACTTACTTTCAAAAATTACCTTAAATCCTTTATCACAAAGTTGACTTATACTTAGAAGATTGTGCTTTAGCCCATCAACAAGGAGTACATCTTTTATCTCCAAAGTATTTGCACCACCAATATTTTCGGTTCCAAGGATTCTTACTTTTTTGTTGTCTCCATAGGTCACATATCCTTGTTCCTTTGCTTTGAAACTCACAAATTTCTTTTTATCTCCAGTCATGAGTCTTGAACACCCACTGTCAAGATATCACATAGACTTCTTGGATTTAGAAGTTTCCTACAAAATAAGGGAACAATAAACTTAGGTCCCCATATAACTTTTGGCTCCTTGGGGTTAGAAATAATCACATTATTTAACAATAAGAATCCAAATATATTTTTCCTTTGGAACACCAAAATGTTTAATTTTACATTTATTTGATGTATGTCCATGTTTCATGTAATAAAAACATGCATTTGATGATTTATCTTTTGAAAAGGATTTACTTCCATTTTGTGGAGGTTTAGTTCCTTTTACATTCCATACCCTACAGGTTCTTTTATTTTTAGGCTTTTTTCATAGAACATGACAATTTACCTGAGTTTGTATAATAACTTCATCCAGTTACAATTACTTAATTCCTTCGTTGCTTTTTCAAATAAGTGTATAAGTATGTCAATATCATATTCATATCTCTTACATGATGCACATGCACTTTGTTCATCTTCTTTTTCTTCTAAAGACACTATTTTTTATTTTAAAGATTCTACTTCTTTTTTCGATTTATTGAAATTCTTTTTCAAAGATTTATATTCAGTTTTCAAATCGCAAATAGTTTTTGATATGCATTTTGTAAAGCATAATAGTCATTTTCATCATTACTTGAAGAACAGTCGGAATCACATACCTCATAGTTGGAAGAATTTCTGTCATTTGCTATCAAGCAAAGATTTGCTTCAACATCCGAATCACTTGACTCTGATCTAGAGTCACTTTCTTCCCACGCTATATATGCTTTCTTTTTGAATGACTTCCTTCCTTTTGAGTCATCGCTCTATTTATTATAGTTGGGACAATCGAATTTCAAATGAGTTGTTTCACCACAACCATAACATTTGAAACTTAAGGAAGAATGTTCTTTTAACTTTCCCTTACCTTTGAAAGGTTGCTTGCGTTTTGCTTTCATAAATGTTGTAAACTTCTTAATCATAAGACTCAAGTTTTCATCTTCCTCATTTTCTGAGTCTTCTTCCTCCTTCTTATTTTTACTTTTTGAAACCTTGATTTTGAAGCCAATGTTTCTCTTGACACTTTGGCGTTCCTCATCATTTAGTCTTCCAAGTTCAAGTTCATGCTCTCTCAACTTTCCAAAGAGAGTCATCATTGACATAGTAGCAAGATTTTGTGACTCCGTGATAGCAGTCACCTTTGGTTGTCATTTCCTGTTTAAAGATTTCAAAATGTTTACATTTAACTTGTCAGTATAAAAAATCTTACCAAGTCCAGTGAGATGATTTACAATATGAGTGAAACATTTTTGGACGTCAAAGATTGTTTCTCCTTGTTGTATTTGGAACATCTCATATTCTTGAATTAATGAGTTCTTTCATGTTCTTTTAACATCATCAGTCCCTTCATGTGTTACTCTTAGTATTTCCCACATCTCTTGAGCACTTTTACAAATAGATATCCTGTAAAACTCATCAAGGGTCAAAGCAGATGAAATAATGTTTCTTGCCCTAACATCATATTGAGCTTTTCTATTTTCTTCTGCAGTTCATCTAGAAAAAAAGTTTTGGTTCCTCTACTTCATTTACAATCATTTTAGGAATAAAAGGACCATTTACAACATCCCAAACAACCCTGTCAACAGACTCCAAAAATATTTGCATTCTTACTTTCCTAAACGGATAATTTTGTCCAGCAAAAAGTGGGGGTCTATTAATAGAAGCACCTTCAGTAAACGTTTGGTTTTGTCCAGCCATTTTTGAAAATTTTGAAAAACTATCAAAGCAAGCTCTGATACCACTTATTGGTATTGCGCAGCGGAAAGTTTGTGTATAGGACAAAAACCAAGAGGGGGAGGGTGAATTGGGTTCTTATAAAAAAAATTAAGGTTTTAAAATTTTTTCCCAAATTTCACCGATTAAAATGCTTGTAAAGTAAAGAGATAAGGGAAAGAAGATTACACAAGTAATTTATACTGGTTCGGATCAAAAGACCATACGTCCAGTTGTTAATCACTCTAAAAGAGTATTAACGTTGTCACTATAATAACAGTTTTAAACAGATTACAAATTACAAAAGATAAGGATTAGAAAATACCTTTCTTGAGTCACACAAGAGATGAACACCTCCTATGAATCCACAAAGGATAACGATAGTTTTTCTTAGAGACGGCACAACACACAATCCACGAAGAAACCCACTCAGTGATTCTTATCGTTTCTAGCCCACACTAGGTTTCAAAAACCCCTTTTTCTTCCCTACACAAATTTCTCTAGCAATCACAATTCTTAACTTTTGTATGAAAAATGTTGTATTATTCAGAGAGTCATAAAGAACCTTAAATAAAAAGATTTAGGGTATGGGGAATAGGATTTTCGAAATAGGGAATAGATGCATCGAAAATAGGTCCAAAATTCGAATTTCAAAATCATAACAGACGTAGGTAATCGATTATCCAAAGTGATAATCGATTATCACAGAACCATTTTCGCAGAGGAGTATTTTTGAACTAGGATAATTAATTATCCACTGAGATAATCGATTATTCCAACAAATTTTCCAAAACAATTTTCAAGTGGGATAATTGATTATCCTATCACAGAGTGGTTTTGTTAAAAAATGAACCTTCAATGGATAGACTATGAAATGACTATTTTGAACTCTATTTTTACATACTCAAAAAGACAAAACAGAATTATTACAAGTAAATACAAATTATTAAAAGTCTTCAAATCTTTAAGTTTTTTATTCTTGAATCATCATCAAAATCTTCAGCATCGTACTCTTGTATATTCAACAAAAATATTATTAACTTTATTTTTACTTAGTGAGATGTTTTCCAAACTATCATATTTAATCATTGTATGTTATTTAACTAATGTACCTATTTTATTTCAATATTTATTAATTTTTTATTAATGAATAAATATGATGAAAATAATTTAAATGTTTCAAAGATTAATAAAAAAATTATAAATAAAGATTTAATAATATTATAATTAAATGATAAAGATTATTTGACTAATCAATTAAAATTTTTAAATATAAAATAAACGGACTATACAAATAAAGTTAAAAAGATAATTTATGTATTCATTTGATACTGTACTTTCTTAATTTACCTCATAAAAATACAAAAATAAACATAAAAATATAAATTTAAATAAATGAAAATGACAAATTTTTTAAACTTTTTTTACAGTTTTATGAGAAATAAATTAGAATACAAATATTATTAATAATTTAATATTTTTAAAAGAATAAATGTCTTAACTTCCATAAAAAAATGTTTTATGAAGAATAAATTAAAATATAAATATTATTGATAATTTAATACTTTTAAAAAATAAATATTTTAATTTTAATAAAAAAATTATATGAAATAGTCCAAGTTATTTTAAAATTAACATTATTTTTACGTCTTATTAAATTGTTAAAATAGAATTAACCAAATAGACCAATCTAAAAAATTAGAAAAATAGGTCACATAAGTAAACAAAATAAAATTGTATATTAAATTAATTTAGACTTATTTTGATTCCAACTAGTTTGTTCATAAATTATATAAATTTAAGTTAAATTAGTTCATAGGCCTACGGATGGTCCATTTTATTAAATAATAATTATTTTTAAAATAAAAATTAAAATAATATTATTTTAATAATATATATTAATAATAAATTAATTTAATAAGAGATTAACTTATAAATAAATATTAAAATAAGTATCTAAGAACCACTTATTCTAATATTTAATAACTATGATTAATTATTACTTTAGATTAATCAATTACTAAAAAAATAAATTATAATAATAAAAAATAAAATTTTAACTCTCATTTTTAAATTTAATTAATCTTCTCTTATTATTTATATATTAAATAATTAAATAAAAATTAATTTTATTAATATAATTTAAATTTTAAAAATATTTTTTATTATTAATTTTTATTTAAATTTTTAATAAGAAAAAAATTGATCTAAGACTAAATTATACTAAAAATCATGATTTCTTTTAAATATAATTCAAAATAAATCATTAATTATTTTTACTTTATCAAATAAGGTTATCCGTTTTTCATAGATCTATGTCCCATATCGTTTTCAATTATTTAATCAATAAGTTTCCATTGCCTATATATAAAAAATAAAAAATATATAAGTTATAATATATATATATATATATATATATATATATATATATATAATTTTATCTCATATCTTATTCTTATTGAGATTTAGAAAAAAATATAATCATTTCTATTGAATTATATATAAAATAATAACTAAATTATATATAAATAGACGAAGAAAAGCCTATATATCTTTAATTCACATATCAATTTTTATTTAACCACACATAAATGAGATAAGTGATTTGAACTAATTAAAAATTAAACTTATTTAGTTCAATATTTTTCAAATGATAAAAAAAATTGATCTACTTTACTATAAATTATTAAAAATAAATAAATAATAGTTTTAACCCATTCCATTCGGCTCTAGGCTATTCCTCGTTCGTTCTTTATTCTTCCGTCGAGATTGGAATACAATAGATCAAAACTTTCATTCTTTTAATTGAAAAAATTAATGATATAATTGAACATAAATATTCCAATTCTTTTGGAGATAGGACAGAATAAATTATAAATTTTTATTCTTTTGAAGTTATCTTTAGTTTCAAGTGTTTTTTCTTTCTTTTTTCAATAAAAAATTTTTAAACAAAAATAAAAGAAGTTAAAAAGAAACATTGAAAATCCTATATATAAGTTATCTCATAGAGTTTAACTTAGTTATTGATAACTGGATTATGTATGAGGTCTTCTTATACATTGTCATAAGAATATTTTAAGAGGATATAATATAATAAAAACTAATTCTATAATTAATTATTAATAAATTTATTTTATACTTAATGTTTATCTTGTTTTAATTAAAATAATAGATTAATTATATATGATTTGATGATTTAAAATTCAAAAAATCTTTTGATTTAAGAACAAGAGAAAAAACAATCGTTTTATTGACCTATATACCAAGGAAGATTTATTATAATTAAAACCTTTATTAATTTAAAAGATTGATAACGAATAAGATATGAAGACTTAAATAATGTAATAGATTATAATAATATAATATTAATTATTAGGAAGTGTATTATATATTAGTAAAATCTGAAAGATAAAATTAATAACAAAAAATATGAGTAACCGGATGGAGATGTAGATGATAAGAAAGAAATCATCTTTCAATACGAAATATCATCTTTCAATTATATATTAAAGCTTATTGATTTCTATATAAGAAATTTGTTATATATGAAAAGAAATTAACAACATATTTTATAATTTATAATTTCTTTAAGAAAATTCCTATTAATGATTAAACTTTATTAAAAGTATAAAATTTTGGACATTCAATAAATAAATAAATTGGTTTTTCAATTTTATTATGTTTCATTTTAATTTATTTCATCTTATATAAGAGAAAAATTCTATAAATAATATAAAAGTTCTGCTCTCATTATTTTATTTTTGAGCCGATAATTTGCCACTTTTTCTTTTAAGAAATATATATATATATATATATATATATATATATATATATATATTTATTGTGATATCATTAAAATATTATAATTTATATATTTCAAATAAGCAATACACGAGAGAACATAAAATATATAATTAATCAAAATTTATATTTAAAATAAAAAATAAAAAAGTAATTATACATGACATATATAATTATTAAGGCACCTATATTTTTAAAAATGAAATATAAACGTAAACCCTAACACATGCACCACGTGCATGTATATATATATATATATATATATATATATATATATATATATATATATATATATATATATATATATATATATATAAAATTGACACAAAATTAATATAATTTATTTTTAAAATTTATTTTTAAAAAAAGTTAGGTTTAAAAGTATTAAATTTTTATGATTAAAGAAACAAAAATATATATAAAAAAAAGAAATACGTTTTTAGTCATATTTCTAAATATAATTTAGATGTTTTTTGTATTTTTAAATATATAAATTAAAATAATTATTTTTGTTAAATTATAATTTTTTGTAATTACAATAAAAAATTCTGTTACCATAATCATATTATATATTATATATAGTTATTGAAGTTATACATACATCCAATTTTTTGAATAAAGACTAGATCACACTAAATTGGGAAAAAAATTGAGATCCTTTGTACTAACAAATGTATGGGGTGTCTTTTAAAAAAGATAATTGTTTTTATTACTGTGTTCCTATATTGTTTTTAACAAACTAGACTATTTGTTTTTTATCTTACTAAAAGTGATATATTTATTGAGTTAACGAAGTTATATTTTGAAAAAACTATTTTAAAAAGAAATACATTTATTATTATAGTTAATAATTACTGGGAAACAACGGAAGAAATAGTTATTGTTTTATAAAATGAACGCTGTATTAGATGTTTTTCTACAAATTCTGTACATTTGTGTACATTAAGAGAGACTTCGTAACAGAACAATATATTTTATCTTGAAGAGTTTAATTAATCATTATATATAAAATATTGATGAAAATAATATGAATATTTTTCTAGTTTTTAAACGTTAAAAAAAATAGTAATATTTGAAAGAAAAATAATAATATTTGAACAGTCTTCATTATTATATATTGTGAAAAGCAAGTTGAGATAAGAACAGAAGAGCGTGCCTTTGGGTGGAAGGTGAGTGTACAGATTGATCGTCACCATCCGGCGGCAGAGAGTAGAGAATGGCAGAAGAAGAACAAGAGTTGGGTTCGTCCTCAAACAGAACCAGCATTTAATGTCACACGCAGAACCTTCTCGTAATTCCACTTTTCATCATTACTCTAACATTTACATATCCCACACACCGCACCATACCATACCCTACAACCCTACAACCTCTTCTCTTCATAATTACTTTATTCCCTTTAAAATTCACCTTCTCTTCAACCGCACATCATTCTCGCCATTTCAACATCATCATGCTTTCTCACCACACTCTCAATCCTAACGCCCAACCTTTTTATTTCAAACCCAACCAAGAATACCAACAAATATTGTCTTTTCCTCATCCTATTTGTTACTACGTTCCTCTCTCCACCTTCGGGTTTTACCCTTCCTTTCACGCGCATACCTCCAATCCTTCTCATGACAATGCCAAAACCCACGCCGTTCGAAGCAAAGTGCGGGCAAAGGGAAACTGGCGCTGCCACCGCAAGTTTTATTCACCGTGGGTTAGAGGAAGGAAGCTTCTTGAAAACCGTGCGGCAGTTATTCAGTTTCCTAGCACTGTCAAAGAAGCCGAGACCTCTTTGATCACCACCGTCATGATTCGTAATGTTCCTAATCAATTCAGGTAACTGCTCTCTCTCCCTTAACGTTTTTAGGTGTGTGCTGTGTGAGAGTGTAGTTTTGATCAAATTTATGTCTGGGAACTTGTTAGGTTTAATGACTTGCTGCACATACTGGACGAGCATTGTTTGCTACAGAATAAGAGCATTGTTGATCCTGAAGAATGGTCCAAGTTTGATTTCGTTTATTTACCAATGGATTATAGGTAGGGTTCTGGAACTTTGTGCTTCTTATGGTTCTAATGTGGTTAATGTTTGCGTGTATCTGTGTTTTCAGGAAACACGCGATTGAGAAAAGGGTGTCGAATTTGGGATACGCTTTTGTCAACTTCACCACTCCTAAAGCTGCTTTTGGATTCTACCGCCAGTTCCAAGGTCTCGAGTGGGATGTTGCCCAGAACAAGAAGATATGTGAAATCAACGTGGCCCAGTATCAGGTTTCATTGTTGTCGTTTCACGGATTGTCATTTCTTTAACCTAATGGGGTTTGATTGATAATTTCTATTGTTTAAAATTTTGTTTTGATATACCCTGATAATAGTGGGGCTCGTTAACAGTATTTACGTTAGTGTCGTACACTGTTTTGAACCCACAATGCTTCTGAGTATAGGATGTGATACTTACGGAGTGAGGAGGAGTGAGGAGGAAGACAATAACTATATGGAATATAAAAAATTGAGTTATTTTGTTTTTCTAGCAGAAGTGCTGAGTATATATTTTTGGATTCACAGACTCAAGTAAAAGAGAAGATGGAAATTTTATTTAAGATTAAACAAAGATACTTGTAGAAGGGGGGTCTTCCGATGCTTCAAGCAAGGTCTTATCATGGGAAACTAGCAATGTCTTGTTTGTTTAATCATCTGATACAAACTGTGTTACATGAACATATTAATCTGTTAGCCGGGGCGTCTGGGACTCTTATTTCACAACTCTGCACTCCACCATTCTTGGGAGACTGATTAATATTTGGATGTCAGAGGGAAAGTAATAGAATTTTGAAGGATTATTATTCTTTGTTCTTAAATGTTATGGAAGTTTAGTGTGTTTAAATCAATGGCACTGTGAATGTAGTCCTAGATAAGGTGGGGGAATGTAAATTTCTTTCACAATGACTCTGATTATGTAATACATTTTAAAGGTTAAGTAAGAGAGTCTGCATTAATGGTATTTACTTTTTATAATATATTTATTGTTTCTTCACTTTTGCAGGGCAAAGATACTCTGATTGGGATTTTCCAGCCAAAAGTATTCAGGTGCGCGAGCCGAGATTTTTTGCCTGTGTTATTCTCAGAAGGCCGTCACGGCTTGAATCGTCGAGTCAAGGGAACTTATGTGGGAAATCATGTTTGGGGTCTGCCACGAAGAACCATAGGAACCTGTGCTTTTGATCAAAACGTATGATTTGAGAGGAACCTGTGCTTTTGATCAAAACGTATGATTTGAGACCCCGCCCCCTTCCGTACCTCTTCTCCTTTTGAAGGGGATTTGATCGGTAGCTTTAGTTTTTTTTTTTTTTTTTTTACTGTTCCCTAGGATGCTGGTATTGGTGAATCCATGCTTGGTTTTTTTAGTCAATGACAGTCTCGGATTAGTTAGATCTGATGCATATATCCCACCCTCGCTTCAGCTGCTACTTGCTCATCTAACCCTTTATCCTTGTGTATTGGGTTGGGGGATTAAGGTTTAATCAGCTGTCTGGGGTTTCCTTCTTGGAACATAGTCTAGGTCCTAGTATCACGTGACTTTTTCCCCATCAGTTTTTAGGTTAGGTTTCCTTCCTTTTCTTTCTCCCCTCGAAATGATGGATCTCCCATGCTTCCTTCTGAGTGAATTGGAAACATGGGTTTAAGGACTGTGAACTGGTCCGTCAAATAGTTTGGGTGTCTATTTCAGTCGGAGGCTTTGTTTACTACTGTAAATTGCTGTACTTGTTTAATAGAAATTGTGTCAATCCTATTCCTCTGTGCATGCTTCAAAAGGGAAAATAACGGATGGTTTGTCTCATATGGCTTTATATGTTAAGAACCAATAAGTCTATTAACTAATGATTAAATATCAAGCAATTTTTTTTGCTTTAGAGGCGCTTATAATTACTAGATTCTTGTTTGACATTTAAATACTGTATTTTGAAGATGTGGTTGTGAATTGAACCTTCTGTCACATTAATTAAGATCGTCTCGTATTGTATTAAATATATTCACGATGGTGATGTATTCATTAAGAAAAATTTATCATTTAAGTGTTGAATGAGACTATAGTAATTTGTTTTTCACAAAATATTTATAGTAATTCTATTTTCATCTGCTTTTTCACTCCTTTCGAAAAAAAAAGTAGAAACAAAATGGAGGAAATATTACATTTGTCCCTTTCTGTGTGTTATTGACTAATAATCTCTCTTGTCCCTTTCTGTATAATATTAATAATAGTGATAAAATATTTCTTGTTATTCTTCAACCAAAGATCTTTATAATTAGCTTATTAATTTTTTATTATATTTTCTATTACTAGATTACTCTATTCTCATTCTACATCTGGTTAAATTTGTCCTCACTCGCTTATTTTTTTTATTTTCAATTTATTTTTCACCTGTTTTTCATGTTCAGTCACTCTTATTTTCGTTTCTCCCATGGAAGACTACTTTAGCACCAAGGTGTTGAGAGGGTAAAGAATTTTGTTACCTCTTAAATCTGATCTGAATAAGGATGAGATTAAGATGAATGGTTAAGGTTGGTGCAGAAACAGCAGAGAGGTGCAGATCCAAATGGAAGAAAAGAGTGAGAAAGAGTGTAGTGTAGAGTCTTCTGGCCCTATTTCCGAAGCTAGAGGCTGATTTCTGTGAGTGAGTGGACATGGAAGGTATGACTTTAATTTTGTTGGATTGTTGAGAAATGATCTTGTGATGATATGAAAAAGGTGTGTTTGTGGTGATTTTGACGATCTATTTTTGGAAATGACAACTGAAATCATTTGGAGGTACCGCTGCACAAGGCAAAGCCGCAAAAATTAATTGAAGGACCTCAAACAAACCAAATTCATGTCGTTTTCTTTAACTCATCATTTTAATTTTATTTTTCTCCTTGTGAGAACATCACAATCAATATCTTAAATTTAATATTAGGATCTTATTATTATTATTATTATTATTATTATTATTATTATTATTAAAATATGCTGCAATAAATTAAGAACATCTCTCACTAGCAAATTCTTACAATGGTTTTTTTTTTTAGAAAAATGTTACATCATTTTAAAAGATTTATTTTCTTTTTTATTTATTTTGATTTGTTATTTTTATAAACAATTATTAGAAAATTTAAATATTACATAAGAAGTTATTTTATTTAAATATTTTAAATAAACAATTTTCATTAAAGATGTTTTAATAAGAATCGTAAAATTCAAAACTGGCTTTTATAAACTATTCCCCATATTTATAAATTTTTTTAGTAAATTGTTTAAATAACTTGTTAAATGCAATAAGATTAGTAGATAATGGTTAAGTATAATCAAATTTTTGTTTGAGTAGTTAGAGTATAGCATTTTTTCTAAAATATTGAAGTTAAATATAGGGATTAATTAAATTTTACAATTAATACACTGTGTTAATGTTTTAATAAAGTTGGAAATAACGTATTTATGAAGAGTAGTACCAGTACTAGAAACATTAATTAAGAGTCTATTTTTATTTGTACGGAAGTGTATTTCATTTTATTTATATATATATATATATATATATATATATATATATATATATATATATATATATATATATATATATATATATATATATATATTCTCTTCTGGAGAACCTGAAAGCCATGAATGAGACTGAGTTGGTATTCGAAGTTTGCAAATACTAGTAATTACTAAAAGAACTTTCAAAACTTCATTCTCAAAGCTAGGGTAAAGATAAGAACGAATAAACTTTACAGCCGTAGCAGATCCTATTCCCATAATCTTCACCGTCACAAAATGCAAGAACAGCATAAATTCTTGGTCCCTCCTTCTAAATATTTATAATCTAAAAGCAATAGACAATCACAGAGCACCACCACACCACTCTCTAATCTTGAACATGGCTCAAGTGGGTTCTCTCTGCTCCGAAATGGAGACACTGAACCATGCTCTTTCCCTGGTGGAGGCATTCAGAGCATTCGACGCGGACAACGATGGGAGAATCACGAAGGCAGAGCTAGGAGGAATCTTGGGGTCACTGGGGTACAACGCTAGCGAGCAAGAAGTGAGGGCAATGATGCAAGAAGGTGACAAGAACAAAGATGGGTTACTAAGCATACACGAGTTCTTGGAGATGAACACCAGGGAATTGGACGGTGGGAATCTCGCGAGCACGCTCAGCACAGCATACGAAGCTTTGGATGTAGATGGGAACGAGATTCTGACCGGGGAAGAGCTTCATGGGGTCATGCAAAACTTGGGTCTAGACTTGTCCCTAGAGAACTGTATGCATCTTGTTGCTTCTCTTGATTCAGATGGAGATGGAGCTGTGAGCTTGGATGAATTCAGACTCATAGTTGATTCCCTCCTCTGAGAATATCATGTCTGTGATGATGTGCTATGTGGTCTATGATCATATCTTTACGTGTAGCTAGGTTTGTAGAGGTTGATGTATCTGCATATAAAAATATAGGCCAAGGAATTAAGTAAGTACTTATGATATGCATGGTAGTTTTCAAATGTATAAATAATTCTACTTATTGTATAAATAACTTGCCTTAAGTTGTTATGTTGTTTATTGTTTTCTTTTTATTGTTTTCTTTTACACATACATAATTGTGCATTGATTTTATTTTTTAAATAATAAAGTTTACTTTTTCACATTTTTTGTTTTTTTTTTCGTTTTTTTTATGAATTTTTCTGGCAATTTTGTTATGGTATAAAAAAAAGCTCTGTTGAATACCAGACCTCCTTTTTTCAATAATTATGCATAATTTTGACTGTTTCTTTTTTTTTTCCTTTTTTTTAATGACAACTAATGTTTTTTTCTTTAATGACAAACTTTTATATTTTCATTCAAATGAGAAAATTCATTTTTGTTTCGCTAGTTCTTAACTATCATTCATGAATAATTTAACTATTATTCATGAATGATCATCATCTTGAGTATAAAAGAATGAAGAATTTAACTATTATTCATGAATCACATGTCGATGATCATCATCTTGAGTATAAAAGACAAGGTTGAGTTTGTTTTTGACATTATTGTTTAACTATCACCCATAGAGCAGGTCAATGATCATAATAAAAAATAAGGTTGAGTTCGTTCTTAACACTGTTGATCAACCATTTGAAGAAGACAAAAATTTCTCTATTTGAAACTTGTGGTTGGTCCATTCAGTTTCGAAATCATACGCTAAAGCATAATCTGGATGGACAAAGCGGTGAATATCTGAAATGACTTAAAAATAGATTCTCTTAAAGAAACTTGGCTCGCATATTTAATCTTACTTAGTACAATGTGACTTTAGTGTTTCAGATCAAGCTGAAAGTTATTTGAGATGAGTTAAAAAAATTTTGTCCAAATCCTGTAACTGTCAAGTTCTTCATATCATAACTCAAAGAAAAATAGAAAATCAAGTTATGTGGTTCCTCGAGGCCTGAACGATCAATACAACTATATCAAATCCCATATTTTTTTGCTTATGGAACTTATTCCAATTATTACCAAAATATTTTCTTTGGTTATATAGCAAGAAAAACAATGGTTTATTAGTAATCTAGTTGCTACTGTAAAGAATAATAACCATAATATCGTTGCATGATCTACAACTTGCACCTATTATGGGAAATTGAGTTATACTGAGATGGTATGCTACCACAAGAATGGTTTCCTTAACCAAGAAATAAAAAATTCAACAAACACTTACAATAGAAAGCTCTACACTCATTGTGGAAGAACTGGACACATAATAAAGGTTTGTTATAAAAAACATGGATATCCACTGGGTCAAAAATTTCTCAATAACAAGCAATTTTAAGTAAACAATGTTTCAACATAAGAAGACAATGGTGTTGGAAAAGATCAAAACTACAATGAAATAGTTGATGTTCGTCTCACCCCTTAACAATATCATATTCTTGTTGATATCTTCCAACATGCAACTCAAAACAACACTTAACCACAAGCCAATCAAAATGAATCTGTTTCAGTTATTCATTCATCAACTAGTACTATCAGCCTTATCTAATTTCAACATGAATAAGAATTTCTGGATCCTAGATTCGGGAGCAACAAATCATATATGCACATCTTTAAAATATTTTACATTTTCCAAACACATTAACCCCATCCACATAAGTTTGCCTAATGGAAATTCTATCACTTCCAATTACAGGGTTAAAGTCATTTTTAATTCTCATCTTTATCTCACTGATGTTCTTTATCTGCCACAATTCACATTTAACCTTATATCTATCTCTAAATTAGTTCTCTTTCTTAATTGTCAATTAACCTTTCTCTTGATGATTGTTTTATACAGGACAACAACAAGAAAGAGAAGATTGGTTTAGTTAAGTTGCATGATGGTTTATATGTTTGTAACATTCCTATGAACAAATCTGATTCTCAAGTTAAGCATTCTTCAAATTGTACTGTCAAGAAAATTAGCCTATGCCACTCTCGCTTAGGACATCGCTCTCGTAAACGCTTAATTCTTTTAAAGAATAAATATCCTTATGTTTCTGTTGACACTTCCCATATTTGTGATATATGTCATTTGGCCAAACAAAGAAAGTTACATTTTTCCTACTAGTGTATCCTCAACTTCTAAAACTTAGTTCATATGGATGTTTGGAGGCCTTGCAATATTCTTTCTATGTGTGGTTACAAATATTTCTCATCATAGTTGATGATTTCTCTCGTTATATATGGTTATTACCTCTAACAAATAAATTTGTTGTTCAAAAATTGATTGTTGATTTTGTTACTTATATTGAAAACCAGTTCAATACCAAAATTAAAAAAAAATATTAGAATTGATAATGGAGTTGAATTCAATATATATGATTTTTATTCTTTTAAAGGCATAATTAATCAAACCACTTGTGTTGAGACACCTGAACATAATGACGTGGTTGAAAGAAAGCACCTACATCTTTTAAAGATTATTCACTCCCTTTTATTTCAATCAAATCTTTCTTTTATCTTTGGGGTTTTTTGTTGCTCAACACCAGCTTTCCTTATTAACTACATGCATACACCTATTTTGAATAATAACACCACTTATGAAAAGCTACATGAGAATTCGTGTGATTTGTCATATTTACGTGTTTTTGGATGTCTATGTTATTCTAACACTCTTACTTCTTATAACAGAATTGTTCCTAGAGTCTTTCTCGATTTCAAAGTTCACACAAAAGGGTACCAATATTTAAATTTGCATAACCATAGATTAAAAAATTTTATGAGACCATTTTCCTTATAACACTAGTAAAAATAATGATCCTGCCAGTCTTTTTGTACCCATACCTAGTAATTACACCACCAATTATGACAATTTCTTTTACATTTTATACCCACTTATAATGATATCACTGATACTGATTTGAATATTACTAATGTTGATATTGACAATGATGCTACTAACCTCACTGGAAACACTCCTATTGGACTGGATGATGCCACTTCGACCATTGAAATTGATGTGGCACCTGCTAGATCGAATAATCCCATCTCATCCATTGCAACTGTTGAAATCCCTCTCAAAAGGTCCACCTGTGCAAGACAAGCATCCACTTATCTCTAAGACTTTCACACAAACATTATAGTAAGATATTCTTTACACAACTTTATTTCATATGATAATTTATCCTCAAATTTTAAACACACTATCTTGTCCATTTCTGTTTTATGGAACCACGCAACTACTCTGAGGCTTCTAAATTTTTCCAATAGATAAAAGCTATGGATGATGAGCTACAAGCCTTAAATATCAACCATACTTGGATATTCATAAACCTTCCTCCTGACAAAACAACTATAGGTTGTAGATCGATATATAAAATAAAACACAAGTCAGATAGCACAGTTGATCGTTTCAAGGCCCGTCTAATTGCCAAGAGATACACCCAACTGGAAGTCTTGGATTATCTAGACACGTTTGCCCATGTAGCCAAACTTACCACCCTTCGTTTATTTCTTGCTATTGTTGCTTCAAACAAGTGGATCCTCAAACAACTTAGAGTTAACAATGTTTTCCTTCATGGTGATCTCCATGAAGAAGTGTATATGTAACCTCCACCTGATTTGTCTACCCTTGGCCCCCAACAAAGTTTGCTGCAAGTTACAACGTTCTTTATACGGCCTCAAACAGGTTGGAAGACAGTGGTATGCGAAGCTTTCTTCCTTCTTTATTTCTCACAACTACATTTGTTCTTCATCTGATCATTCCCTTTTTCTTAAACATGAAAATTCTCACATTACCGCCCTTCTTGTTTATGTTGACGATATTGTCTTGATAGGCACCAATGAGCTAAAATCAACAACATCACCATGCTGCATGATCAAAAATTTCATATAAAAAATCTTGGAAACCTTACCTATTTCTTAGGCCTTGAAGTTGTCAGAAGTTTAGTCGGTATTCATCTCAGCCTTCTTCTCATACCAATTCCATTAAAGATAACGCATCCCTTAATAAAGAAGATGCTTCCTCCTTTTGTCGTCTCATTGGTCGTCTAATTTATCTCACTAACACCAGACCAAATATCACCTTCTTTGTCAATCATCTCAGTTAGTTTGTTTCTTGTCCTACTATTTCTCACCAACAAGCTGCAAATAACATTCTCTGCTACCTCAAAGGTAATCTCGGCAGTGGTCTCTTCTTCAAAGTTAACACAAAATCCCACTTGAGAGCTTACAGTGACTCTGATTGGACTTCATGCCCTAATACTAGAAAGTCGGTTACTGGATTTTCCATATACTTTGGTGATTCTCTTATCTCGTGGAAGTCCAAAAAATAACAAATAGTGTCCATAAGTTACGCAAAAGTTGAGTATCGAGCTCATACCTCTACTACTTGTGAGATCTAGTAGATTACATACATTCTACACGAACTTTGTATCCCTTTCACAAACATAACCATTATCTATTGCGACAATCAATCTGTCATTCACATTGTCTCCAACTAGGTTTTCCATGAACGAGCAAAACACCTGAAGATTGATTGCCACATTGTTCGTGACAAAACCAACAAAGGGATCATCAAGCTCTTTCCGGTTTCTTTAGCCCTTCAAGTAATTGATATTTTCACCAACCCCTTACTCCTACCATATTCAATAATCTACGTACCAAATTGGGAATGATGAATATTTATTCTCTGCTACATCGTCACTCATTTAGCTTAGCGCATGCCACCTGTTCGATCTTTTGCCACTAAGTTGTTTTGTTATTTCTTGCTTTCCTTTACTCTATATATTGTGTTTTTTCTTTATACATAATTGTGCGTTCATTCTCTTTATCGTTTCTATTCTCTGTTTCTCTTTCTCTGGTTTTTGCTCTCTTCCTTCTTTCTTCATGAACTTCTCTAGTAATTTTATTAAAATATAAACGAACCGAGTTGAAAAAATTGTTTTCTATTTTTTTTTTTCTAGAAAATTCAGAACTTGAGAGATAAAGGGTGTTGTCTGATTTAAGTGTTTATTTAGATTAGAGGATGAATTTGAAGGAGTAGAAAAGAATAGATTTGAAGAAAAAGAGAGTTGAAAGTGAAGTTGTTTGGATTAAGAGAAAAATGGTAAGAAATGTAAAAAAATGAGAGAAAAGTTTATAGGGTTGATGAAAATATTAAATTTTGAAAAGTCCCACATCACATTGGATAAGCAATGGAGTGAGTGATAGTAGTTATATAATGAGTTTAAGGTCCATAAGGTTTCTCACCTCAGTCAAAGACACTTGAAGCTTGTATTTGATTTTTCTTATACTCTTGTAGTAGAGTGTTGTGAGGTTTAGTTTAAATTCTTGCTTTGGAGAGTGTAGGTGTACTTGGGATCAAGGGCATGAGAGAGTTGTCTATGTGTTGTACAAATTTTCACATAGTGTTATTCTCTGGTTATCATTAGATAACGATCGTGGTTTTTCTCCGATTTTTGGAGTTTCCATGTTATATTCTTATGTTTATTGTTTTTCTCTTATTTCTCTATTAGTAGGGTAATTCTTTAAGATAAATGGTAATGTTCTTTATGACGTTTTTCCCATCAGAGTGGTATTAGAGCTTATGGATAAATTGGAGTTTCCACGTTATACAACGACGTGTTCTTTATACACGACATTGATTAGCATTGATGCAGGTGTGCAATGAAAGAAAATTCTTGGAATGATTTAATTTCAAGTGAGTATAATCTTGATGATGGAGTATGGATGATTGCTAGTGTATGCAATGCAGATAAAAATGAATATGTGTTTATTTTAATCATGGTGGAGATTGTTGGTTGATGACAATATTACGTCTTAAAAAGTCTCACATTACATTGGATAAGCAATGAAGTGGATGATAGTAGTTATATAATGGGCTTAAGGTCCATGAGGTTTCTCACCCCAATCAAAGACATTTTAAGCTGTATTTGACTTTTCTTATACTCTTGTAGTAGAGTGTTGTGAGGTTTAGTTTAAATTATTACTTTGGAGAGTGTGGGTGTACTTGGGATCAAGGACATGAGAGAGTTATTTGTGTTGTAAAAAATTTCACATAGTATTATTATCTGGTTATCACTAGATAATGCATGTGGTATTTCTCCGATTTTTGGAATTTTCAGTTATATTCTTGTGTTGATTGTTTTTCTCTTATTTCTTTATTAATAGAATAATTCTTAGGGATAAATGATAATGTTTTTTATGATGTTTTTTCATCATATAAGAGTTTGTAAATGATTTAATTGATGTAAATGATAAAAAATATATTTTAATAAAAGAGTTATAAAATGACTAAATTTTCCTTTAAATAAAATTATTATTATTATTATTATTATTTAAATTATTTTTATTTTAATTATTATTATTATAATAATTATTTTATTAAAATAATAATAATTATTAATATTAATGTAATAGTTATTATTTTTATATTTATTATTATTATTATTTAAAATATTATAATTATATAAATTGATTTTATTTTAATTATTAATATAATAATTATCTTAATATTATAATTATTTTTATTTTAATTATTAAAATAATAATTATTATTATTAAAAAATTGATTCTATTATTATAATTATTAAATGTGAGAATGGATTCTTACTTTTAATAATAATAATATAAATAATCCGATTCTTACTTAATAAATAATTGATTTTTTCATACATTATATGCAAACGGAGGGTATCAAATCTAGTTGAATTAAGATAAAAGAAAATCGATTACGAAGGCATTGAGAATTTTGGTTATCTGTGTTAGATTAATTTTAACAAAGCAAGACAAATCTGCCAATGAATACTTCAATGCAGCTGTCAGTGGTATTTCTTTTTATTTAATAATAAAAAATGGCTATATAGAATCGCAGTGAAATAAATTAATACAATCACACGTTATTGAAACTGTCCTACATATTAGGAGCAAGTTCTGCATAATTCCCCACAGTACTCTCAAATATCTAACAAACAAAATAACAAATAACAAACTGAAAAAAAAAAAAAAATCTGACAATCTGTAACCATTCATAATTAAGAACTGATTCTGCATTTGAGGAGAATTGATTCTAGCCATGGAGAGAATGAAAATTACGTAAATAACAAAGACGAGAATCAATTTTCATTTAGTTGTTAATCGATTCTCAATGCATTGAAGATGAACCATAATTTCTCAATTTGCAAAGAATTGATTTTCTGGAATGATTCTTTGCATGCAAAAGTTTTTCTTTTGTGACCATTGTTTTTGGATGCCATGTCATACACAGTTGTTTCACATGAAAATAGAAAGGGTAAAAACGTAAATATACATGGAATGAATTGTATATTTTGATTGAATCTCCTCAAATTGCTTGAATAAAATTTGTATCATCATCCCTTTTTCATCCGTATAAATAGTAAATTAATCGAAATAAAGAATACGAGAATTTATAACGATTTTTTATCCTGTATTGTGATCAATAAGAACGAATTTTCAAAAAAAAAATAAAAAAAATCAATGAACAACGGATTATACTTAGCAATAAATAAATGGGGTTCAATTCACAAAGTTCGTCGTCTTAATTTCTATGTCAAGCCCATAAAGATCACCGTAAACCCAAATATCTTTCGGACTGGTCCAAAAAATTGAATATTTCATACAACATGTACTTAATTTGCATTTATATATCTTAAACCACTGCAATCCATGTCTCAAGACATTAGATTAGATTGATTTTTTATATATAATTGAAAATCATTATTTTTTTAAATTGTCAGTCTATTCATTTCTTACTCATCGCGTTCAATCATTGAAATTTGTGTTGAATTAAATCAACCGATAAACACCACCAGTTATTTTAATTATTATGTATTTTTAAATTGTATATTCTAATATGAGATAAAATGTGTATTAACACCTAATAAATTTTTAAATATATTAACTACGTTGTTTAAAAAAATCCATTATTAATAAGGTTAGAAAAAAGTGATTAACATAACTTTTATAATTAAAAGTAATTTTTATTAGACCGATGCATTGTTCAGACCTTTTATATAACATGTTCTAGTTATGATCATAACCCACCCATTTAGGAGCAATTAGGTTAACTCACCAAACATGAGGAAAAAATTGTAAAAAGAGAAAGTTAAAGTTTTGTATTTTACAAAAAAATATCTAAATCGATAAATTTAGAAAAAAATATCTAAAATATATTAAGAACTTGATGTAAATATGATTTGGATATAAATTGTCCTGTTAGTGTTAGAGGAATTGAAATATAAAATAAATTAATAACACTAAATTATATATTTTTTATTTTTGGATAAACAATAAATACTTTAAATTAATACATAATTAATCTTAAATTTAAACATTAATAAGATTCACATAATTTTTAAAGAATAAAAAGGAATGAACCGAAAAGAAAAAAAAATTACACCGTGAAGATCTTGAATCTAATCAACTAATAATATTTACATAGCTTTTAATAAATAAAAATGAACACGAACCAACCAATTTAGCTATTCTTAATAATCAATTAGTTTTCAATTGCATCCACAGAAGGGACAACCTTGGAAGATCGTGCTATTTTATTTTTCTTGTTTAGATCAATTGCCAAGTTCTACGTACTCACAGAATTGCAATGATAATATAATTTAGCGAAGGATGCATTGTGCAATTAAAAATGAATCTAGCATTAAAGTTTAAAGTAGCCGCCTTTGACACGACATAAGAATTATGATTTAAGAAAGTGTTTTATAATTTACTTATTTGCTTTCGTCATCGATTACCAAAAGAAATGAAATTGATTATTCAATGTTTTGAAATTAACTATATGCTTTGGCCACTGAGAGCAGAAAAGGACTGCAGCAGCGTTTGCTGTGTAACATTTGACTATTTCCTCCCAACTTCCAGGGAGATCATTTCCATTGTGTGGATTTTATTATTATTATTTGCTTCATTAATTGGATTTTCTGACGTCATAGATCCATTTTTCATTTATTAATTAAAACACTCAGCAAACTCAATGACGTATAGTTCTTTTATTTTATTTTACACCTCTATATTCTAATTGAATTAACACGAGTGATTAAAGCATATATATATATATATATAATTATTAAATTTAATTGTAATTGTTAACAAATTAGTGTCCGTAATTAAAGAGTATATTAAATATATTTGTTCTTTCAAGATTACAGAGTATTATCCATCAACTGTTAATTATTTTACTTTTTATCTTTCTATCATATGTTATACCATCTATCAAACATGTAGACGTTTAATAGCATAAAAGTATCCGCAATCTATTTTTTATTATTTGAAACTACCGAGAAACGATATCAATGAAAATGAAGAAAAATGGTAATTTGATACAGATAGCTCAGATTCTCATGCATGTACGTTGGCAGATTCTTTTTCTTGAAAAGCAGGAAATTATTATATTTTACTATTCATGAATAAGATATTAGAGCTAGATTTCTGAATAGGACAAAAGCGAGTTAAGTGAGAGGACGCATTGGTACTGAACCATGAATGCATAGTAAGGTGACCTTTCCGTGCGCCAAACAACACTTGAGTTTTCTTGACCTAATGCTCACGTGAAGGGTAAGGCCATGCATTGTTCTTTCGCTGCTTCACATTCATAGTGTCCTGCACCCAACCTCATCAATATATTATCGTCCTACATGTTATGGCCTTACTTAAGAAATCAGGAACTGTTATAAATACGCTGCTTTTAACACAATAATATACCCCCTTCTCTAGATTGCTCTTCTGGTAATAAATTATTTGATGCTAAAATTTTCCTAAAATATTCAAGAAATGCAATGTTTATTATGATATGAAGTTAATATACAGATCTTCGTTAGCATTAATTACTTGTGGAAATGGAAACTTAGTTTAGAACATGTTTCGGTAAAATACAAATGTAATTTTTTGCATTAGTTGTCGCGAATTCACACTGCATTATTCAGTGACAATATAAACAATGTTTTTTAAAATTCCTTTTGTATTCTCATTTATCAGACTTTATTTGTTTTTTCTTTGGTCATAGAGAGTAAACGCATATACAGTTCAAAACTCCATGGAATTATTAGGGAAGTAAAATAGATGGTGCAGTGAGGAGAGTAAATAACATATATATAGCTTTAACTTATTTACACTAAGGTAGTCAAAAAATCTTGACATACCTGTCTATGTTACAGATTGAAAAAGGAGGAAGGGTACCTCCCAATCAATTTTTTCTTGATTTTTTACCCGCATAAAGAATAAAACAAACTACCTTCGAATGACATCTGATACACAAATAACATAACAATACACAAGCACGACATAATCCAGTAATCTACTTCTTTATGCCCTAAAACACGAGCAAATCATTCTTCACATCGTACCCCATCTTCTCCAAATTAGGCTGCACCGCGAACTGAATCATGGGTGGTGGTCCACACGTCAGTGCCAAGGCATCCCTCGAAGCTTCTGGAAGGTGCTCCCTCATGATACTTTCTGTGATGAACCCTACACCGTATCCCCACCCTTCCTTCGCGGTTTCCACGACGTACCACACCTTGAACCGCTCACTATGTTCCTTCGCCCATGCATCCAATTCCTCTCTCAGCAAAATATCATCCTCTGTGCGGTTTGCATACACCACATGCATTTCTGTGCAGTCCTCTGGGTCTTTCAGGATCGCTTGTGCCACTTGGTAAATTGGTGTGATCCCGGTTCCACCAGCTAGCATAGCTAACCTCTTTGCGAATCTCTGTTTCCCATGAACCGTGAAGTTACCTCTGCCGGTGTACTCTATGTGTCCCAATGGACCCTTCACCTCCAGCATGGAGCCAATGGAGAGAGACTCCAAATGCTGTGACATGAGCCCTCCGTTCGGGAACTTGGGGTGCACGCCTTTGAAGTAAACCTTGATGAGCAAATCGAAGAACCCCACTTCGTCCACGCCACTTGTTGGAGTGTAGGCTCGCATGCATAGCTTGCCATCCACGGTGGCGCACAAGAAAATGTGCTTACCCACTGGTAAACCTAGGAGTTGGTCCTCTGAGGGTAGTGCGAAACGGAAAAGCCTGACGTCGTGAGAAATGGAGGTCTTTGACACTAGCTTGCATGGGATTTTCTCCCGTGGGTTGAGAGCCACGCTGCGTGCTGATAGGGGTGGTGAACCCACGCTGCGTGGTGGCAGGGGTGGTGTAGTGGTGATTTCCTTAATAGGAGCCAGATGGGTGAGTTCGGAATTTCCATGCACGGAGTTGTTCGGCGACGAGTCTGAGGTGTAACCTACTCATGCAGAATTAACAAACCATATAAATCACTAAATACTGAAATAAAATTAATTTCCTAACAATACATAATTTCTCATAATGAAATGGATAGATTGTCAACCACTAAGTGAATTTTAGTAACCTAATTTCGTATTAGTTAATGATGTAAAAACTCATTCATACAAATAAAGTACCCATGAATATCCATAACAAAATTAAACCCATAAAGTACAACCTATATAGAAAAAATGTTAATAAAGAAGTGGAACATTTCTCATATATTAATTGAATATGGAATCTATATGAATATTACCTGTAGTGATGAGCTCGCCGATTCGATAGCCTTCGAGCATTTTCTTTGCTTTGTCAGAGTGGATGGCGTCAAACTCTTCGGTGCAGTCAGTGCCGGCATTGATGAGGATGCTGTCGGTGCCACCAGGGTGATCTTTGAGGAAGCTGGTGCAGTCGTAAACGTGACCATGGACAATGATCCAAGCCGAGGCAGGGCTGCTATGCTTTTGGACTTCGGAGATGGAGAACATTTTTGAGGCAGTGTTCATGAATGGCGTAGACACACTCTTTTTAAGGTTTGGTTTCGGTTCTTGTGATTTTTCCAAATGTTTTTCCTTCGCCATCCAGCCACCAGGTTGGTTTCCTGGCTGGGTTGGGTGTTCAAACACTATGCCAATCTCACCCTTGTGGGGCTTGCACACATTGGTTTTCACTCTAAACCAACAGTTGTTCATCATGCCCTACACATTGTTGCACAGCCAAAAGAAAACATCATTATACTTCCTTTACATGTTTAAAAACTCAACAAGGGATTTAAAAAAGATGGGATGATTCAGTGAAATAATGTCATTTTATACTATCAATACATTTTAATGGAGATCTTGATAGAATAAATATTATGCTACTTTTTGTAATAATTAATTAAAAATTATATTTAACATGTTTTAATTACGATATAAAAGGTTAAATTATTTTAAATATATTATAAAAAAAGGATTAAAATGTAAAAGATATTAAAGGTTTATTTGTATATCAGTAGTCTATACATTTACTACTGATATGATTTGTAAAAAAAAATAAACTCAAGTGAAAAAAAAGGGATTAATTGTTTTGAACTGTGTTTAGGTATTCAACAGGAATATGCCACAAAAATAAGTTTGACGTTGAGAATATAAAAAGATAACGATTTCTGCACTTAATAGTGAAAATGACAGCTGACGACATCATGTAATTGCTCGTCAATTTTAATTGAAAAAAAAAATGAATTGACATCCAAATGTTTTCATGCATCTAATGGAGAACCTCGTTTTCTGGATTGATAGAAAAAGTATAAAATATAGGATATATAAATAATAATAATAATAATATAAAAATCTAAAGATTTCATGAGGAACAAATGTTAACTCGTACAGCCTCAGTTGTCCTTTTTTTTCTTCATAACAAAGAATTTATCTTGCTACCAATAAGTTTATATGATATAAAAGTACTATTAAAATAACGAGTAAAATCAATTGATTATTTTAACAAGGTAAAAGAGATTTGTAAAAGGAAGTTCGATAGAGATGAATACGTACCATAACATTCCAAATTAGGTTTTCTGGCTGCGTGTTGAGGCCTTCATCCCAAGCTCGAACTGCAATCTCTTTGATCCCCAGCAGGTCGAGCACCTCCACCTCCAAAGACCAGAAGCACCAGCACCAGTACTTTCCATATTTGCTAGGCTTCTCAGGATGGTCCAATGTGCACACGTGCCACGTTTCTCCTCCGTCCAGTGTTACCTCCACACGTGTCACTTTCCTCCCACCACCTGCACGTACAACTCTCAGGTTACATCAACCCATAAACACTCTTTTCTTTTTTCAAGTCACTGTCTATCCATTGCATGCTACTGCCACGATTCCATTACCCAATCACGTCTTTCATACTTATGATCATTATTTTTTTATTATTATTATCTAGTTGGTTAATACTTGTAAAACTAATTTTATTTTTTCTTTCTGTCAGAATTTTAACAACTTTTTTTTTATTTTTAATTTATTTAACGTTAGAAATTTCGTATTATCTTATACGTGGCAAATAATCTTGCTAATGTTAATGTACCAGAGCATGACTCAAAAACAGGAAAACTAACCAGAATATGCGTAGCCTCGGAGTACATAAGGCCTCTGCGTGGTCCATGAGTTGATGGGCAATATCTCATCGTGACACGGCGTCGTAATCACTGAGTTAATATTCAACTCATTGATGATATACTCTGGCTTATACCACCAACCTGGAAGGCAAAAAAAAAAAAAAGAGAAAAAGAAACAACTATGTCAAGAATTTGTCTCCATAACAAAATTCCTTGGCAAAAACATGTCTTTCCTCGCACAAATGTAAAGTTGGAATAGTATTTCACTCTATTATTTCCTAAAACTATTGTTACCCTTTTTACAACTATAAAAAAATTATTTTAATTCTGAAAATCGTCCAAGAAAATAATTATCATTTTACAAATTAAATTACAAATACAAAATAACAACTGATTGGTTTTAAAGCTAAATAATTAGTACACATAATTCCTCAAATTAAAATTAGGCTAAAATTTTTAAGTGGTTATGGAGAAGAAAAAAAAAATAGCATAACATGAATTAAATTTATCACTTAAATTGCATATTCAAACTTTTTTATCCGTTCAACTTTGTCAAAAGTTAGAATCCACAAATTAATTTTAATTTATAAAAAAAGTTAAGTAATTTTCACCTTCTATTTTTTCTTCTTATTAAATACCGATTAAGAACTTTCCAAAGAAAGCGTTAGTATATTACTATTAAAAGTCGAATTTTAGAGAGAAAAAAATTTGTACATGTTTAAATATTATCTTCAACAAAAGTATAAAATGGGTGAAGAAACGAAAAAAAAATGTACAGAAGAAATATACATAACTCATTAAAAGTATACGTACATATAATTTCAATGAAAAAACAAATCAATGGATACTTTAATATTATATGGTCAATTTTTTTTTCATGATCTTAAACTATATATATTGATCTGTTCATATTCCAAGTAGTATTTAAATAACATATATTTAAATTTTATAGTATATGAAAAAAATCATAATAATTAGTTAAATGTTGTATAAGATAAGTTAGGAATGTCTAAATGGAATTTTTAACCATTGTTTAAAAATAAAATGGAATATTTTATCATAAAATTTTTAACAACCAGATAGATATAAAAACAGAGAAAGAAAGTAAGTTATGCACGTGACAGGAAAAGAGAGAGAAGCGATGAGCATTTTCAACGCCCCTCATGAAAGATCTCCTGCAAACGAGGTAAAAAATCAAGAACCAATAAAAAGTAGGAAGAAAGATACCTTCTTCATTGGCAAGTTCTGCATCGACATGGGAAGGGAGAACTCTGTTATCCTTGTAATGATAATGACTGTTGCACTCATGTTCAGTAACGACAATGCGTTTGAGCCACTTCACCATTCTTCCACCGATAAAACCGGGAATAATCATGCGAACGGGGAACCCGTGATCCGGCGCCAGAGGCTCGCCGTTTTGCATGTACGCCACGATGATGTCGCGCGAAGGATCCATGGCCATCTCCCTCGACACGCTGGTTCCGTACTTGGACCCGCCGCCGCCGGGGAGATTCTCGGCGCCCTCGAAGCACACGTGCAGCGCGCCCTTCGCACGTGTCAGGATCCCGCAGCGGTGCAGCACGTGGCGCAGGGGCACGCCACGCCACACGGAGGTGGAGGCGCCGGCTGAGCCCCAGTTGAAGCCGATAGTCTGCTTGACCATGTTCTGCTCCTTGCGGCGGTTCCCGGCGCAGACGAGCGTGACGGGGAACTCGCGGTGGGGGAAGTCGCACACGAGTTGGTCCATGGTGAACCGGGTTGGACGCTTGACTAGACCGGTTATTTCGACGGTCCACTCATCCCACTTGGCCTTGGGAACTGGACCGTGGTTGCGGACGTAGTGGAGTGGGACCGGGGTGATGAAGCCGTGGTGCATGAGGCGCGGAAGGGGGGACTCCGCGTTGAAGGGGTGCTTCCCTGTGAGCCGGACCATGGAAGCGTTCCGTGCGATCCACTGATCCGCGGTTCCCTCGTCGCGCGGGTCCATGACCGACGCCTCGGTTTCCGCGTTCGCTTTTCGTACGAAGTCTTTCAGGTACGAAGCGTCGTTGTTTTCGTCGTCGTCGTCGCTGCTGGAGGAATCCAGATCGAAATTCAACGGCATAGGGGGCTTGAAATCCTGTCCGCAACTGCGAACGACGCCGTTTATGTGACCGCCGAACTGACGGTTGTCAACGGAAGCCGCCATTGTGAGAAAGAAAGGTAAGTGGAGACTTTTCTTTGTTTTTTTTTTTTCTTGTTTGCCTTCTCTGTGACACTTTGTGGTGGAAGAGAAAAGGAAATTGATCTAGTAAGCCAGTGGCCTGGGATATTTATAGGGAGAGGAAGGGGCATGAGAGAACAAACATGATTAAAATTTATATATAATATATGCTAATTTGAATTGATTAATAGTACACATTATTCAATTCAAAATTATACTTTTTTTTTATAAGTAATTATACTTTTTTTTATAAGTAATACTATTTATTCAAAATTATACTTTTTTTTTATAAGTAATTATACTTTTTTTTATAAGTAATATTATTTATTCAATAAATTGGATTAATGGATACGGATTGATTTTAATATATCGAGGAAACAATAACCGGTCCAATAACTGTTTCAGCGGCTGCAACAGCTATAACAAAAATTGAAAAAAATATTATAGCAACTTGGTAGAGTAGCCCTACCTAGCTCCTTACTTCACTCACGTCAGATCTCCTTCACTAAAATATTTTTTTAAGTGAATGAGAATTTAGTTTTTGAAAAAACAAAATCATTTTGTCTTTTATTAGATATGTAAAAAGAGATAATTATTTAATCATAGATGATTATTATAATATAAAATATAGTAAATTAAATAAATTCAATTTTATATATTTTTATTTTATATTAATATAAAATATATGAATGATTTATAAATTTTAATAATTTTATATAATATATTTATTTTTATATCATAATTAATTTTAATGTGCATATGGTTTAATCTCATCCATCATGCAAAATTTCATGTTCCGCTCTGATTAAAACACAACTACAAACATGATTCATATCCAACTATTCTCAAGGTAGAACTTAAATTTCACTGCAATTTTTACTAGTGATTCATGAAAAATTGAACTCGCAGCAACTTAACTGTCAAAATATCAACTTACTATTTGGTGATGATTTCAAATATTGCAGAATCCTATACAACAATATCCACAGACTCACCACACTCACAACATGACTTATATTTTGATCTGCTGTGTGATATGCAAATCAATTAACCAACTAGTTTTTGATATTTTTCCTTGTCACCAAGAACTTGATATATATGAAAGTTATTTGAAGTTATGAAAGATTGGATTAATCAATTTGTAAAAATTAGATTGAAAGAGAATAAAAGAGAATTTGTGAAAAAAATGTACAAGTTAAAAACTTTTTTTCCTAATATGTCATCAAATCAAAGTAATGAATTTATTAAAAAGTTAAATTATTTTAGTAAAATTACTATAAAAGATGAGAAATTTATCATTGTTCTACAATAACCTTAAATTCTTGTCATATACACCAGAGATAGTAAAATAGCACAAACTTTTAAAACAATGAATAATTTTAATATTTATGATAGAAATGTTATCATGTAAGTCATTATTTTAATAGATTGAGTAACTAAAATTATTTTTGATATGCTTTAGTTTATAAAGGAAATATTAAAAAATATTTTGAAAAAAACAAAAGTGAAATACTTATATTTTAAAGAGATAAAAATATACATTTTATATTACTTTGATTAGACAAATGATACTGATTGTTGTCTAGGTCATTCTTTGAATTTAATGAAATTATTAATTGAGATCAAATTTAAAACATTTAAGTATTATAAAAAAGCCTCTAAACCTATTTTATCCAAAATATTACACTGTTGTCTCATGTTGATCAGCCATTCAAAATTTTAGTACATTCCGCTGCACATTACTAAAAAAATATTTATTAACGTTATTTAATATTTGGTTATAAAAAAGTCCATATAACAAAAGACACGAAAATAAATTTATAATTTGGAACAAATCTCATATGGATTACATGGTAATAAAAGTTATTTATAATATTATATTTATCTTTTTTTACAAAATATTTCTCTTTTTTATGAAATGGTTTATTTTATTCTTTTTTTTCTTCCCTCACTCGCATCATCATGTTCTCTATCGTGTCCTCTACCTTACTCTTTACTCACGTGTCTCCTTCCTCCTGTGGTTCACGTTCCACCACACAGTCCCTAACCCTCTTCCTTGTGCTCCATCCACCGATTCCCTATCTTGTTGTGGGTTTTGCTTACGTTGTCCTTGACTCCACCATCTACGTCTTTAGTGGTCCAATCAACGACGTCCCCTCTTCAATGTCTAACTTGTTGACTGTTTCTTCCACCGCATATGCATCACCTGCGAGTTCGCTACTACCGGAATCCTCGACTATGTCGTCGACACGGAGGCACGCTCAATGAACTAGGAAAAATGAAAGGATTCAACGTGGGACACAGGTGTTGAAGGGGTTAGAGAAGGGTTTGTCCAGATTCTATGTGGGGTCACCATGACTGATTTGGGCGGAAAAAAATGTGTGGTGCAGGACTGTAAAAAAAAAATGGAAAGAGATGAAAATTTAATGTGTTGAGATTAGAGTAAAGAAGAATTCAGATGGAGAATTGTAGGATCAAGTTAGTTGGTTTGAAAATTTCTCTCTATTCCTAAAGGCTCTTATGTTATGTATTGTTTTTCTTTTAATGTCTCATATGACCTTATTGTTGTACTAGATTTTGTAGGTTTTTTTTATTATATGTAAATTGTGAATACATAAAGTGAAATTGGTGAAAGATCAATGAGATTGCGAGTAAATATAGTAAATTAGTAATATAAGTATATATCTTTTTCACGTCCTTGTGTTGTTTGATAATCTTTATGTTTATGTTTTGGATTGGTGTTTATTTATAGGTGAGAAATGTTACCAAAATAGTCAGTATTTCAAAAAAAACTAAAACGAATTTTCTAGATCGGTCATAAAAGAATAAATGTTCATTCTTTTAATTTTCATCCACACATTTTTTTTAATAACAATTCAAAAATTGATGTTATATATATATATATATATATATATATATATTATAAAATTGATATTAAATATTATATTATTATAATAATTATTAGTCAAATAATAATTTTTTTATAAAAAAGGAATATTTTAGGCTTTTTATTTTAAAAATATGAACATCTTAGAAAATCAAGTTTTATCACAGTGATTAAAATTGTCAAATTAAAGTTTGACACCAAATGACAATAATTTATTTTAATTTAATCTAACTCTAAATATGACGAATCAGACTATTATATATATACATATATAACTAATGAATTATAATTAAGAAAATTAATTGATGAGATAAATTGATTGTGACTATTTTGGTGTCATGGTGGTTGTGACATGACTATTACCGTCAGAATGATATGCCAAAAGAGCAAAGAACACCCGCACGTACAAATATAGAATGGAGGAATCACGAGACAAGATGTGGTAAACCATTGTCTTAGAGTACCATTATAAAAGGTGAGGGCGTAACTCACTCTCCACATCCACATGTTCACAATTTGGCATCTTTTAGGGGAGTGTTTTACCAAACTTTTCAATCAACTTGAGGTGATTTAGATTCTACCGTGAAATTGTTTGGATAGAGAGAAAAAAAATATAAATTTAAAAGAATTTGAATGAATTTATTATTGTAGATTGGATTGAATATAAAAAAATTAAATAATAATTTTTTGTGTGATGATTAAAATACTTTTATTATTGGAATGAATAAAATAAATAAAAATGATAATGATAATATAATTGATTTTATAAATAATTCAAATAAAAATAAATTATTTTATAATTAATTATCTTATTTCTATAAATTAACATTATAAACTAATTTTTATAATTATTTAGTAGAGAAAATTTAAAATTAACAAATCCTATAAAATGCATATAGACATACATTTTATTAAGTAGTTATATATATATATATATATATATATATATATATATATAATTAACATAATAATGATAAAATTATTGATTTAACAAATATTAAATATATAAAATATCATCACAACAAACGTACTAAAAGAACATAATAATATATAATACAAACATGTATTGTTCAATTTATTATGAGACACGTATCAACAATTATGAAAATAAGCATAATGGACTACGTATTTTATCATAATTGATTATTACATATTTCATAATCAATGATCAATGGTGCATAATTGATTATTGATGGTTGTAATGTTATTTCTTTTATTCTTCAACTGGTTGTATAATGCGGTAAATTTCTTAGAAATTCTCGCTAGAAATTTCACCATGTTTCCTTATTTTACTTGGTATATACGAATGTATTTATAGTATGATGAATTCCACTAATCAATCTTTTTAAATCAACACAAATCATTAAAAACAAATACATACATACTTCCTTATTTTCTCTCTCTTTTTTTGTAACGAGAACATCCTTCTATCTAAATAAAAGCTAAAAAAACATATATTGTTAAAAAATTAAAATACTATTTATGTTCTGTTGAAATTTAAGCTAAAATGAAAATATCGTATTAATTATATATAAAAAATTTATAAATAAAAAATCCTCATAATTTAATATTTCAAATTTTAAAAAAATTGAATTAAAGATAATATTATACTCTTTTATATAATATGTTCCTATTCTTATTTGTAAGAATTTGTTTCGTACATACCCCGTTACCCTTCCATTCATATAAATTGCGGAATGTAAACAATATTTTATCTAAGGTTATTTTTTTAATATTTTCTTTACTAATAACTTAAATTTATTGAAAATAATAAATTTTTTTAACATTCTCTTTGTTATTAACTTAAATTTATTGAAAATAATAAATTTTGGGAGATTGCACTCTAAATAAGAAGTAAGACTCGAATTCATAATTTTTCATAACTTCTAATTAATAATAAAAGAGTGTTAAATACATAATGTCAGAAACATTTTTGTTATTATTCCTTGTATAGGTTATGTCTTTGAGGAAATTCTGTTGGTGATCCATAAATGTAGTCATGTAACATCATAATTAATTATTAATATTTTATATTTTAAATTTAAGAAATTAGCGATTAAAAAATGACATTAAATCTTATGAATATTTTTGTATTGATTTATTTATTAAGTTTTTAACAAGAGAAATGTTATGAATTCAATCACATTCCTTAACACGTTTTTTTTTTCACACATTCTCTGTATTGATCTAAATTTGTTTAAAGTTATTAAAAGGTATATTTCACGTTTTATTTAATAATCCTCTTTCATAATTTATAATTTGAATGAAGTTTGAATACTATATATATATATATAAAAGTGGAAAGAGAAATGAAAATAGAGGGAAAGAACCGGGGTGGATAATAGAAGTTAGAAGGTTGGAGAAGGGTGTGAAGTGGCGCATCGGTGCCACCAATGGCCAAACAACCCTACTAAACCAGAGAAAGGAAGTGAGGTAGGTATGTTGTGGTTTACAATTTGGCAACAGTTTGGACAAAAAGGAGAGACACAATAACCAACTGGGGGAGGCAACTTGGTTACCCAAGGGGTTGTTAATATGCAAACTTGGCTCTTGGGTGAACCATGGAGTCACCTTGGTACGTGCGATCGTTCCTCTTTCCCTTCTTTTGTTTTCTAGTCTTCCTTTCATTTTTTTTATTTTTTTTTCAACTTTTTCTTCACCACAAACATTTTAATTGTTGGATATTATTAGAAAAAGAAATTTAGCAACTCATGTTAGAACGAAATGTAAAAAGAAAGAAAAATTCATAATTTAATATCTTAAAATTTTAAAATAAAAATAATGTCAACTTTTTACGTGTGTCGAGTTTATGTTTTTATTAATATTATTTTATTTAGTTAATTTTCTTTCAAAGAGTCGACAAATCAATTTTATAAAATTCGTGGAAAGAATATTTTCTCATTTTGAAAGCAATTTTGAGATTTTTCACACTTTTGAGAAAGAAATTTTATTACTCAATATTATTACAATTGTTTCTGACACCATATTAAAAACTTTGATATATTTAATTTAATTTTAGAAAATTAATAAAAGATTATACTCATTTTATATGATTTTATTCTATTTCTAATAAATGTGACATTTGATGTTCCTCTAAAAGAAATATTAAAGCTTCACAAATAATTAAAAATCTACAAAAGGAAATTCAACCCAATTAAATTCAAATAACTTTTAATATTAAAATATGTTAAAAAATTGATATTTATTAATTTAGAGTAATTCAGTTTGGTTCAATTTAATTTATTCAAATTACTACGTAATTCAATATTGTCTAATCATTTTGAAAATTTGGTTCACGTTGTAGATTTTTCTTCCTCAACACCATTGGTCTCTGATGCGTGTCATGGGTAGTAGTTAAAAAACTTGAAGAAAATTGGAACAGTGGTCTATGGATGAAAATGTTACACTCGTTTCCTCATTTTCCACGTCTGATAATACTGGACTTTTTCAATCTTTTATCTTCTTTGTTCACATGATGCATGTTGTCCACCAGCGCTTATTGCAGGAGATTGATTCGTTTTCATTTTTGTTTTCTTTTTGTCAGATTTTTATTTATGAATTTGAATGAAATCAAAAGGAATTTAGAGAATTTGTTCTCTTACAATAAATTTATGCAATTTATAGCACATAAAAGACAAAGGGAAAAACAATATACTTGAGATAAGATATTTTAACGAGATGAAAGTTTTAATAGATGTTATAAAATAGGTTGAAGAATAATGTTTATAAATAATATATTTCTAAATTTATAAAAGATACAAGCTCCCTTTTTTTTTCTTTCGATAAATTTCTTATCTAAAAAAATACGACAACATCTTTAAATCAATTATTTCAAACTAATCTTCATCGCTTCTTTTCTTTGATTAATATAACTTTTTTGTCCACTATTAATAAATCATCGATGTATAAACATATCATTACTACTTTATCATCCTTCATTTTTGAATAATTTTTTTACTTTATTTCATACTTGAAAAAAACTTATTATATAAGAAAAATCATCGATTTTGATGTTTTAGATCATACAAAGGCTTCTTCAGTCTAAATATCTTTTGTTATTATCTAGTAATCATGAATCCTAGTGAATGTGTAATATACACTTGCTCCTCCAATTTACATTTAAAAAACATATTTAACATCAATTTGATACATTTCACATCCTACGTAGCTTGCAAGAACCGCAACAGTTCTTACTATCTCAATTTTAGCCACTCAAACATAGAATTTTTTGTAATCAAAACCTTCTCTCTCAAGAAAACCTTTTGCAAAAATCTGACTTTATACCTTATAACAGTTCCATCTAGCTTCAACTTAGTTTTATATATTCATTTCACATTTATTGATCTTTGATTCTTCGATAAATAAATTAATTATCACATATGATTCTTCTTAATGCAAACAATTCTTTTTTTATTGTCTTTACCCACTTAGGATCTTCAAACATATCTTCAAAACTTATAAGCTCTTATTGAATGATACTCACCCAAAATTAGTTTTTCATTTTTGGCATCGAACTTTATTCTTCTTTCATTGGGAACATGTCTTTACAAATTGTACAAAATACCTTCAAATGTTTTACATTGGACCTTTTCTCTTACCAAACTTCTTTGAGTTACTTCTCCTTAGCTCTCTTAGTTGAACATCAATTCAAAATATAAATTATAATAACAACCGTTTCACCTAAAACAGAATGTCAAAAGATTTTTACTTTTTAACATACTTCTCACCATGTTAATAATAATTTAATTTCTTCTTTTAACAACATAATTATGTTATGATATATACGCGGTATAATTTCATATAGAATACACATCTTCTTACATAATAATTGTTTATTTAATTTAATTTTTTATTTATTTTTAAAAACAGATTTAAATATTTTAAAAAATCGTTTTTCTTTTTACTATTGTATTTTGATAACAAAATAAGTATTTTAACAATAAAATGTGTTTTGATGTAATTATCAATAAAAATGTTATACTTATCAATAAAAATAATAATTTGAAATATAAAATATATTTTATTAATTTTAATTTAAAAATAAAATTATTTTTTTAAATAAATAAATAAATAAGTTGTAGGACTCTCTTCTTTCTTACTTTGTCAATTAACTAATTTTTAATATTTTTTATTCTATATATAATAATCTACGACAAATTATACGTGTTAATTTTTTTTAAGATTTCATATTTTTTAATTTTAAATATTACATTTAAATTTATATTTTATTTAAAGTATAATAGTTAATATTAAAATTAATTTTAAATGATTTTATATTAATTGTTTTTATTACGGATACTACTATCTTTGAACATATATTCCAATTTCTGTTTAATTTTTCACGTTACAAAAAACTACACGTTACTAAACTGAAAAAATAATTTGACTGGCTAGAAATACAAAATGCGAGGAAACATATATGATGATACAAACGAAAAAAAAAAAAAAAAGAGGTAATAATTAAAATGCACGTGATGTTTTCATAAAAAATCTTTCATACTAAATTGGTAGATATAAATATATGATGATTTTAAATATTAAATTAAAAGTTATTATTCACACCATACAAGTTGTATAATATGTATAAAAATGAGTTTATTAATATTTCTTGGAGAAACCCAGCCAAAAAAATAATACAGCATGACTTTCAACTCATTTTCTTATGCTTTTATATTTAAGAAAAATAATATACATAAATTTTTCTTAATCTCTGTCATTAATCCAAAATAAATCGATTATTAAGAAATTATAATTAAAAAAACATTATTATATTTTAAAACTAAATCAAACTTTTCAATTATAGTTCTAAAATAATAATTACTATATTTATATATATACAACAATAATTTTTAGTATTATCAAGATTTATTTATGACAATATTTAAAAAAAATAATTATTTTTATTTATATACGATAATATTAATTTTAGAATGATTATGGTAAGTTTTGTTTAATTAAGTCTAATATATCATTATTTTTTATTTTATTTACTCTTTCATCACGGTTGTATGATGCTACACTTCCCTCTTTCTTGTTTTCTTCTGTTTGTCTACGATGTTATTTTAATTGTATGTTACACTTCTTTCCTTCTTTCAAGTAAATTATTTTTATTTTTATTATCCTTATCAATTTTTCTTATGAAAATTTATAATATGCGTCAATGTTAAGAGAATTCTAATATATTATAATATCAGAAAGTCTCACTACTATAATATTTTGTTTCATCAATACTAAAAAATATTAGTCATTAAATTTTTCATTGATATTATTATTTTTATTTATTTTTAAAAAATATATTAAATCTTTTAATACTATCTTCATTTTTTTAGACTAAAACATTCAACATTGAAAGAGAAAAAGATTGTACTAGAAAATAATTAGATAAAATAAGATAAATATTAAATAAATAAAAAACAAGACAAATTTATGTATACAAATTTCTAGGCAATATCATTTCTACAATTGTTTATTTTATTCAATTTACCTTTACTATAATGAGGTTATGATAAATATTTTTTATTGTGGTAATGGTGATAGCTGTTATTTAATATATATATATATATATATATATATATATATATATATATATATATTCAATAGTTATTATTATAAATTATATTAATAAAGATGAATTAGATAATCAAGTTTTATATTAGGAAAAAAAAGGAAAAAATATAATTTTTAGAAGATCATATATTAACGGATAGTTTTTATAGTACAATTTTTTTTTGTATAACACATATAGCATTAATGTGTTGTATAATTTTTGGAATACAGCCACCAAAATATAATTAATGTAATAATTACCATAATATCAATACACATTTTAATTTTTTTTCATCCATGAAAGACAAAGTCAACACGTAGTTTTAGTTTTTGTTAGTATACATTTTTTTCCTGCTAAAGATTCTGTATCATTTGAAGAAATTAGAATTAATGAACTTGTTTTGGAATAACGAATTATATAAATGTGTATGTAAAAGTGCATAAAAATAGACTTTGACCGTAATAAATGATCATTATTACTGTTACTTTCTTGTAATTTTGACTTGGACAAGTTTTTTCTTATATTCCAAAATCCCAGGAGGGTCTTCACTCTGGTTGTTGTTTTCTGAAACGATTCATGATTAATGGGGTATGGAATCTTCAGAAAGTTCACACACGTATGTTCTGAAAACAAGATCCTAATGAATGATAACAAGATCTCTAACCTTCACAATTCCACATGCTGCCCCCGTTGAAGAAAATCTTTCATTTCTAAACACTTTCTACATCAGCCAAAGAAATGGCATCAGAGAATAAACAAAGCATGAACATGCAAAACAAAAGCACAGTCACAAAGGGAGTGGTGATCACAGTCTACGTAGAATCGACAAGAACGCGCTCAATTAAACCATCGGAGGATCCCAAAAAGAAAACGAAGTCACATTACAGAATGCCACAAACTACAGGATCACAATCATCACAAGGGTATGATCGTAGGGCTCAGCTCCTTGCTTACTCTAGACAACTCAGAGAAACTGCAGAGTCCCAAAAAAATGTTAAAGTTCGATTGCCCCACAACCAGTCACGGCCTAGAAGCAAGGCAAGTTCTCGCTTTTCTTCTCTTGCAACTAATTGGTTTTCTTCACACGCCAAGAATATGTAGGGAAATAAATGGTTGCCATCAAATTTTGGCAGAAGAAGTTATTGTTGGCTGAATCAGTTCCAGTATTCTCGCCCTCAACCCTAACGCCACCAACCTCAGGTACCCAGTTTGGATATAAATGTGGGGAACAACACAAAGGGGGCGAAGAAATGAACCAATCCAACAAGAGAAAGAGCGATAGAAATAAGTGTTGCAGGATTTTGGTAATGTCATGTGATTCAAGCATTGTGATTTGTCATGTCTTATTTCGTTATTATGTTATGATAATACTGATAATAATATATACCCTTGATTTCTTCTGTGTTTTGATTTGGAGTTGTTATCCTTTTGCAGAGAAAAGTTAAGGGTATGTTGATAAAATTGTCGTGTAAAGAAATCGAGTGGTAAGACTGGACAAGATTAATTTTTTCTTCTTATTGTTTTGAAACTCATCACTTGGTTTTGATGTTTGATTATGGTATCTTCGCTACCAATGTAAGCTCTGTTTTTAGTTGATCTTGAGCATGAAACTGTTTAGCACAAACAAAAGTGTAAAAGTGAAGAATTTAGTGGGAATAGTGGTTTCTAGATCCGTTATTTTTTGAAACGGTTGAACATATTGATTCTATCGTCATTAATTCATGGTAGTTCTTAATCCAAGATTTGGAAGGTTACAAAATGGGGAGTGAAAAACACCCCTCCATGTGTTATTACTCTTTTTACCTAGTAATAATTTAGAATTATAAAAAAAGATTCATTAAAAGATGGAGAAGAAAACTAGTGTAAAATAGTTTTTTTGTTCAGGTGATCTAATTTTTATCAGACCCAAAAGTAACCAACTTAAAAAAAAAAAGGGATATTTTTGTAAATAAGAGACACTATTTTTATGTTGGACTTTTTATAGATTAATTTAAAAGTAATTTTTTACGTCGGTCTTTATGAAATTTAATATAAAAGTCGCGTTTTAATCATTTTATGATTTCTTTTTTTCTCTCGCACGCAAGGATTTTTGAGTGACAATGACTATAACGACCAAACCAGCTCTTCTCAAGATATATTTGGACCACTCACTTACATTGTGTCTCTTTTATAGTGGTTGGCGTTTCTCTCTAATTAAATTTGAGTTTTAGAGCCTTTTTGTATATTTGAGATCAGTGTTCTATATATGTGTCTTTGAATTAGGGATGGCAAAACGGGTCAGCCCGCCCTGTTTTGGCCCGCTAAAAACGGGGTGGGGCGGGCTGACCCAATATAGTCATGACGGATTGTAGATCTTGGCCCGTCCCACCAAGGGCGGGTTGGCGGGCTGACCGCCATAATTTAGAAAAAATAATTTTTTAAAATAAATTTAATAATAAGATTATTATTTGTTTGTTAATAATTCAATATATATTATTTCAATTTAATAATACAAATCAATACATTGTTTTAAAAAATTATAATTTAGAACAATAATAAAATTTACATAATAATAAATAATAACAAATATATGTATATATATATATATATATATACGTTAAAACTTATAAAATTTATATTTTTTATATTGAAAAATTCAAATATCTATATCTTTTTTATTTGATAAAACTTCACATTATTCTTGGTTGAGTAATTCTTACACTTTTAATTTAAGTCATAAGGATAAAAATAATCGAGTGCTTAGGATGAACAATGAGAACAAGAGAGAAGGTTGTGTTTGAGTAAGGAGAATATTTTTTGTGAGGGTCAAACTTTTTTAATTCTCTTTTTAAAATTTTTAACTTTATATATTATCTTTATAATTAATTTTATTACGGTAAAAAATTATTTTTTTATTAATTAGGCGGGCCGCGGCTGGCCCGCCCGCCCGCATGGTTGGCCCGACAGGTTGGCGGACTTGGTGGGGCGGGCCAAAGCGGGCTGGTGGGCTAAAAACACCAACCCGCCCCGCCATATTATGATGGGCTGGCGGGTCGGCCCGTCGGGCCTGCCCCATTTTGCAATCCCTACTTTGAATCTGTTATTGTTTTTTAGGATTTCAATCACATTATTGAAATTGAATGTCTCCACTGGATTGTTATTGAAATTGAATTGTTATAGTAATTTGCAATTATCTGTTTATGTGTTTGAGTAGATTTACGGTTTATACACTGCATTTTTTTGTTTTCATGGTTTAGTTGTTTGAATTCTACATTTTTTGTATGATGTCAAGAGAAGGTATTACATTATATAGGTTTTAGAGTTTTATGATGATGAAAAGAAAACAGAAAATGTTCGAAGAAGGATAATTTTTTATTTCGATATCGGATTTGGATATATAACATATGAAAACGAAGGGAAAAAAAGCAAAGAAGATAGGGGATTTATCCCAACAATTTTTCCAAAATATGCTATTAACCACATGTAATAGATAAAAGTTTGTAGGTTATTGTTTGTATTATTTTATGTAGTTTAATATTTAGGTAGTTTAGACTTTGTATTGGTTTAGTTTGTTGGGTATTTTCGAGAGAGCTCACAGTAGGGAGATTCTCACAAATGGGTCATGAATCAACCATATAAGATAATATGATATTACCTTCAACTAAAAACCTTAAAATATTATGTTATGAGTCTTTTTCACTTATAAGTTACTCAATTTTCCCACTTCTACTTAATGTGGGACTTCAAACACACATTTGAATTCTCAATCGCCGTTCAATTTAACGGAACTCGCTTTCCTGAAACCCTTACTAGAAAGACTTTCGACACAAGGATCTTTCACCTACTATACTCAACTGAGTGCCTGAAACCCTTACTAGAAAGACTTTCGACACAAGAATCTTTCACCTATTATACTCAACTGAGTCAGTCATTGGACGAACCATCACCTACTGTACTCAACTGAGCCAGTCATTGGATGAACCATCAACTCTGATACCAATGTTAGAAATCAGAGTAACTGCATAAGAATTTACAACTAAAATAAAAGATAAGAAAAGAGAAACAAAATAGGCAATAGACAATAATAGAATTTTATTACTGGAAGAAATTATAATATTCTCTTTAAATCTAAGGAGAAAAAAAATAATATTATTCTTTGAGAAATAAGAGAACTCAACTACTATACAATGCACTAGTAAAAAGGAAAATGAAGAATTTTGGGGTGATTTATAAAGTAACATTGTGTTTCTTTTATAACAAGAAAAAAAGCACCCACATATAATTTCTCCGATATGGAATTTCTCTTCTCACATAATTTTGTAATGTTTACCTTTTAAGTAATTTAGTTTTTGTACTAATTTTGTCTTTATATTATATTGTATTATTGTATTTTTTAATCATTTTCTATTGAAATCTGGACTTGTTATAAGAAAAAAAAACGAAATTTATGTTAGACTAGGGATATATCTAACGTAAATTTACATTTGTAATTAAGTACAACGTAAATTTACTTCTCCTGTATTAATATTTAATGTAAAAGAACTAAAATAACAAACGTAAAAACCTCATTTTATAACGGTAAAAGAAGAAAGTTAATATTCAATACAAATATAATGTACTTTTTAAACTTTATACCATAAGTATAAAAACATAAATAAAAAGAAATTAGCATAGAAAACAACCAGTAATTTATTGTTGAAGAGGTCCTTTAATGTATTTTGAAGTATCACTCGTTGAGCTTTGAGTGAGTATAAATGAAATCACCATATTTACGCATCTCAAAGCATAGCCGTTGAAGATTTCAAAAATATTTTTTATTACCTAAAACTCTTTTAGAAAACCTTATTTATCTGTTTTACTGAAAAATATAGTAATGCATTTTTAACCATTCATAAATGTTCGTATACAGTGACAAATTACTATTAATCTTGAGAAGATTAAATAATATATTATTAATAAATAAATGAATATAAAAAATAAAAAAATATTAAAAAATATACCATGTTTAAAATTTGAAGAGAGAAATATTTTGACATTTAAGTATTCTTCGTACATAAGTTGTGGAGCCATGAAAATTTTCAAAATAAGTTGTTTTGGAGTTATCTACTCCTCAATAGATATTTTCTTCCAACTTAATTTTTCTACATTTCTAAGAATTAAGAATTTGAAGGATAACCAATGTCAGATCCAATGTTTAGCAAAATTAAGTCAGTACAGGCCCAGATTTTACCAACATAATCCCATATAAATGAAAAGGCCCAACTAGTTAAAGGGTGACGAGAGCACATGATAATTACAAATGGCGAAACGAGTGTTGAATAAAAAATAAAAAGGATGGAAGAAAGAAAAGATATTTCACTCATCTCTAGCTTCATTCATCAATTAAATTGCTGTGACTGATCAGATTAGCTAATATTGTTCTTTTATGTAATGTGATCTCTATTTAGATATTTTTATTATAAAAGTAACAAATTTTGTATTCAAACCTGTTTCAACTTTTAGCTCTAAATCAAATAAATAATTGCATGTTTAATTTCGGATCAAGTCAAATTTAGATCATGACATGATGCACGTAAATTGAAACTGCTTCACACAATTTGTTTGAACTATAAATCCAAATCCACATGCATAATCTAGAGAGTAAGATGGACAAGCCTTGGTTCCTCAAAGAAATAAATGTGCTAGCAAAATATTCCGATACATTTTGAAATCTATTAATACTTATCAATTAAAGACTTAGAAAGTTGGCCAATAAAGCTTCAAACTAAGGTATGTCCTTCCATCCATTCAAGCAGCAACTACACAGCAAATCTGTTCCGTTTCACACTTCAGATTTTTAAGTCATTCGTTAACATTAAAAAAATGTAGATTGGAGTGGATTAAAGATAAATTATTTCAGAGTAATAAACCCGTTTCCTTTGAAATTGTAATATTCCACACAAATCACTACTCAATTTATGCCACACCAATAACAGAAAACAAAATACACCCCATTTATAACAACTCTTTTTGTATAAAATTTAAATGCAAAACAGAATATTAAGCATCAAAGGATTGAAGAAACAGATCAAAATGGGAATAATTGTCGGAATAAAATAAAGACGTACACAAACAATTGCTGACTAATAAAGGTGATATGTACAAATAGCTGCTATCCAATCTTACAAGTGCTCCCGGAGGTTTAGCCTAGGAATTCTTTCACTAGCTAACTAAACAAAAGGGTTAGACTCACAGCTTGACGTTGATATTTTAGACTGTTACAACAGACAAATCATCACAGTAATTATATAACACGTGGACCACAATTCTTAAATATGGTATTCTTCAAGCCAAAGGTTAAAGTATCACTCTGGAGTGCCATATCAATTGCTAGATCCAAAGCAGTGCGTAAAAAATTGAGTGAAAATACAAGCAACAAAACTGTGACTTCTGAAGGCATAATACAACCAACTATTGTTACAACAGTGCACCCCAGACCAACTCTAGCAACTTGAAGACTGAAAATTTGGAGATATTTTATATCCAATGAACGACAGATCTGTCACCAGAAGAAAAGAATCAAATAAGGCAGTGAAGATAAAGTCAAACCATGCTACAATGATTTGCATAAATGTAATTTTCCATTTCAGAGTTCCACCAGAAACCGGAATGAAGGTTTTGCTTCTCCTCGCCCTCCTCTTATTTCACAAATTAATTATTTGAATGAAAATTTGTTTCCCAATTAGAATGAGATAAGAAGCAAACAACTACTTCTTATTGATGAAGATACCTAAAATCTACCATAAAAGTTATAAACATATACAGCGATATTTCTTATTGATGATAAGAGGTAGGAAGGAATACACTTTTATAACCTAAAATATACCAACAACTGAATGATGACCGCACAAGCGTATCATCTTACTTTAGGGAATAAAAATATAAACTAAACAATATTATAAATATTATTTTTAATATTCTAAGACTTTTGGACCTCTTTGGGCCCATCCTATCATTACCCACCCGTTCACATTGGACCATGTCCTCAAGGTCCTTAACAATGCATGAAGTAGCCCGTGATAATAGGTGTGAGGATTTGGGTCCAATAATTGTGGTTGGAAAAATGTAGTGCGATTAGTGATGATAAAACAAGCTATGCCAGCCGGACTTATCCCCCTTTAAAAAATATATATTAAAATAAAAATAAAAATAAAATAATTATAATTAAAAATATTTATTTTTTATATTATATTATTGGAATATATAAATATATAAATATATTATAATATTATAATTTAATCATAAATACTAAGCAATTACATTTAACTTATTAATTATAATTAATATTTTAATACATAAATATAAAATTTTTTAATAAAAATATTAATGAATGAATAAAAATTTAAAAAATATTCATATAATTAGAGGTGTACTTTTAACAAATTATATATATATAAAATTTATACATAAAAATATAAAAAAATATTGACAGATTGACTTGCTAGCTTAACAACCTGTTCATTGGCTGAATGGACAAAGGTTTATAACCCATCCATATTGTAGACTAGTATGTCCTATCCCATTTTTTCATCCATCAGTGTGAGGTGAGCAGGGACAATGTTGGTTAAGCACACATATTCTGACTTTTGCTAAAGGTGTAGATTGAACGGTAAAAAAATATGTTTCATCCAACGATTTGGACTGAGGGATAAGAGAAGATGATTGGGTGATAAAGGACATGTGACAATTGTGTGGCTGGGATATGTTTGAAGGGGTTTATAAAATTTTGGGATGTGCAGTGTGGGTGGTTTTGGGAAATGAAAGAAGCGGTAAGGTATTGGGAACTATCGGTGGCCACAACCATGCCATCAAAGTCGGCTTTGCTAGGTATGTGCAGTGTCGGTGGTTTTGGGATGTGCAGTGTACGGGGCAACTATCGGGGAAGCTATCCTCACGGTATTCTGCCACTTCCATACCATCAAAGTCGGCTTTGCTAGCAGCTGGTGCTTCACGGCTTGTGCTTTCTTCACGAGTTGTGTGGATTCCAGTGAAATCTTTGCTACCCATCAACTTTGTTTCTCTTAGAGCTTTTCAACTAACCTTTTTTTCCGTGAGATTTATATAAGCCAGGGTATGAATTGTGGAAGGTACTGCAAAATGGGTGTTGTGGTAGATGGTTGGAACAGAAACAGATGGATAATCATGAAAGGGAAGCGAGGATTAGAGCATATGGGTCTGAAACCCATTGTTGAGAGTCCGATGGAGTAGGGGAGAACCCATTTGCTACATAGGGAAACTTGTTGGTTGTGACTGCCACTGCAGCGGTGGCAACTGCAGTGAAGTGGTAAGGGGTCTGGAAAGGGTGGACTGAGAGGAGGACCATGGGGATTGGTGGGGGAAATGACAGCGGTGGTGGCCACTGTATTGATGACAGTACAGGATGGTGAGCATAAGCTTCCATCAGAGGAGGAGGTGGTGACTGTAGTGAGGGGAAGGAGATTATGAAGAGTGGTACTGGTAGTTGAAAGTGGTGAGATGGGTCATGTGGATCTGTACTGTGCGATGATGGTCATGGTGGAGGGTAGTGTAAATGTTGGTTAAGATGGTTGAAATACATGGTGGGAGGAGATGGTTGTGGTGGATAGAATAAATTTTGGTTTGGATGTGTACATCTACTGGAGTTTGTGATGGTGGTGGTAGTTATGGCCGCGCTGGTGGCTGTGGGCACTGTGTCAATAGTGGTTGTGGTTGTGGAGGCCACCCGTAATATGGATGGTGTAAGTACATAGGAGGTGGGAGGTGGAGTAAGCTGGATGAAAGCACCTATTGACAAAAGCAAATAACTTAGCTACTGTAAACTACCTAAAATGTACTACCTTTAAAGCTATAAAAATGATAAACATAAACATTGATATTTCTCATAGGTAGGAAGGAATACACTCATATAGCCTAAACTATACCGACAACTAAATGATCACCTACAAGTATCACAACCTTACTTCACGGAATAAAAATATAAACTAAATAAATATTATGATTATTATTTTTAATATTCCAAAAAATCCTATAAAATCTTTAAGCCACTTAATTTTTCTTTCTTTTGGGACTCTTTTGACCCATCATATCAGAATGACCCTATATTTGAACCCCACCCAACGTAACCGAAGGCTTGTGAATGATATTTGCATCCAATCCAACTAAAAAACATTTTAAATCGTCTCATTGTCATGAATGAAACTTACGGTCTGTTTGGTTGGAGTGAGAGTGAAAATAGAAAGGATGAATTTAATTGAGATTGTTTTGTAGAGAAGAAATAGAGAAAAGAGAGAATTAAGAATGAGTGGGTCCCACCAGTTCTTTTTCACTTTATTTTTACCTATTTCCACTTATCTCTCTCTGTCATCATTTCTTCTCTATTTCTTTTAACCAACCACTTGTAAGTTTCACTTTATTTCTACCTAGTTTCACTTATCATTTTTATTTTCATTCACTTCATTTCTCTCTTCTCTACCAAACAGGGCATGGGCATTAGTGAAGGGATAGACAGCCAAGACCATAGTTTTCAATATGATTTCAGATATCATGATAAAATAAGATAAACATGGAAAAAGATGAGGCAGTACGTTATGTAACAATATGTACCTTCAGTATGTTTCATAGTTGGAGGAGACAGGTTTAACCCCTTCGAGTATAAGGAGATGCAGAACCAGAGGACTGGGAAAGTAGTGGCCTCTGGACAAAGGTATGACTTAAGAGTTTAGCAGCACTGGGACGTTCGTCTGGATTAACTTTAAGACACTGCCGGATAAAATCCCGTGCATCATTTGAAAGGGCATCTGGCACAAGAGGGGGCTCACCTCTTCCAATTCTAAACAATGCCTGCATCTGTTGTCCGGAGAGATTCATCAAAAAAAGTCATAACCAGCAGAAATGCAATGACAATCGCACACATATATACAGGATGTATTCAATGAGAAAGTAATTTTTATGTTGAGAGTGAGAAACAAATTTAAGATATACAGCAATACATAAGTAATCAAGATATAAAAAATTAAAATTTATATGGTTGCTCAACAAAATGACTTTTTGAAAAGTGAATTACTGTGTATTTTAATCTTGACTGTTCAAGAAAAGATCTAATGGTCAAATATTTATTCTACGTACTAAAAAAAATATCCTCCCATTTAGAGAGAGAACTAGTTGGAATTAACATCTGAAAAATTGCGAGAACTGATGATGCCTTGACAAATGAGGCAACACGTGGTAAAATGAAGAAACATAGTTGGATTATACTGGAAATCGTGATGATGAAAGTAGTAATAATACTTACACATTCTAAGTGAGAGTACGGAATTTGGCCCGTTAACATCTCTAACACAGTACATCCCAGACTCCATATATCAGCTGGAAGCCCATAACCTTTTTGTTTCCCTTTTACAACCTGCATGTTAGAGCAGCACAGCTTACTAAACTCTAGCTATGCCATTAAGAAATCAGAATATACATCCAAAAAGATGCATTTTTTTGTGATTGCAAAGTTTCTTTGCTTCTATTACTTTTTTGTGGAATTTGAAATTCTACCATTTCAAGTAATCAATATTTTTATAAATTTCTAAAAGTTCAATTTCATTCTATATTTCTCATCCAAACAACACATTTTAAATTCAATAAGAAATGAAGTATTCTCTTAAAATTTCCATCCAACTACAAGGGTAAAGTTTCTAGTTTCAAAGGCAAAGGGGTTTACTTTCAATTCATGAAGCAGTAATGAATTATTGAAAACAGGCATAACTAACTATAGTTGATTGTGTAATTGTAATTACCTGTTATGTTGTCATTTTTTTCATTTTATTCTTTCATCTGTTTCCATAGTTTCTTTCAAAAATTTACGCTGTCAGCTGATTTCAATCCCAAAACTTAAGGGATTTGATTCTGATCTCTATATATATTTGAACAACTCACACACGTAAACTAAATCCAAGTTGCACACCACCATCACTACTAATATCCGCCAATTTATTACATTGATCAAGATTTGTGGTGAAAATGGAAAAGGGAAAAGGTGTTCAGTTTCAGTGCCAATAATTTAGGCTGACCTAGAAGATGGACCAATACTCCAGAAACTTGATGATTATCAATTTCTGCTTTGCTACGATGCAGAGAACATTGTACTATAATGGAAACCAAGGATCAGAAACATATAAATTGTATTCAGGAAAAATAGAGAAATAGTAGAGAAGGAACTCTCGGTCCAAACATAAGGCAAAAGATAAAAACAATGAGAATGGCAAGAGGTACTCTCCTACCATACCTCTTAATAACTCCCACCCTTTGATAATAATCAAACAAGAAAAAAAAAATAACAGAATAAGTCATGCGCTCCCTGCCAAATTAATTTACTATCTTATTTCCCCTAGAGTAGACTCTCCAAACCTTAGGCCCACTTCCCCAATGCACAAGTGTCGGATTGTCATCCGTCATAAAGGAAGCCCTGTCTTGAGGATGAACTTCTGGACATTGGCAAGTCATACCAATTAACCATGGACAGAATATGTAACTTGTATTATTGAACAAAGAGAAATAAATAAGAGAGAATTATAGAAAGACTATAGCCTTTCCTCATAGAGCAAGTTTTCCAACGAGAAGAAAACCTCTGTTCAAAGCCTATCCTAAAAGAGAAAAACAATGAGAATACCAAAAGGTGCCCTCTCCTTTCACACCTCCCCTCCATAACCACTACCCTTTTCCTTACTAACAATGATGCAGAACAAAAGGAAAACATAAAACAAAAATTCATCTGTTCCCTTCCTAATTCATTTCTTTTTATCTCCCCGACTGAAGACCCTCCAAACTTTAGGTCCATTTCTCTGATCCCAGGTTGGATCCCATTATTATATTACAACTTGATGTCCATGCAACACTCAAAAGTTTCATTGTTTCAGCTTGTCAAATTACCCTATTCAAAAAGTATAACATAACACAGTGCTTCATAATCAATTTTGTATGGCAGGGTTTCCATATGAATCAATAATAACCTTCTATTCTAAGCAGGGTGCTGAATAACTTCACAAATGACCAAGCAAGCATGCCACTTTTGGTAGGTGTATGACAAATCACTTTTGTTTATTAATTACAAACAACCATGTCTACACTTCATTAATACATATGCTGGCCCATGCCTATTTTTCAATAACTTTAATGAGAAGAGAATATTGAAGGCAAACCTCTGGGGCCATCCAGAATGCTGTTCCCTTGCATGATTTGACATCATTGAATTTGATTGCCTGAAAAAACAATAAGAATAAGGCAATGCTAGAAAATGGAAAGATAAACAAATGAAGATTGTTCAGAAATACAAGTTTGACAGGAACAAAAGAATGGCATAAACTAAGAGTCACCTTTGCCAATCCAAAATCTGAAAGCTTAACAGATCCATTTGCATCCACCAATATATTTGCACATTTAATATCCCTATAATTGACAAGAAATAATTAGGTGATATATACAAAGATTTTTTCATGACATTACATTAATGAAACAAAAATACAGAAAACAATGTTAGAGAAATTATGAGCATACTGCACAAGTCCCAAAAAAGAAAATACTAGCCAATAAAATTTCCAACCCCAAACCTTCATGTGACTTGGTCACTTTGTTCAGATGAGAATTGAACTTAAAGAAAAGAAATAGAAAGGCAAGAAATGTGTGGATTTAATGAATCATTCAACCTCTCAACCTTAACCTGGTCCAATATCAAAGAAAATGATTTTACATTTTTAGAAAATTTACATCCAACAATTCTGATGTAATAAATAATTGAGAAAACATTAAAAGCACCTCCACAATAGAAATATCAGGATACATACATGCATTAAACGGTGTTTATTTGAGGTAAGAAAATGATAGCAATGATGTAATTGGGAAAGAAATCAATTTCTCCCTTGTATACTTTTCTTTCCACTCCTCTCTAGTCTACTCTATTACCCAATATATGGACCCATTCAAAATACTAACAGGGAACTGATCCTCTCAAGTGAAATTTCTGCATGACCTTATCACGTGATAAACATGTGCTAATAACAAGATATCTACGCTAGTACAAGAGTCTAAAAAAACAAGAAAAGAAACACAAATACAACATAAGTCATTTTGAATATTTATATAGCAATTATATGACAGCAAATGAAAGTTTTTCCTATGCAAGGTAAAAAAGAGCCATAAACATCATTCTTGTCTGAGACTATCATAGAAGCAGATGTCTATATCATAGAGGAAAGCAAAATTAAATAAATTGGTCACCTGTGAACAATATTTCGATCATGGAGATACTTTAAACCATGCAAAATCTGCCTTGTATATGCAGATACTTGAGAATCTCGAAGATTATATCTCTGGTAGAGGTTTCTAAGGGAACCTTTAGTTACAAACTCAATAAAGATATACAAATTTGACTCATCCTGCAATAAACAACATGCAGAGTGTAAAGCACAAAATACAGATGTTACAAGGCATCGGTTAAACTACATTACAGAAAGAAATTACAAGCCTTACAAAACAAATAGCTAAACTTGATTATAGATGACAAAATCTGACTACAGCCAAAATGTTGCAGCATAATTAATGAAAATAATTGATGGGATCTCACAGTATCCAAAGTTTTGAAATGCAACAAAAAACTTAATGTTGGTTCCAATTTTTTTATATAAAATAAATAAATTGAAATCTAATACCCCAAACTGCACATAAAGTTCAGTTATTTGTCACTTTGTATTGCACTTGCACAAAGGCCCACAACCCCTGGTAGTTGAATCAAATGAAAGAAAAGTTATCTGACTTTAAATTATATGCTCTACTCAGTTGGATGCAAATATAAAGATGATAAACCTCATTACCCAAAATAACAAGCCTACAATGATCTTAATTTTATCATTAGAAAAGTCCATAACATTACAAATATGATTTAATTCCTAACTTTCAGGTGGTCTGATTTTTTATATTAGGTCTGTTTGGAAAAATTTCTCCATAAGCACTTTCAGAAGAGAAAAATAAGGAAAAATGAAATCAGTTTAACTACACATCTATAAGATAAAATTAGCTTATACATGAGCTAATTTGTAAAAGTCATTTCCTATTAACTTATCCAAAATCTGATTTTTAACTCATGCAGAATCTAATTTTAGCTTATGGATAAGCTAATTTCCATTTTTCTTCTCATTTTTCTCCCCTACTAAAAGTGTTTATGCAAAATTTTCCTCTAAACAAACCCATTCTTAGTCATCACAGTTTTGGATCCTCGGTCGACATTTTATGGCCTACAATGACATCATTTAAATTTAAAATTTCATGCAAATACTCATTTTTCATTCAGACGGGTAGGAACTGTCAAACATATATTCTAGTCCTGACTTAAACTATAATTTGTACACCATACTGAAAGCAACCAGTAAAATTTTCCTGTATGTTAAACATTTAATACAAGTTGTGACGGAAACTATCAGCATATATTCAACAATGATACTTGACAAGAAAATATCAAACTGACACAAAGGCAAGGACAAGAAAAGTACCATTTCAGTGCCAAAGTATTGAACTATATTCTCGTGTTCAAATTGACTCAAAAGTGCAATTTCCTGAGAGGAACACAGAAGTAGATAAATAAATCTAGAGGGAAAATATCAAGGATAAGGTAAATAAACTGATACAGTTAATCAACTTTCAAAATATAGTGTACATACTGCAAAAAGATAGCACTATATTTGGGTAAAAGAACCATTTTCTTTTCATCAAAGAATTTTCATTAATGTAAAATGATTTTGGGGCCACTTGATTCAAAAAAAAAGTTTGATGTTTTCATGTTCTTTCCTGTTTCCAAAATTTGTACAGGAAACTGTGGAAACAGATAACAATAAATGTTTTCACTTTCCTAAACAAACATTGGGAAAGAAGAAATGAAAACAAGTAGTTACTTTTGTAATTAAAAGTGAAAGAAACAAACGAAAATAAGATACATTTTTCTCAAACCACATCCCCTGAAATATGAAGAAACTACAAGCAATGGAAAGAGTAATCCCATCTCACCTGTTCCAGTTGATATACACTTTGTCTTGCCTGATTCCCTTGATCAAGTAGTGAAACTTGTTTTACAGCAAAAAAGAATCCATCTCTACAGTGGAAATCAGAAGATATAAAAAAATTAACAAAAGGAAAGCACTGACAGTTAACACTCAAGTAACTTGTAAAAAACACCGTAAAAGGCTCAAATATCAAAACACTACTAACTTCAATTTATTTAGAGTTTTTGGTCCAGGGGCTTTGTAGAGAAACAAATCCATAAGATGAAGCATTTTGAATACAAGATATATAGAAGATGGTAGATGATAATTTAACCAAGGGGCCCAATGAACTTAATTTCACCATTCTATGAGAGGGAACAAAAGATTATTAGTATAATGTTCACATGCATTTCCAAATCAACAAGAGCAACAGAATAAATATATTTTAGCATCGAAGAGTTATAACAGTTTATGAAAGCCCCACTAGGGGCCCCATATTAGAGAAAAACCTAAACCATATAAAACACCAAACAAAGAATCTAGAATATTTGGCAAAAGAAAAAGTTTATGCAAATAGTAAGATAGTGCCATTCAAAACTATGATTTCCATGTTGTACAAAAATCAACATCCCAGGGTGTAAAGGCATGAGCCAACACATGCAACATAGGAATGCACTAATTGAAGCCTTTTTCAGTAGATTGTTGTCCAAAAGTACAAAAGGGTTCAAAAGTTCTGTTAGTATATGTTGAGATATTATCCTGATTCGATTTGCATGTTTCTTTATTTCCTTAATTTATTTAGTGTCCTTAGATAGCTTGGTCATAATTCCTAAATATTAATGAGTAGAAATCATTCAGCAAAACAGTAGAAATCGCTCGTGTCATCTCAATAAAACCCATCACTCCTTCACTGTCAAAAATTGACACTGTTTTGAAAGAAAGAAAATGATTGACCATATTATTTAACGAGTGAGATATTTCCCCAACAACCGCAGCTATGCTTCAGTAGACAAACTGAAACCGATTATTAACATTGGCCAATCGAAATAAACAGGCTCATTCCGTTTCCTACTCTATCTACCCACTTATGTTGAAAACAGAATAGGAAACAATAGCTGTTAGTAAAACATGAACAAAAATTATTTATGCATCCTCTTTCGTTAGACTGATAAATTGACATTCATAGATGCGTGGATACTTTTCCGGCATATTCTCATGTCCAAACCGATCCAGTAGTTCTAAAACCTTCTCAATCTTCTAATTCTAAAACTAACATTCCATAACATCGTCTCCTATAAGGATTTGAGTAAGAGAGAGAGGAATAAATAGATGAACTCAATCCCTAAAACTATTTTGGGCCTACTATAATTGTTTCTCTTAATCTTAACACAACATTGTAATGTTACTTTCTACCACAGCATCTGAATTCCTATTAACACACACTCAAAAATTAAAAAAAATAAAACAAAAAGGCTTACTTTTCCTTTCTATAAGGGCAAGCGAAATGGAGGGTGCGAAAGCACTTACTCAGAAATCCCTTCATAGACAGTGCCAAACGTACCACGCCCCAGAAGGTCTCCCTTCTGCCAGTTACCCGCGGTAATAACACGCTTGATTCTCCCATTGGGAGATATGTTACTAGAACTAGGGCCCGTGGTAGTGCTAGAAGAATCATCTTCGTTCGAAGTAGAAAACCCAGAAAACTCATCCACAATCTCCGCAATCCTTGCCGCGTTTTCCTCCTTTTCTCTTTCCACCCTCACTCCCCCAACTTCCCCTTCTTCCTCATCCTCCTCTTCCTTTTCTTCTCGGTCCTCATGTTCATCGTCAGAAGACAAACTCGACTCCACGTAAGTCTCCTTCCCTTCCTCCCCTTTCGGCGCAAAATCCTGCAACAAATCCCACGTGGAACACGTTTCATCCACCACCGAAACCCTAACCCCCGGAGGTGGCTTCAACATCGGAGGCCGAAAACCCTTAATTCCGGAGGCACAGCAACCACTACCCTCAGCAGGAACAACACACTCGTCCAAAACCCTAGCCCGATCCTCGCTGTCCACCGCTTCAATTTCCTCCTCCTCCTTCGCCTCCTCGTCGAACGCCTTACCCTCGTGGCTCCGTCCAGCCAGGCTGTCAGAGGAGGAATGGAGCTTCATAGCCGCCCACGCAGAGGCCGGAATGGAAAAGTCATCCGGACCGGAGAGGCCGAGGCTGCGGCAAATCCGGTCGAGCTCGCCCTCTACACCCTCGATTCGGAAGCTCGTGCGGTCGTAAAACTCCATGGTGCGCGAGTAGACCGACGACAACGACGTCGAGGAAGAGGAGGACGACGACGGTCCGGCGTCGTATTCAAAGTGCTTGGCGGCGTTGCGGCGCTCGAGCTTGGGCTGCTGCTTCTTGCCTCGAGTCTTGCTCTTCTTCGGGTCCATGTTTGGGGGTTTCTTTCTATGGCCGAATAGTCGAGGTAGGTGATTCATGGCTGGCCAATTCCATCTAAAACGGCGTCGGACAGGGGAAACGCGGTGTTTAGTGTGTTTAGCTTTTCTAAGTGGCGGAGAAGGAGGTTGAAGAAAAGAAAATAACGAATTATGGGAAAGTGAGAGAAAGAAAGGTCGCATAGGATAAGAGCTGGTAAACGCTCATGTAAAAAGGGACATAAAACGCGGTGCCACATGGATCACATACCCGTGACTCGGATTGTCCAACTCGACTTGCTTTTCGCCTTTGTAAAGTGTTTATCAATGTTTCTCATTTTGTCTGGCCGCCTTAGATCCTCACACATTCTAAATTCATTCCTGCACCTTAAATTGTTGCATGTAAATTAAAAACAATATTAATTTTCTAAAACACATAATTATTAATATATTAATAAAATTATGAACTTACAAAAACATCACAGGATATGATTAGACTCACGATCCCAAAACTATTTAATCAAAACTAGAGTATTGAATAGACATGAGAAATTCGACGTGGATTGCATCAACTTCCCATGAATCTGATGATCATTGTCAAAACAACCGAAAAATATGTCAACGTTACAATCAACCGTTTAGGTGAATAAAACATTGCATTTATATCCAACATTGAATTTTTGTTTCTTGTTTACACCAATATTTTTCGTCACTTGCTAGCTTGTTTGTTGATCAAACATGTTTCTGCTCAATTTGTTCGACTATTTATTAGTCAAAAATATGATTTTTATTTTTCTGTTAATATATTATTGAAATTATTTATTTATTAATATAAGTCAGAATTATTTATCAATATATAAATTAAGATTTGTTCGTAATTGTAGATATAACATTCTTGGGTCAACGTCAATCTTATTTTTGTTTAAGTTTGTTGTAAATGTCCATTATGATTGTTTTTCAATAATCATCACCAATACTATTTTTTATCCAAAATTTATTAAGATCTTTTTTTCATAAGTTAATTATGGAAACAAAACAAAAAATTAACCGGTGTTAGTCAAAAGAAAAAATTTGTCAAGGTCAACTGAAACTTTCTTAAAAGTCTAAAAAACATATCACTTAATATTAAATAATTGAAACATTTAACCTACAAAAAATCTGGTAATTTTTTTTTATTTAGAAATTAATCAATTATAATAAAAAGACAAATTTAATATATTTAAATTTTCTTAAAATCTTATTTAAATGTAAAAGAATAAATGCGAGTGTGAATTTATTAAAACTCATGTAAAAGATAAACACGGGAAAATAACACAAAAGGAAAGTCGTATATAAACCCTATCTTCTATTCTGTAACCTAAATTTCAATGTGGAAGGAAGTGAATTGGGTTTTGGAATTAGCATAACTTTAATGAAGTTATGTTGCACACAAGCCCTTATAAATATCTACAGTGTTTGGATTGACATTTATAAGGAATAAGTATACAGAAGAAATGTTACTGAGAAGTTTTTGGAGTTCTTGCCAATAGCAGAAAGTATTTATTATTATTTTATTTTTTGTGGAAAGAAGTAGGTGGTTGGTATATGTTAAGTTTTAGTTTTTATTTTTTAATAAAATATTATACAAAGTAAATATTATCTATTTAGTTAGAATTATTATAATTATAAATAAGTTATATATTTTTATTGTATTAAAATTAATTATATTTAAATTATAATTTTTTAAGTTGATGTTAAAATTAATTTTAATTATATTAAAATTATTATGTTGAAAGTTTATATTTATTAAATATATAATAATATTATAATATAAAAATATTATATAATTAAATAAAATATATTTGTTGTAATGATATAAAACGGTAAAAAAAAGGTGAATAAATGATTTTTTTTTAAGTTTGGTTACTATTGATTAACAAATATCATATATAATATATTTAAAAAAATTATATAACTAAATTTTTTATCAATTTATTTATCTAATTAAATTTGTTTAATATTTATATACAAAATTTAATCATAAAAATTATTGTTTTTAATGTGAAAAAACAATAAATAAGAAAAAAAATATTACTGGTATAAATAAAAAATAAGTCTAATTTAATAAATAAATTAAGAAAAAAATTATTTTAATAATCTTATTTAAAATATATTATTTATTATATTAATTTTATTATAGATATTGTGTAGAAACCTCGCTCCCCAAATTTTTTGGAATGATATGGGAGACTTCACTGTCATATTACTATCAACAAAATTTGTTTTCTTTTCAAAAGTGATTTCGCTACCATCCTATCCCCCAAACTTTTCTCATTCAAAGAGTTAAATATTATATTAAGTTTAAAATAAATATTAAATCAATTAAATATAAAATAAAGTAATAAAACATTGACAACACTTATTAATTCAAAATCCAATAAGAAATACAAGCACAATATTAACATTAATTTCCTCTTCCACTGTAAATTATTCTGTCAAATATGATAAACGGTGTTTCTATTACATTTAAGGTAATAAACAACAACAATTAATACTATTTTTATATCTTTATAATTATTGATTTATTTATAAAATTAATTTATCAAGTTTAATAAAAAATATTTTTCTAATAATTAATTTTTAAAAATAACGTATTAAATTTAATCCTAATTGAAAAAAGAGATGCACATTGATGTAATTATCTCAAAGGTATATCATTTCATACATTGGAAATATTTTTTTCCCTATCATATTAAAAAATATTGTATTTGAAGTGTGAACAGCCACACTTGGGTGACACGCATGCTGGTCGTTATGGTCAATAATCAACTGTGGAAAAAAAAAATCATTTCAAATATAATAAAGTTAAAAGGTACCAAATATGAAAAAAAAAAACTAATTAAATTTTTTTTATAAATTGAATAAAGTTGTAAGAATATCAAAAATTTGAGAGGCTGAAAAAAAACTAACAAAAACAAAACACACTGAAAAATAGAAAAAAAATATTTTGATTTTGTTGTTTATTTTTATATTAAATAAAAACTGAAGAAGAAAAGAGGGAGTGATCCTCATAACCCATACCTTTGCTTCTGAGTATCAAAAACTAACAGAAAATTATACATTGTCTCTCTCACCTTCCCTCAATTTCACACAAACACATCTCACTACACAAAACAAAACCCTATTTCCTATCTCTCTCAGACACTCTCTCCCTCTCTATCTCCCATTCTCTTTCACTTTGCTCATTCATTCTCTAACTCCAAACCTAAACCAAACCAACTTTTCTTTTTTATTCTTCTCTATATTCGCATTCGATAAGGTTTGGCAGTTATCACTTAAGCGTCGTGGTTGACGTTGCACTCCCATCCCTAATCACTGCTTTACCTCTAGGGTTAATTTGTTTCTTGTTTCCCTTTTTCCTCTCGCAATCAAAGGGCCCTCCTCCCTAACCCTAGGTTCTGGAGGAGATTTTGTAACTCCATCAATTAATCCTGAGCGTGTGCGTGTTCTTCTTATCTGATTTTCCTATTTTGTTTTCTCACTGAATATATGCCCTTTAGGGCTTTGTTTTTTAATTTTGGCGATATGGATGTGTTTGCAATGCCCGGGAGTTCTGCCATTGTTGCCATAGTCATGTTTTGATTTTCCCAATTGTTGGTATTTTGAATTGTATTGAGGGATGAAACATTGATGAGTGGGTTATAGTGGAAATCCGATTAACAATGGAGGCCTAGCTTTGAGAAATAGGCAGTTGGCAACAATATCTTGATTAAGACTTGGGTTTCTTGTCAGACAACTTATGGTCTTGTTTTGGACTAGTCACGGATATTTTTTTGTTGTCATATTGTTGAAGGATAGTGGATTGAAGAGGAATTGAATTTCACTGTGGAAGTGCTGATATATTTTGTGTCAGGTGAGTTTTTGAAGAGTGATGAGTGGTACGAGGTAGAGAATGAGATTTGTACATTACCCAAACAAGTGATAGATAGTGTTACTTGGGGGTGGATTTGGTGAAGAATTGTCCCAATTCATTTTTTATTTCTGATGATGTTCAGTGGTAGTTATGGAAAGAAGTGAACCCACATTAGTTCCAGAATGGTTGAGAAGTACTGGAAGTGCCGGGACTGGGAGTTCAGTCCAACATTTTCCATCCTCGTCTACTCACAATGGTAATTTAGATATTCTTTCTGAATTATGTATATTTGTAATTCTTTTGTTTGATTTAACTTGAGATGCCATGTTTGCACATTTATGAATCTTCATTCTTCATGTGCATGTGTACCACGTGTGAAAAAAGTGGATATCACCAGGGTTTAGTAGAGATGATTATTTCATTACATCAATGTTTTTTACTCTTCATGATTGCAATTCGATTCATGTCTTTTGACTCTATGTGCTTGCAATTGTGTCAATTACTTTTTTGTCTCTAAGCTATTGCAATTGCTTTAATGTTATGAATGTGTTTTACTAATGAAAAGGGGAAAAGTATTAACTGTTGTGACATTGTTGTGTAGATTCTCCTTCTGTAGCCCATCACACAAGGAATAGGTCTTCTAAGAATGGTAGTGATTTTGATAATGCTCGGTCTCTGTTTCTTGAACGGACTTCCTCATCAAATTCCAGGAGGAGTTCTCTAAATGGTTCTGCCAAGCATGCCTATAGTAGTTTCAATAGAAGCCATCGTGACAAAGACCGTGACAGAGAGAAAGATAGATCAAATTTTGGAGATAACTGGGATTGTGATGGTTCTGACCCATTGGCCAACCTCTTTTCTGGAAGGATGGAGAGAGATACATTGCGCCGATCTCATTCAATGGTCTCCAGGAAACAGAGTGAGGTTATACCCCGCAGAGTTGCAGTTGATACTAAATCTGGTGGAAGTAGTCATCAAAGCAATAGCAATGGCATTCTTTCTGGGAGTAATGCCAGTAGTAGCATTCAGAAAGCTGTTTTTGACAAGGATTTTCCATCACTTGGTACCGAAGAAAAACAGGGAACAGCTGAAGTGGTGAGGGTTTCATCTCCTGGTTTGGGAGGTGCTACTAGTCAGAGCCTGCCTGTTGGTAGCTCTGCTTTGATTGGAGGGGAGGGATGGACATCTGCACTAGCAGAGGTGCCTACTATAATTGGGAGCGGTGGTGCTGGATCTCTATCAGTGCAACACACTGTTAATGCAACTTCTGGGTCTGTAGCATCAAGTACAGCAGCTAGTCTGAATATGGCTGAGGCATTGGCGCAGACTCCATCTCGAGCTCGCACTGCTCCCCAGGTAGTTGAGCTAGTACCTGTGTTTGGAGCTACCTTTTCTCATTCTTTTCTTTAAATTATAGTTATTTTATATATGTCGGTATCAATTAATAAGGCCCATAATCAATTGTAGGTTCTGGTAAAAACCCAAAGGCTCGAGGAACTGGCTATCAAGCAGTCAAGACAGTTGATTCCAGTAACACCCTCAATGCCTAAAGCTTCGGTAAGAGAATCACCTTTGTGATGTACTGTTGTAGATATGTTTTGCAAACTTTATTCTGTAATATATTGATTGCATTGCAGGATTTTATTTCTTATAATATTCATATGTATCTCACCTTTTAATTGATATGTATATACTTTTTTTCTTTGTGGTAATTTTAATTAATTTTATGTGCATAACTAAGCTGTAGTGTAACATGTGAAGTTAGAGTTGTAATGTGGCCTTTAAGTTTTTTTGTATGCATTGAATGGAATGCTATTTAGTGAACTGAGTTGAGGTTGCCAATTTGAAATGTGTTTTGAATACTTGGAACTCTCTTGCTGGTCGAGGGTGTAGTGTAACCCACTATAAGATTTAGAAATAAATATTGATGTAACAAATAGTTAACCCTTATTTTTTTTTCCTATTATTTTTTATTTGTGTCATTTAATGATGGCCAGGTACATTATCTTTTTTAATCTTTATGAGGATAATATAGACACAAAACATCATATAAATTAGCAAGTTGATAGAGATCTTTTTTTAAATCTTTTTGCACCATTTTTGCTGTATCATTTAGTGATGGTCATATGTTGTAGTGATGTGATATTGTAAATCATACTGAGGGTTGTGTATAGGATGTACTTTTACCAGTCAAGCAGGCTCTCGGTTGACCTCCTTCTAACTGAGGCAAATGAAGACTTGTGATCCATTAGCTGACCTCACTTAGTGGTTTAGTTTTTTTTTTTTTTTTTTTTTTTTTGTAATAATATATATGCAAATATCCTGGCAAGCCTCATTTGAAGTCTGTTTAAGTTGCTTTATGAAACTTCAGTCTTTCTATCCTCATCCAACTTTGGAAAGATATTGGTGAAAATATGAGCCCTCAAAGTATCAATGAATTTTGATGTGTAGTAGCATCAGGAGTTAGAAATGATTAAATTGGTCAATTAAGTTTTTTTTTCCCTTTTCACCATTGTTTCGTAGCCTGAATCAGTTACGAAGTAACATAATCATAATCTAAGTAGTGGTTTCTTATTACTGATAATTTTATGTTCATTGCCAACTGGACCAATATCACTATTATTTCATTTTACGAGTACTACATGCTGGTACCTAAGTCTGAGTTGTGATCAACTGTATACACTGTTAAGCTGTTTACTTTGATCTGGCGTGCAAGTCCTTAATAATTTTTCTCCACAAGTACCCCAAGAATTTCCCTGTTCAAATGGTCTTGAATCTGGACCATTATTGTTAAATGGAGGTGCCATGGCGGAGTGGTGTGGCAGATTTTTTGCCTACCACCATAGGCAATTTGTGAAGAGAGGCCTGCTATGATGGCATCATAGGCCACAATGCTTTGTGTATATGGTGTAATTTTGGCCTTCTGCCATATTCCACCATCCATCATTGATAACACTGCTCTGGACTACCTACCTCTTCCAGCATCACCGATGTGATGTATAAAGAACCTGTTTGCTGGGATTATTTGATTACTAGGAATCACAAACTGTCATGATTTGATGTTCAATCGCTTAAAACCTTTTAGTTGTTTATGTTGTTTGTCATAATTTTTTATATAAATTTGTGAAAAGTTTCTAATGCATGAGATACATTTCTATGTATAATTTTTTTGTAACCATATTGTCTCTGTCATGATAAGGTGGTTGTTACTTGCTTTAGTAGTAAGTGTTCCGTACCCCTTCAAATATAATCCACCATTTTTCACTTTTACTACGTTCCAATTCCTGCAATCTTACATTGTTTTCCGTGCTTGGTTAGTTCACCATGGGTGGGTTTGTGGATGTTTTTGTTTTACATGAAATTTGTGATTTCCTTAGAGGATACTTAAAATTGATTTTGTAAACTGTGATCTTATTTTATGTATGCTTCTTTTGTTTCCATGTATTTAAAGAAATCTTTGGAGGAAATGAGAATTGTCTGTAGGATGCATTTTTTCAATAATATCAAAATCAGATTTTTCCTTTTCAAGGCATTCTTCCAAAACTTTTGGAAGTTTATATATCTAGCATCGTATGTATATTTATTTTATCGTGTTCCATAAAATATAATTCATTGAAAGATATAATATTATGTGTTATTTTGTTTTCTCTTAAAGTCTTCGGTGATTTAGTGTAATTTTCTTTTCAGGTTCTTAATTCTGAGAAATCAAAGCCCAAAACAGCTATCAGAAATTCTGAAATAATGAGTGTAGTTACCAAGAGTGTGCCACAACAGCCCTCTGCGTTGCACATTGCAAGCCAATCTGCTCGCAGTGTAAATGCTAAAGTAGATTCTCCAAAGACATCTGGAAAGTTTACTGATCTGAAATCCGTTGTCTGGGAAAATGGTGCTTCCCCTACCTCCAAGGATGTATCAAATCCAACAAATTATACAAATAGCAAACCAGGAAATCAACATGCTAATGCTTCAGGCACTGTTTCTGCTCCTTTGAGGAACCCCAATAACCTAAAATCCTCTACAGAGCGAAAATCAGCTTCTTTGGATCTGAAACTAGGTTCAAATTTGGATAAGAAACATTCAATCTCTCAAGTGCAGAGCCGGAATGATTTCTTCAATCTCATTAAGAAGAAAACATTGATGAACACTTCTGCGGTTCTTCCAGATTCTGGCCCGATCGTTTCATCGCCCATGTTGGTGAAATCTGATGAAGTAAATAGGGAAATAGTTAACGAATCTGCAAGTCCCCTGTCTCTTGGAAATGATACTGAACGGACTAGCAATGGTAATGCCCATGCTCATGAAGAGGTTCACAGACTTTCTGATAATGAAGAGAAAGAATCAATTCCCTGTGCTACAATATATCCAGATGAGGAAGAAGCTGCATTCCTTCGTTCCCTTGGCTGGGAGGAGAACTCAGACGAGGATGAAGGCCTTACCGAAGAGGAAATTAATGCTTTCTATCAAGAGGTAATGATACTCCGGTCCAGTTTTGTATTGATTATGATAATTAAAATTTAAATCTGCTTTAGTTTTTCATGCATCAATAATGTATTATGTGAACTTTACCCCTTGTGAAGTTAAAATCCTTGTTTTGTTTAACGGAATGAGTTCAAATTTCTTTGTAGTTTATTTGTTGAAATTCATGCTTGAGTGAAGTCTTTCTGCCATCAGTTTTTTTTTTTTTTTTGCCGCACCACATAACATTTTAATGTAACTTGCTGTGACCGAATTGGGTTTGTTTACTTACTTTACATTGACTTTTGTTTTTCAGTGCAAGAACTTGGACCCAACTACATTCAAGCTATGCCAGGGCATGCAGCCAAAGCTGTCCAAGTTGTTCGAATCTTATGCATCGAACTTGCATGGATCTTCTGCTGAATTGAGCTCTACTGATCCCGGATCTGAAGCTTGACACACTGTTTCTTTAATCTTAGTTAGATCCAAGTTTCATATTTTTGATGGCAGATGATTAGTTCCATTCCTTTTGTTCTGAAGGCCAATTATTTGAGAGTGAAAGAAGAGGGGTGGGTTTTGATTAGAACCCTGCATTTTGCAAATATTGCAATAAGTTACAGGTGCCTCAATCCTGCCTGTTTAACGGGGTATTTTTTTTATCTTTTTGTTTTCTGGTCAAAGGTTATATAGGTTTGGTAGTGTAGGGGCTATTTTGTCTGCAGTGGAAGATGCTTGGCCATTGCATCTTTTGGGGCATTTTGATCCGTTTCCTTTCTTTCATGAGGGTTTGATTCTGCATGATAAAGTTTTTATGCTGTTTTTGGTCAATTTTACGAAAAAAGGGAAATTTAAAGTTTATTTTTAATTGGCTTAATTACTTTTTTTTAGTTTCATTTTTATTTTGTTCAAATATTAGTAAGTGGTATAGTTTTGTTTCTCAATTTTCTATTTTGTGAATTTTAATTCCCTTGTTTTTTAAATTCATGTAATTACACTGTTATTAACTAGTGCTGTTAGAAATGATTCCAAATTTATTTTAAATAAATTTAAAAATAAAAATTATTAATTTTTTTAAGTATAAATGAAAATTCTTAATAAATTTATTTAGTGCAATATGTTACTAGTAGTTTTCATTTAATTAATATTAATATTTAAAATATGTTTTTGTAATTTAACAATTACATGTGTTAAAAATTGTAATATAGTAAGTCTTTTAAAATAAAAATTAATATAAATAAGTATGTTATAACAATCATTGTTAAATTACTGTTATTTTATTAAATAATATTTTATAAATAAAAATAAATTAAATAAATTGTAAATATAACTATTGGACAAACTTTTTGGTAACAAATAAATTAACCGTGTACTCTCTCCCTTTTCTAGCATAACAAAGGAAATCCTCTAAAAATGTCTCTAAGTTACAGTATTCACCTTCACCCAACAAGTTAATAATGTTAAATACCTAATGTAGACTAAACATTTGAACAGCATGTCTTTTAATGAATTTCTTTACTGAAAATGCCCTCTTCTTCAATCTTAGAAAGGTGAACACATGACTTTTTCAATTTGAAACCAAAGATTAGTGGGGTTTGGAAGATGGTAGTTGCTTTTCTAATAATATTATCTTTCTCTAATTGATTACATCATTTACTGTTGCTTGAGGTGGCGTTGCTTGGAAAATTTTATTGAGGTGGTGCTTCTTGTACACTTTGGAACTGTGGGTTTGAGACTCTTTAGTTCTTTAGTTTGTTTTGGTTGTACTTATGGTATTATTTGTTGTGGTGTATTTATGGTTTTAAATTATTTGTTAATGTATGCATTTCGTTTATTGGGTAGGTAAGGTGTTCAATAAAATGTCCTAATGGAAAGAGTATCTCTTCTTATATTACTCCCAACCTTATTGTTTTGAATGGTGCTAGAAAAATGTGAAATATGAGTATGACAAGTTCAAGATTGAAATTAAAGATTTAAAGATATAAATCAATATAAATGTAAGAATTATTTTGAATGGTTAAAGCATTCTTTTTTTCACAATTGTAATTGCTGCTGGTATTCTTATAATTGTAATAATTTTAGAGTGACTTGGTAGTTGTAATCATAAATGTAGATGGTCCTGTGAAGGAAGTTAAACTTACATTATGAAAGTGTAGTTTTAAATGAAAATGACTCTTATTTTAACAAAAAATGTAAGGTGTAGTTGGACAAACTCTACCGTAATTTAAACATTAATAAATTTGAATATATTATAAAGAGAAGTTTTTACAAGTAAATATAATAATCCCTATACAAAGTATTATATAATAATAAAGAAAAAGAGTAATATAATGCGTCACTATATACCATAAATACTTTTTAATATAATACATATTCATTGAAATATAACAATAAAAGAATAAACTTTTTTAAATATTAATTTTTTTATGAACTAATATTTTAATAAAGTTATATTCAGGATTTATAATTTAAACAACACACAAAGTTATAATTTATAAATATCACAATATAAATGTATGAATAATATAAGACTATCTATCATTTAAAATTTATATGTCATTTACAAGTTTTATACATATACAAAAAGTCCTATGGTAGTTAATAACATTTTATTAAATCATCTAAGTTAATGTCACTTAAATTGAACAAGATTATAATAATATAATTGTTTAATGACTAATAGTTGTAAATTTATATGATTTATATATTTTTGTATTTGAAAATAATAATGATCATGAAAAAACTAATAATAATAAAAATATAATAAATGAAAGAAAAATTCAAATCTCTTTCATCATAATAAGTTTTGAAAAATATTAAGTATTAAAAACTAATAATTAAATATAAAAAATAGGAAATCAAGGGTCAACATTATATGTGAATAAAAATATATATTGTAATAAATTAATAGTTTGTAAAAAATATTAAATTATTTTATGTTATTTTTCTTTAATTTAATCTATATAATACCAACAAATAAGTGACCCTGATACAACCACTAAAAACAATAATGAAGTGTAAAAATAAATTTTGTCAATAACAAGTATTCACCTAACATGAAAAATAGAGTAACATTGAAAAAATAAACATAGTATCAATCAATTTTTGAATGTATCTATAAAAAATAAGACGCTTGTATCCATGAAAAAAGAAGAATACTTATAGAATATAAATTCTAGATGCACAAAGAACATTTAAATTATAATAAAACATTACATTATCTAAGAGATGAGATAGTCTTGTACAACTAATATATAATTTTTTCTCAAAGATGTTAATTTTTTTTATTTAAGAATATTTTATTCAAACTATTTTGTTTATAATCAAGAAAAATAAATTCTTAAAAACAATTATTTTTTGTATATTTTTTATCTTATAAAAGATAAAATATCAATGATATTCTATAATCATATAAATTATAAATAATCAATAATAATAAATAATATGGTCAAAATGAAGTAATATAAAAATAATACTTTATTTATTATACAAAACATTTTTCATTTCAAATTTGATAATTAATTTATTTCATTTGCACAGTCTATTCAAAATATTTGTTTTGAACAAATTATTTTTAAATGTGAAAAAACAAAATGCACTAACAAACAATTTAAAAAAAATATATATAATCTTTACGTAGTTCTGTTTTTGAAATCTTTTTCCATCCCATGTAAAGATATGGCAATGAGATGAACAGCCACACCCACCCAAATAGTTATGGTCAATAATATCTATGAAAAAATATGATAAATAATATATATTAAAAAATATATATATCAACTCTTATTTACATGTAACAAGTTGTTAACTGCAAGTTCAAGTGGAAGCTGTTACAAAAATATGATAACAATAAAATCCCAAGGTAGGTTTATTGAATATTTTTAATTGAACAACGTATAAACAATATAAAAAAAATTAAGAGGTTAAAAATGAATTTAATTTTTTTATTATTATAGAGAAATAAAAACCAAGAATAGTGAGTGTTCGTCATAACTCATTGGCTTGCTTCTGAGTATCGGAAACTAACGGAAAATTATACCTTTGTTTCTCGTCTCAATTTCACACACACGAAACATCGCACTAAACAAAAACAAAACCCTATTTCCACACACACTCTCTTCTCGCAGTTTGCTCATTCATTCTCTGAGTCCGAACCTATAAACTCTTCTTATTCCTTCTCTCTATTAGCATTTTGCGATAAGGCTTGGTGGTTATCACTTAAAACGTAGACGTTTCACACCCATCATCAATCACTGCCTCGTCTCTAGGGTTAGTTGGTTTCTTTTTCGTGGGTTCCTTTTTGTCCTTGCAATCAAGCATCGAGGTTTTCTTTGTAACCCTAGGTACAGGAGGAGTTTTTTCTTACATCCACCAATTAATCACGTGCGTTTTATTCTCTCTGTTTTCTCCCATTACCTATTTTCTTTTAACACTGAACATAGGGCTTTTTATTTTTTTATTTTTTTCCAAATTTGGGTCCATGGATGGGTTTGCAATGCAGTGAATTTTGCCATTGCTGTCGTATGGTGCTTTGATTTTCCCAATTATTGGTTATTAAATTGTGTTGTGAGGTGAAACATCTGTGAGTGGTTTAAAGTGGAAATCCGTGTTCTGATTAGCGATTGAGGCTTATCTTTGAGAAACTCCTCCTTAGCAACATTGTCTTGTTTTGTCAAGACTCAGGTTTCTCGTCAGTGTTTGTTTTGGACCAGTTACGGCTGTGTTGTAGATTAAGTATCAGGTTGAGAAGGTTGGATTATTTTCGTAACTGGTGAAGGTTTGTGATTTCTGGCGAAATTGAATTACACTGTGGAAGAGCTGATATTTTTTTGTTTGGAATGAGTTTTTCATGATAAGATTGGGTTTTAGAATAGTAATGAGTGGTTCAAGGTAGAGAAGGGAGTTTTTTACACTATACAAGCAAGTGTGATAGAGCTACTTGGGGGTGGACTTGGTGAAGAGGTGCACACGACAATTTTTGTTATTTCTGATGATGTTCAGTGTTAGTTATGGAAAGAAGTGAACCCACATTAGTTCCAGAATGGTTGAGAAGTGCAGGAAGTGTTGCTGGGGCTGGAAATTCAATCCAACATTTTCCCTCGTCTAATCACACTGGTAATTTAGACTAAGATCTCTTTTATTTATTTACATTTTCAAAGCTTTTTTTTTTATTTAATTCAGAATGTCATTTCTCACATTTAAGAATCTTGTATCTTCATGTGCATAGGATAAAAATGGGTATTTACAAATTTTTGAAAGAAAACTGTCTGAGTTACTAGTTTTGTGACAGTTGTTTCATAACATCAATAATGCTTTTTACACTCTGACCGCAGTTGCGTTGATACTTTGGACTTTCTGTGACCCTAATTGTGGCTGCATTTTGTCTGCAATTTTTTAGAACCTTTGGTATTAAGTTTGTTAATGTGTTTTATTGATTGAAAAGTGGAAAAATACTAACTGGCTTGACATTGTTGTGTAGATTCTTCTTCTGTGGGTCATCACACAAGGAATAGGTCTTCTAAGAATGCTAATGATTTTGATAGTGCTCGATCTCTGTTTCCTGATCGAACATCCTCATCAATTTCCCGGAGGAGTTCTATAAACGGTTCTGCCAAACATGCCTACAGTAGTTTCAACAGAAGTCATCGTGACAAAGACCGGGAGAGAGAGAGAGAGAGATCCAGTTTTGGGGATAACTGGGATTGTGATGGTTCTGACCCATTGGCCAATCTCTTTTCTGGAAGGATGGAGAGGGATACATTGCGCCGTTCTCATTCAATGGTTTCCAGGAAACAGAGTGAGGTTATACCCCGTAGAGTTGCAGTTGATACTAAATCTGGTGGCAGTAATCATCAGAACAATAGCAATGGCCTACTTTCTGGGAGTAATGCTAGTAGTAGCATTCAGAAAGCGGTATTTGACAAAGATTTTCCATCACTTGGTACTGAGGAAAAGCAGGGAACAGCTGAAGTGGTGAGGGTTTCATCTCCTGGTTTGGGTGGCACTGCTAGTCAGAGTCTGCCTGTTGGAAGTTCAGCATTGATTGGAGGGGAGGGATGGACATCTGCACTGGCAGAGGTACCTACAATAATTGGTAGCAGCAGTACTGGATCTCTATCAGTGCAGCACACTGTTAATACAAATTCTGGGTCTGTGGCGTCAAGTTCAACAGCTTGTCTTAATATGGCTGAGGCATTGGCACAGACTCCATCCCGAGCTCGCTCTACTCCCCAGGTAGTTGAACTAGTTACCTGTGTCACTGACTTTTTTATTCGTATTCTTTTCTTTCAGTTTAGAGATTTTATTAATATCCATAATCATCAATTAATAAGGCCCTAATAATTGTAGGTGTTGGTCAAAACTCAAAGGCTCGAGGAACTGGCTATCAAGCAGTCAAGACAGTTGATTCCAGTAACACCCTCAATGCCTAAAACTTTGGTAAGAGGATTACCTTGTGAAATACTGTTATAGTTTTTATTAGCTGTATCCTATTTTAGATTGCATAGTAGGGTTTTATTACAATTAATCTATATCCATTTGAAGATCTTTTAATTGATATTTTGTATAGTAGTTTTTTGTTTTTGGTAGTTTTAATTAGTATACATGTATAAGTAGGCTGTACTGTAACATTTGAACATAGATTTGTAATTTGGCTGTTTATTTTATTTTGGTTTGCATTGGAGTGCTAGTTTGTGGCAGGATAAGGATTTGTAATTTGCTTTTGTTGTTGGAGTGATATTTAGTGGTAAACAACTGAGTTGAGGTTGACAATTTGAAAACTGTTTTGAATGGACTGGAATTCTTTTGATGGATGAGAGTCTGGTGTAACACATTATCAGATTAGAAATAAATATTGATGAAATGACTAGGTAATCTTTATTTTTTTCATTTTTATTCATAAGTCATTTTATGTGGCCAGGTATCTTTATGAAGATATATAGGCTTAAGACATCATATAAGTGAACAGGTTGATAGAAAAGTTTTTGTTAAAAATCCTTTTGCATAATGTTTTGTTGTATTATTTAATTGGTCATATGTTGTAATGATGTGATATGGTGATTAATTGCAAACTAATTATTGCAATCGTCTCACTCTACTATTATAAGTTTAATATCATAAAAAGCAGAATTTCTTGAATATTTTTTATTTGTAATTATAGTAGCTATTATTTTTAGGCTATACTCGGCTTCCTTCTGCTTCTATGTCAGTGAAATAAACGGAATAAAAACATAAGTATTGAACAAAAGCTTCACTTCTCTACCATTTTCTTGGCTAATTTTAATGTGTTTTTATCAGTTTTTGGTTATTATCATCTCAGGCTCTCAGCTGACATGCCTCTACCAAGCCAAATGATTGCATGTGATCCATTAGCTGACCTTACTTAGTGGTTTAGTTTTTTATCTTTTTCTTTGAATAATATACATGCAGATTTCCAGACAAGCCTTATTTGAAGACCGTTTAAAGTGCTTTAGGAAACTATAGTCTTTTTATTCTTACCAAAGTTTGAAAAGATACTGGTAACAATGATTTCTTTGGTAGGAATGAATTTGTCATGATCTATCATTAGGAATGGTTAATATGATTAAATAAGCAATGTTGCTTTTTTGTTTTTCTGTTGCCTGAATTTGAATTATGAAGCATATCGTTATCTTTGACTGGTGGTATCCTATTAGTGATATTTTTATGCTTCTCACACACTGGAACGATATCTCAAATATATCATTTTACAAATTATGCTTATACCTAAATCTGGAATTGTCATCAACTGTCTACTCTCTAAACCTGTTAACTTTGATCTGGCGTGCTAGTCCTTAATACTGTTTCACCATGAGTTCCTAAGAATTTCCATGTTCAAGTGGTCTAGACTATGTGTGGCATATTTTTTGCCAATCACCATAGGCAACTTGTGAAGGGAGGACCGCTACTCACTATAGGCTGTAATTGTGTGTATATGGTTGAATTTTGGTCTGCGCCATATTCTGTCATCCATCACTGATGACACTGCTCTGGACTACCTATATCTCTTCCACCATCTTCCATCTGGTGTATAAGGAAGAAACCTGTGTGCTGGGTTTGTGGTTACTTGGAATAACACACTCATGATTTGATATTCAATCACTTACTTGAAACCTTTTAATATTTTTATGGTGGGCATAATATGTTTGTCATAATTTTTTAAATAATTTTTTAAAAGGTTTCTAAAGAAATCCATGCGACACATTTATATGTATTGCGGTAAATATATTGTTTATGTCATGATAAGTTGGCCATTACATTCTTTAATTATAAGGATTTTCATGCCCCTTTCAAAAATAATCTACCATTTTTTTCACTTTTACCACCATTCCATTCCTATAATCTTACATTGTTTTCCATGCTTATATGATTAGTTCAGCGTGGATATGTCTATCGATGTCCCTATTATATATGAAATTTGTGGTTTCCCTAGAGGATACCTAACATTGATGGTGGATGTATTATTATATGTATGCTCCATTTATTTTCATGTATATACAGAAATCTGTGGAGGAAATGAGGGTTGTGTGTAGGATGAATTATTTTTCAATAATATCAAATTTGAATGTTTCCTTGTTCAAAGCAGACGTCAAAACTTTTGGAAGTTTAGATGTCTAGCATCATGTGTATGTATTCAATAGAAAATTAAATATTATGTGTTATTTTCTTTTCTCTTGAAGTCTTTGATGATTTAGTATACTTTTCTATTCAGGTTCATAGTTCTGAGAAATCAAAGCCCAAAACAGCTATCAGAAATGCTGAGATGAATGTAGTTACCAAGAGTGGGACACAGCAACCCTCTGCGTTGCACATTGCAAGCCAATCTGTTCGCAGTGTAAATGCCAAAGTTGAAGCTCCAAAGACATCTGGAAAGTTTACTGATCTGAAATCCGTTGTGTGGGAAAATGGTGCTTCCCCTGCCTCCAAGGATGTATCACATCCAACAAATTATTCTAGCACCAAACCTGGAAATCAACATGCTGTTGCTTCAGGAGCTGCTTCTGCTCCTTTGAGGAACCCCAATAACCTAAAACCCTCCGCAGAGCGAAAATCATCTTCTTTAGATCTGAAATTAGGTTCAACTTTTGATAAGAAACATTCCATATCTCAAGTGCAGAGCCGGAATGATTTCTTCAATCTCATTAAGAAGAAAACATTGATGAACTCTTCTGCAGTTCTTCCAGATTCTGGCCCAATAGTTCCATCTCCCATGATGGAGAAATCTCATGAAGTAAATAGGGAAATAGATAACGAATCTACAAGTCCCCAGTCTCCTGGAAATGGTACTGAACTGATAACTAGCAATGGTAATGCCCATGCTCATGAAGAAGTTCACAGACTTTCTAATAATGAAGAGAAAGAATCAATTCCCTGTGCAACAGTATATCCAGATGAGGAAGAAGCTGCATTCCTTCGTTCTCTTGGCTGGGAGGAGAACTCAGACGAGGATGAAGGCCTTACTGAAGAGGAAATCAATGCTTTCTATCAGGAGGTAATGATATCTCGATCTTGTTTTGTATTGATTAGGATAATTCCAATTTAATGTATCAATATAATGTATTATGTGAACGTGACCCTCTTGTGAAGTTAAAATCTCTGTTTTGTTGAACGGAATGACTTCAAATTTCATGTTGTGGTTGATTTGTTGTAATTCATGTTTGAGTGAACTCTTCTGGTATCAGGTTTTTCTTGCCGCAACAAACTGCATTTTATGCAACTTGCTGAGACCGAATTGGGTTTATGTACTTATTTGTCATTGGCTTTTGTTTTCCAGTTCAAGAACTTGGACCCAACTACATTCAAGCTATGCCAGGGCATGCAGCCAAAGCTGTCTAAGTTGTTCGAATCTTACGCATCTAATTTGCATGGATCTTCTGCTGAATTGAGCTCTTCTGGTCCTGGATCTGAAGCATGACCCACTGTTTCTTTAATAGTAGTTAGATCCAAGTTTCATATTTTTGATGGCAGATGATTAGTTCCATTCCTTTTGTTCTGAAGGCCAATGATTTGAGAGTGAAAGAAGAGGGGTGGGGTTTTGATTAGAACCCTGCATTTTGCAAATATTGCAATAAGTTACAGGTGCCTCAATCCTGCCTGTTTAACAGGTTTTTTTTTTTTTTTTTTTTTTTTTTTTCTCTTCTGGTTAAAGGTTATAGGGTTGGTAGGGTAGGGGCTATTTTGTCTGCAGTGGAAGATGCTAGGCCATTGCATCTTTTGGGGCATTTTGATCCGTTTCTTTTCTTTCATGAGGGTTTGATTCTACATGATAAAGTTTTTATGCTGTTTTTTTATCAATTTTACGAAAAAAAAAGGAAATTAAAAGTTTATTTTAATTTTAGAGCATGTTGATATGATTAATTATGGATGTCTTTTTTTTGGATATCTCGGTTCACTTTCTGGTCATATAAATAATATCCAAATACAAAAATAGAATTTTACACTCGTTAAATTTAACTCTGTCCACCATTCATTTGTACTTGACGTCTGAACTGTTGCTGCCTCTAATGTAGATGAAACAACTCGGTTAACTACATAACCTCCATTTGCTGTGAATGGGTAAATAATAAACAATTATGGATTATTTTGCATAAAAGTTTGTCATAATTTTAATTTACAAACTGGTAAAAGTACTGTTTTATAAGTTTCAATAAAGGATTTGTAAAATCATGTTACAAACATGAGTATATTTAGAGTTGAAGTAATCTTTATAATTTTAAACACTCTTTCTGCATAAAGCATAGAATATATGATTTTTATATTAACATTTGTTTTCTTATGTATAAGTTAATTTTAATTATATAAAAAAGTTTATTTTACTGTTTCTATCTTCTTCTTTTCCTCGCAGAAATACTTCTAAAATAATTGTCCAAATAAATTTTAAATGTACAAATAGATACAAATTAAAATGAGTTCGGGTAGAAACTTATTAATTTGATGACAATTTCTATTGCAAATTAATACCATTTTTTTGTTTTTTTTAATTATGTTATTTATGGGGAGATTATCTACTTTGTTGATAATTAATTTGTTTAGAAATTTAACTTATCATCTTTAGTAAGCTTTTTTTTCCAATCATGTTTTACTTTCTTTCATAAAACTCTAACACGAGACCTTGTTTAAGAAAATCGAGACTATTATTACTCGGGTCAACAACTTGTTAATATAATATTAGTTTGTTTTAAATACATTTTATTCTAACTTCGTATTATTGAATAAGTGCTAGTATTGAGATGCTCATAAACTCCAATCCTCTTTATTGATGACTATATTCTTGAGAAATTTAACTTACTATTTTTAGTAGGGTCTTCCTTCCAATCATTTTTTTTTCTTTCATAAAATTCTAATGAGACCTTGCATAAGAAAATCCAGTTTAGTACTACTTGAATCAATTTGTTAACATACTATTAATTTGTTTTTAGATACATTTTAAATACATTTTATTTTAACTTCATATTATTGAGTGAGTGCACATAAATTGCATATATACTGATATTGCTAATTATTGCATTATATTATTTATCATTGGATGGATGAAACTTAAGATTTAGCACTCTTACATTCAGTAATGTTTTATCTTTTAGCCCTTTCAATATTTGAGGAAAATATTTACATGGGGCTCAAAGATATGTTACAGTTAAGTATAAAGTGCTAACATAGTATTAAAGTAAGTTTGTAATGTTTAATTACTTGATTTTGATTCTATACTAATTTGATCCCAGAGTCAGAAATTGTAATGAATTAATTTTTAGAATTGAACTTATGGTAGGCCAGGAGTTTTGTAAGCAATAAAATCATTATACTACACCTACTGCATTTAGCAATATTGAATGTAATTTCTGCAAGGATTTGATAAGAAAAAATTATTTATGTAGTAATTATAAAAACGTTAAACTATAAAATATTAAATTTTAATAAAAAAATTAATATTAAATATTAAATTTAATTATAAATAAAACAAATCACATATTTTATATTTAGTCTTTCTATCAATTTTGTGATAGTAAAATTATCCGTATATGTTAACTTTAAATATAAAAAATATTTACATATTTTAAAAATAAATAACTAAATTTATCAATTCAAAAATACAAAAAAATAGTTAAAAAAAATAGAGGAACCAAAAATATACTTTTTTCCTTATAAAAGAACTATTTGTCAAAATTGTTCGGTACGATGCCTCTGTGCTAAAGAGGGTTAACGAGAAGAAATTCGTGTCTATTTTATTTTATTTTTTGGTATTGTTATATAAAGTTATTCTTCTGATAAGTATTTGTTGAACTTAATTTTATTTAATTTATAAAAAGGTTACTTTTGTTTATAAATATTTAAAGTTTTATTTAATCTGTTTTGTAAGAAAATAATTTTACTTTAAATGAGAAATATGTTACTGATATGATATGTAATATAAGAGGTAAAATTAACATGTACGTGATAATTAATTTATTAATACAAATTTGTTTTGAGAGATTAGAATGAAAGAATTTTATTTTTTGTGATCAACTTAGTTTCAGTAGAGTCATGTGATTTGGATAGGTGACCATAAAAGTTTAATGCATAATTATTTCATTATATTATCTTTTATTTTCATTTTGTTATGTTATTATCTTTTAAAGTAAGTAAATGATATTATCTACTTCTATTATATTTTCTAAGATAAAGAATATATATCAGTGGATTCTAATAATAATAATGTGTATATATTGTCTATTAAATATTAGAGTTCAAGTTCAAATGAAAATAGCACAACAATTCTCCTGCATTTTCAAAGGGTTGATCCAACATAACATGCTCTTCCATATATTTTGATGGAGATAACATTTTTAACATTGCATAGCATATCTGCATTGTTCTGCATCAGCTTCAGAACCAGAATTGAAAATGCAAATTCGTATTTTTCACTAATGAATGTCATGTTCCACGGAACAATTTTGAGATCTTTCATTGAATAGAGAAATATATAGAACAGTCATTGGTTTGTAAGTCAGAATTTGCGGAATTGAGTTTGGTAGTAACTTGTAAGCCCAAACTCTTACAAAACAATATTGTGGCCGTGGAACTGGAGACATTCAAACAATATTCTGATTGAATTACTTCTGGGGCTGAACATTGACTTGCTTGATAAAGTTGCTGCAGTTTAAATATTCAATTGAATCAATTCAGTAGCTCAAACCCTTCTGCATTAAATATTGTTCTTACCACTCCATCATGTTGTTGACTTGTATGTCTGGAGTGATCATCATGAACCATTAATTTCATTGATGAGCAAGGGCTTTCCTTTGTGAAACAGTGCTGCTCGTAATGTGATCAATTGTCTGCATCATGTTAAGTTATTGATGTGTTGCCACTCATGGTGTTTTCCAGTTCACAAACCAAAATCTATTTTGCCAATTTCTCAGCACAAATCCTGCCACTTTTGCATAGAAACCTCAATTGTAGGTTTTTTGGTTAATATTGGAAAACTTACAAGCCTAGATCTACGATCTATTCACGATATATGGTATACAATATAACCAGGATATTCTGTACCACCTCCATATGAGACACACCAGAAAATCAAACAGCACGAAAACTAAAAGCATGCCATTTAGATTATATCCAATGTAAAAATTTTAAGTGAGAAGGAAAAAGAAAAAGAACTTAGCATCTTGTTATCTGATCGCCCATCAAACACTTGTAAGCTGAGGATGATGTCTTGAATGGTGAATCTGTAAACTTTTCAATGCAGCCCCACCTGACCTTCTTTTCCAAAGACTATCCACTTGTCTCTCTTCCTCTGGCTTCTTCACTCTCTTGATCACAGGTAGAGGAGGATCCATGTTTTCAATGCTTATGGGAACAACATTCTCACTCCTCCTACACCTATGTTTGTGGTTCCTGAGCACATTTGCACTATTTACTGTTACTCTTGGCCTACTTCCACAGCTGGAGGCAGTAGGTGCAGTAGCAATGGTGGTGGTGCTGGTGCCTAAGTTTTTGCCAGAGAAGAGTTTTTTAAGCTTGGAATACTTGACACTAGGGGAAATGATGCTGCTGCTGGTGTTACTTTTGGTGGTGAGGAGTCCAACTATTTTGTTGTGCCTCTTCACCTGACCCATGCAGCCAATTCTTGGGGACAAAGGGTCACTGGAGAAGGATCCCGGTTGGTCTCTCCACTGTGGAAGACTCACATCTTTGATGGATGGCCTTGAACACAGCATTGGCAGGAATGTGGTTCTGTGATGGATGTGCAGGTTCTGATGGTAAAAGTAATGATGGGGATGGTGATGATTTTCACTGCTCATGTTTCTTGGCTGATAGATTGAGAAAAGATATGAATGGACTTGCTAAGTATTTTGGGTGGTTTAACTTATGACTTTGAGCTTGCCAAAGAAGATCATGTTTGTGACCCTTTCTTTTACTTGGTCCTCTAGACCAAAGAAATAAATAACAATTAACAAGATGACAAAGTGAAATAGAAGAAATCATTGCAGAGAAGGAGCCTCATCGAAGACTAGTGCACACACAACAAACGAAGAGAACCAGGACAGTTCTGGACCATTATTTTGATTTTATCTGGGGTTTAACGCGGATCAAAATTGTTTATGTGATTAAGCTCTTTAATACAAATTTAGGAGAGAAAAGGACTAATGAGTTTGACTTGCATCCTTGTGTTTGTGTGAGTCTGTGACTAAGTGGAGAGATCAAAATCCCAACCAATTGATCATGCTAAAGTATACACGCTACTACTGGTTAAATCATAGGTTGAACAACCCCTTGTCCCCCCCAAAGGGTCCACTTTAATTAATTACTTTTCCATTTTATCTTATATTATTTTGAAGAGTAAGTAACTTCAAATAATTTTATTATCATCATTTAAGTTTCTGCATTGAATTGAACCTGTGATTAACCACCCAGTCAAATAGTCTGACATAGTTCCTGTTACTGGTGCATTTTCACTTAGGTCCACAACTGGGTGCAATTTTTCTATCCAAATAAACTCGAGACTAGTAATTATGAATATCAGTGTTTGCCACCGATTTTCTGAAAATAGTTTTGTGGACTCAAAACAATTAATCTCAATAGTGCGGAACATATTATGAGGTAGAGCCACGTTCACCAAGAAGCCAATATTTTAGGGTAGGTTTTGGCACTTTGCATCAAGTGAAGTTTCCTAAACTATCATTAGTTATGGTTACTGTGTTTGTCTTTACACCAAACTCTTATTTATTTTAGCATATAATCAAGAAAAATTATTATTATGTACACTAATTATGTTAAAAGGTACATAATAGTTCATTTAAAGCTCTTATAAGTTATCATATGAGATACATTTATTTCCCAATTTATTAAATTTTCCCAAATCCTCTACTTTTTTTTTTCTAATTGAATTCAAAATTTTGAATATTTTCTCTTTTCTTCTTTTATTTCCGTATCTTTAGTTATTTCTTCATAAATAACCCAAAAATTAAAATCTAATTGAATTTTGAAAAAATTATGCTTAAATTATATTGAAATATTTATTTTAAATATCAATATAATTTAATCTACGTTTAAATAAAACATATATTTTAAATAAATTAAATATTTGAATATATTTTTAATTATTTTATAATAAGAAAAATATTTTAATGATTATTTTAAAATAATTTAAAATATATTTAAATATTTATTTATTAAATTCTTATTTTTTTTTAGAATTAAATATATCATATAGGAGAGAAGAGAATTACTTATTCTAAATTAAAAAGTATATAATACAATAAAAAATTAAGAAATTAAAACCATAGAAAAAAATTAATATTCAAAATTAAAATTTTTATAAAATATATATGAACCAAAACTATAATTAAATTCATTTTCTTATAAAAGTCTCCTATCTCTCATACGATTAATATATTCTCTTTTTTTAAGAATGGAAATGTTCTTATCTCATTTGTGTTTGATTGAGATCAGTTGGATATTTATTTTTTGTGAGAACTTGATGAACGAAAATATTAAATAAGTAATATAACAATTAAAAATATATTTTTAAAATATTTGTATATTAATATATGATGTGCACTCAACATTTTCAAAAACACTATCTTGGTGTGAGAAACATGATAGAACAATTTTGGTATCTTGTGGTTGGCTTTTATGAATTGTTTCTTCTTTTATTTCAGATTCATTTAATTGAGCTACATCTTTCCATGGAGCATGCTTTAGGGGCACAAAACATGATATTACAACTTTATTTTATACAACTTTATTTCAGATTCATTTAATTCACCAACTCTTTCTCCTCAAATTTTAAATACCAACTAAGATATACAATTCTTATTTTATTGATATACCACACATCTAAATATATCATATCACATGCAACATATTAATTTTTCATGTGACAAGTATAGTATGTTAATAGTAAATAATGATGAAAAATAATTTAGAAACTAAATTTACGAAAATAAAAACTATTATAAAATTAGTGACAGATAATAAAATTTAACCGTTATGGAAAGTATTATGTTATATTTAATATCAAATTTATATTATATAAAAAAAGTTATTAGTAGATTAGTTTCATTTATAATATAAAAAAACAATTGCATAAAATTTTCACCTTTCACTAGTTGTTGAAACCATCCTAGAAGGTTGATAACTTATTTTTCATTTTCTTCTTGTAGTTTGGAATAGTAGTTTCAGTAACGTTAGTTCGAATAAAAAAGTTATTTAATCTTGTAATTTATTCAAACAAAAGATGAAAGCTTCGTTCTCTTACCACTGTTGTTGAAGTATGTTAACTTGAGTAATAAAAGTTTTATTTCTTTTGTTTTGAGTGATAAAGTTTACTCATTATAGGAAATATTAGTCTGGAATTGAACTCTTTGTTTCATCAAAGAGTGAAAATATCTACATCTTTACATTTTTTTCTTAGACAATATTATTCTTCTAAAAATGCATAATCAAGATACATTGTCTATCATTACTTCAATCAAATCCATGTAATTTAAATTATCAACTTTTCTAATCATGTTAGCATAGTAAAGGGAATTGACATTTGGATCATTCACGGAAACATGATTCAAACGATTAAGTAGATCGTCTCTCTCGTGGAGAATATGCGTGAGTGAATGTGTAGGGGTTATCGGGTAAGTCACGACCAAGGAGAAGTTGGTAGAATCGTACATATAGTAGTAGGACTTTTCTTGATAAGTGGATGAGTAGTTTCTATCTCAGGTTCTTTATTGACTTTTGAGTTTGATTCGAGTCTTCTTATAATCAAATTTAGGGTCTATTATTTCTGCAAAAGAATCATAAGTTAGAAGTAATTATAAAAGAAGTTTATTATGAAAAAAGCAAAATAAAGTTTACCAAATTTTTTATAAAAAAAAAAGATAAAAACTCTTTATTAATAGGACGATGAAGGTCAAAAAGGTTTTTATATCATTTTTATCTTTAGGTGATAACAAATGCTTGACAAGATTTAAATTTGTGGGAAGTTCATCAATATAATGAAAAACAAGAAGTATAATTGGAATGAAAAGAGATGTCAAAAGAAATCATCCCGTGCACAACTAATTTAAAAAAAATGACATTTAAAATTTTTTATTTTTGAATGACGATTAAAAAAGGGTGAATAAACCATCATGCCGAGATCCATTTAAGGATACCCAACTTATTTTTTGATCATGCTTTAATTGGTAAAAATATAATAATTTATTTACGAGTAGGGACAAAATTTGAAAAACTTTTAGGAAAATCCAAAAGATCTTCAGTAATGTTATGACAAACGTTAATTCAATAGGAGTTGAAAAGACTTCTCAAGTTAGAAATGAATAAGTTTGGGAAAAATAAACTCCATAGATAAGGTCTATCAATAGTTCCTACACCCTCGTTATAATTAGGTTGTAAACTTATGGAGTTTGTGTATCTCGTCCAAATTTAATGAATGGAATATTTTTTGGAGTTTAATATCTCTTTAATGGATATTAATAAGGTAACATATCAATCAACGGTTCCAATAAAAATAAATTATTTTTATTAAATAAGTATCTTTATTATTTAAAATATTTGTTGTAAATAAATTATAAAATGTCACCTATTATTAATCATATTTACTTTCCTATTGATGAAGGTACATTTTACTAACTTAAAATGTTGTTGCATATAAATTTCTTTTGCAATTTTTGTACATTTACAAGTTATTTAATACTTTGATACTTGTTCATTAATAAGTTAAATTTACCAAATTATTCATAGTCAAAGTTAATAAAGTTTGACTTTCGAGTTATTTATTTATCTATTTGTAATTTTCTTGGCAAAAATATTATTGAATTTTAATTTTAATTTTTGCAATATAAGTTTTTATTTTCATTCCTTTTACTATTTTTTCATATATTTAAATAAATAAAGCAAAACAAATTCCCTTGTAAAAATAAATATAATAACCTATAAAGTAAAAAAAAAACTATATAAATATTATTTCAGAAAATAAAATAAAATAAATAATATAATTATTAAAATTTTCAGTATTAGTGTTTTATAAATATGTTTGTATTAATTTAATGTGTTTAAAAAATTTTAAAACTATCATTTCCTATTCAATTTCAACCATACCATTTTACTTATTCTCAATTTTAAATATGCATTAAATATAGTTGTAATTCTTTTTACATCAATAGTAATAGTTATTTTATAGTTCTACTATGGGTTTCATCTCACTGAACACAAATTAATTTTAATTGCGATATTGTGATTAGTAAGTTTTGAAACAAAGGGATGGAAAAATGTTATGAACAATGAATTTAGACACTTTATATAACATGTGGGGGTTATCCTAAATAGTTAATAAAATAATGTAAAAATTGTATATTGATAACTTAAAACAGCATATAACGTATGAACCCTAATTCAGTGACATAATTGTCTTATATCAATATAATAATAGTAATAATATATCATAGATAAATTTAAAAACAAAAATAAATAGTTATCATTTAGATGTTTGTGTAGGGTAAAATAATCTTTACTCTTTATTTAAACAAGGTCATGTCATGTGTCACACACTTTCTTGACTTTTAGCTTTTGGTTATATCAACTTTTTCTAATTATTTGCTTTTCCTGTTTAATATTATTATGACTTAGCACCAATATTAAGCTATTCTATGTGCAATTGCGTTTAAATTTTTTAAATTGAATTTTTGTACTTGAAAAATACATAATTAAATAAATTCTAAAATGAATAAAGTTCAGTGTTGTTAGACAAGTTTGTTTCTATTTTAGCGGGCCTACAACTATTTAATGAAATAAATTCTAAAATTAAATAATTTTAATAATATTTAAAAACTATTTATTAGATAAAAAATTATATTATTTATATATAATTATTTACAATATATACTTAAAAAATATATTAAATTAATATGTTAGGTTGATCTGAAATTTAATTTAAACATGCTTAAAAATTAAATAATTATCTACAATTGGGTTGAATATAATACATAAATTGTTATAAACTTCTTAATATATATTTAATTTTTATGAATAAAAAATATATATCCTAAAATTATGCCAAATCTAATTTATTAAAATTATACCAAATTTTATTTTTTAATCGTAAACCCATATAAAATAGATTGAGTTATAAATATACTCTTGTAAAATTCATGAAATTATCAAAACAGAAATACTACCAATCTAATAATCCATCATATAAATATCCACACATTTCTTACATAACATAATTTAGAGCTCTTAGGGCAAAAAACAAAAAAATAAAAATAAAAAAATTGTTAGCATTATAGCATATGCATATATGTTTCGAATTTATTGTATTTATTATATTTAATGAACATATTATTCATATTAATGTTTTAAAATTTGATTACATTTAATTATTTAGTTATATATAAAAAATAATAATAAACATTGAAAAAATATAAAATTATTATTATTATTATTATTATATATATATATATATATATATATATATATATATATATTAATATTCATTTCTTTATTATTCTCATACATATTCTTATGCATGAGTTTTTTCATAAATGGATCTCCCACTTTTTTGACCTAGCTGATTTCAAAGAATTTACTATCAATATCAACCTCTCTAAACTTTTGGACCGAAATTATTTTATATTACTTGTTTTATATGTATATGATTAAAATTTTTTTTTTAAATCAAATAATTGATTTAGCACAAAAAAAATTATTTTATCCTAACTTGTCACTAATTTAACAAAAATTTTGTGTCAAAAGATTGAAACGAAAATTTCATTTTCACTAACATACTATGATGATATATAATTAATTAATACTACAAAATTACATCATTAAATTAACATATTAATTTGCAAAATATATCATAATCTAAAGTCGATAACTTATAATTCATACTAGTATTTTTTTTTTTTGTAATTACAAAATTTATAAACTTTGAAAGTGAATCAATAGTTAAAAAAGCTCAGAAAATATAAAGGAAAAAGATAGAGAAAGGGATGATAAACATAGAATATACGATTACAAATACCGTATCATGCCATGATTTTACATGATTAATTTTTTCCATATTTAGCTTGGCATGACAGCGATGCACAGTGATGCACATTAATGTCATATCTGTTAATAGACAAATTTAGGATACCGACTATAATGGTTAGCGTAATTATAGCCTAGAATGTTTTTGTATTTCATGTATATATTGTGCTATCATATTCAATACAAGACAGGGGTTTTTGGAAATATTTTTATCATGGTATCAAAGCGAACCAAACTCTGATATCCAACAGCCCGAGAACACAGTCGTACTTCTAAAATGGCAGAGAGAGGAGAGACGGTGAAGAAAACACCATCGCCATACGATCTGAGTGCCAGTGATAATCCTGGAAATGTGATTACACAGGTACAATTACGAGGAGAGAATTACGAGGAATGGGCAAGGGCCGTGAAGATATCTCTGCGGGCTCGAAGGAAATGGGGTTTCATAGATGGAACTCATAAGGAACCCGAAGAAGACACATCCGAGATAGAAGATTGGTGGACAATTCAATCGATGCTTGTATCTTGGATACTAAACACTATAGAACCTAGTTTGCGTTCCACTCGTTGCATACATGAAAAACGCAAAGGACCTATGGGATGACATCAAGGAACGATTCTCGATCGTGAACGGACCAAGAATCCAACAGCCTAAAGTCGAGTTGGCGGAATGCAAACAACAAGGAATGACTATGGTTTCCTATTATGGGAAGTTGAAAACGTTGTGGGATGAACTCGGCAAATTACGAGCAAATCCCACGGTGTAGATGTGGGGGATGCAAGTGTAATATTATGACGCAACTTGAGAAACGAAGAGAAGAAGAAAAAATTCATCGGTTCTTGATGGGGCTAGATGATGAGGGCTATGGAACTGCACGGTCAAATGTTTTGGCAACGAGATCCATTACCCTCGTTGAATCGGGTGTATGGCACCATGGTGCAAGAAGAAAGGGTGAGAACAATCACCAGGTCTAAAGAAGAGCGAGGAATGATCGTGGGAATGGCTATGCGAGCGGAAACCAGGAACAAGTTGCGCAATGAAACGAAAGAAAAATCAGTTGTTTGCATGCAGTGTGGAGGGAAGGGACATGACAAAGGCAATTGCTTCAAGATCATTGGTTACCCAGAATGGTGGGGAGAGAGACCACGAACCGATAAAAACGATGAAAAAAATCAACAAAGAACAGGAACCTTCCGAGGAAAAGGAGGAACGACTCGCGTCAATATGGCGCACACTGGTGCAGATAACGTTAGTTCAACCGAAAAACCAGAAGTCGCAGAACTGAGTAATGAGCAATGGCGAGATCTTGACAGAGAATGTTGAATTCTCGCAAGGCAAATGAAACTGAAAAGATGACTGGTAAGAAAGCATGTGACTTGTGGATTATTGATAGTGGCGCCTCTAATCATATGACAGAGAACACTAGAAAACTTGAGGGAGAGTCGAGCCTTGGAAGGGTGCCCGAGTGGGACTACCAAATGGTGAATTGGTGCCGGCAAACAAAGAAGGATCGGTTTTCCTTGATGGAGGACTCGAAACTTAAACATGTTCTATATGTTCCGAAATTGAATTGCAATTTGATTTCGGTATCACAATTGACGAATGAAGTAAAATGTACAAGTGCATTTTATCGATAGATTTTGTGCAATGCAGGACCACACTTCGAGGATGCCGATTGGTGCGGGTGAACGAAAAGAGGGACTCTATTGGTATCGTGGTGTGAGTGGCATAAAGGCGTATCGGACCAATGCGAGAAAATCAACTAGAGATTTGGCACAAGCGAATGGGACATCCCGCCTACCGCATTGTTAGAAAAATTCCGCATCCGAACAGCGTGAATAGAAATACGGATACAACTCGTGTGTGTGAAGTGTGTGAGAGATCAAAACAATGCAGAAACACATTTCCTTTAAGTGATTTTCAAGCATCCAATATATTTGATTTAATACATTGTGATGTATGGGGTCCATATAGAACTCCCTCGTCTTGTGGTGCATCTTACTTTCTCACTTTGGTTGATGACTGTTCTCGAGCTGTGTGGATATATCTCTTGAATAATAAGAAAGATGTGTCACAAACCTTAATGCATTTCATCGCCTTAATAGAACGACAATACGAGAAACAAGTCAAAATATTACGAAGTGACAATGGAACCGAGTTTATGTGTCTTCAACGATATTTTCAGCAACATGGGATACTCCATCAAACCTCATGCACTTGGAACACCTCAGCAAAATGGGAGAGCCGAACGAAAACATCGACACATCCTAAATGTAGCTCGTGCTCTACGATTTCGGGGAGAACTTCCACTTCAATTCTGGGAGAATGCATTTTGACCGCAGGATACTTGATCAATCGTACACCCTCAACCGTTCTCCATGGAAAAACTCCATATGAAATATTGAATGGGAAGCCACCCACTTATGACCATCTACGGGTATTTGGATGCTTGTGTTATGCACATAACCAAGATAGGAAAGGTGACAAATTTGCAAGTAGAAGTCGCAAGAATGTATTTGTTGGATATTCAATCGAAAAAAGGGCTGGAAATTGTTTGATCCGGAAAGAGAAGTCTTCTGGACTTTGAGAGATGTTAAGTTTGTAGAACATGAATTCTCGTTTGCCTCTCTTGCCCACAGTAGACATTCGGAGGTAGGATTGCCTCATCGTTGATGTTGGCATTGTCGAGGAAGCATTGCCTGGACTTGGTGCAATGAACAATGCAGAACACGTTGTGGAGACCGATGACGTTAACCCCACAACGGAAGATGTGCCCACAACCGAGTTCGGGGAGGGCCACGCCGAATGCCATGAACAAGAGCCTCCCACCCGGATCGTTCTCCCACCGGAACAAGCCGACTCTATGATGACAGAACTAGAGGTTCCCGAGGAGCATATTGTCCCCGCATCCCCGGGGAAAGGTCTTCGTGTACGAAAGCCATCTCGTGAAGCTTCGTGATTATGTCACTAACACCACTTTACAACTCGGTCCCTCAATTCGCACTCCACATTCAGCTTCCTCGGGTATGCCTTACAGTTTGACAAAGTACTTAAATTGTGCTAAATTCTCCTTCCCCCACCGAACCTTTCTTGCAGCCCTTCATGCGAGAGAGAACCTGTGCATTTCTTTGAAGCTCGTTCGGGATGTTAGATGGAGAGATGCCATGGCTAGTGAAATTCGGGCCCTCCAAAGTAATGAAACATGGGACATTACTCCTCTACCGGCAGGGAAGAAGCCTCCGGGTTGCAAGTGGATTTATAAAATCAAATATCATTCCGATGGGAGCGTTGAACGCTTCAAAGCCCGATTAGTTGTCTTGGGAAATCACCAAGTTGAGGGGATTGACTATGACGAGACTTTTGCCCCGATGGCAAAGATGGTCACCATTCGGACAAGTGTTGGCAAGTGGCGGTAGCCAAAGACCGGGAACTTCATCAAATGGATGTCCATAATGCTTTTCCGCACGACGATCTTGAGGAAGATGTGTACATGAAAATGCCGCCGGGGTTCTTGGTGTCTCAAAAGGGTATGGTGTGTCGTCTCCGCAAGTCCCTTTATGGTCTTCGTCAAGCTCCTCGGTGTTGGTTTGCCAAGCTCTCAACTGCTCTTGTTCAATATGAGTTTCAACGTTCTTCGTCTGATCACTCCTTGTTCATCTTTCGCAAAGGAGATGTCGAACTGGTTGTGTTAGTTTACGTGGATGACCTAGTCATTGCTGACAATCATCATGAAGACATTGCGCAATTCAAAGATTATCTTCATCAATGTTTTCGTATGAAGGACTTAGGGAAATTAAAATACTTTCTTGGGGTGGAGGTTGCCAGATCTCCTACAGGAATTTTCTTGTGTCAACGGAAGTATGCGTTGGACATCATAGCTGAAGCAGGATTGCTTGGAGGGAAACCTATGTCCACGTCAATCGAAGAAAATCATCGTTTAGCATTGGCTGATGGCGAACTACTTTCTGACCCGAGTCAATATCGACGTCTCGTCGGTCGCCTTATTTACTTGTGTTTTACACGACCTGAATTATCTTACAGTGTTCATGTCCTATCTCAATTCATGCACCAACCGCGTCAGGAGCATTGGCGGGCTGCACTCCGCGTGGTACGCTATTTAAAGGGCAGCCCAGGTCGTGGTGTGCTTTTAAAAAGAGAGAGTGACCTTCGTCTTTATGGTTGGTGTGACTCGGACTGGGCAAGTTGTCCTCTAACTCGAAGATCTCTCACCTGGTTGGTTTATTTTCCTTGGTCAATCCCCCGTTTCCTGGAAAACCAAGAAGCAACATACGGTTTCTCGATCATCCGCTGAGGCAGAATATCGTTCTATGGCCAACACGACATGTGAGTTGAAATGGCTTCAAGGCCTTCTTTCGAGCCTAGGCATTACTCACACCGACCTTATGACTCTCTACCGTGACAACAAAGTCGCCCTTCACATTGCCAAGAATCCTGTGTTTCATGAACGGACAAAACATATTGAAGTGGATTGTCATCTTATTCGTGATGAAATACAACACAATCATATCCAACCCTCCTATGTGTCCACTCATCATCAACTGACTGATCTCTTCACCAAATCTCTTGGCACCACTAAATTTGGTTCTTTTTTAGGCAAGTTGGGCATTCACAACCTTCATACTCCATCTTGAGGGAGGGTGATAAACATAGAATATACGATTACAAATACCGTATCATGCCATGATTCTACATGATTAATTTTTTCCATATTTAGCTTGGCATGACAGCGATGCACAGTGATGCACATTAATGTCATATTTGTTAATAGACAAATTTAGGATACCGACTATAATGGTTAGCGTAATTATAGCCTAGAATGTTTCTGTATTTCATGTATATATTGTGCTATCATATTCAATACAAGACAGGGGTTTTTGGAAATATTTTTATCAAGGGAAAAGTTTGGAAGAGAAAAGAGAGTATGATGAAGGAAAATGGAAGAAAAGATGATTAACATGTATGGATAGAAAGCACATTATTAGTAAAGTAAAAGAGGGATGAGAGTAGTGAAAGTGAGTCTCCTCTTTGCAAAGATTGTCCTCAAACTAGAGGACATGCTTTTCTGTGAACCAGGTCCATATGATTTGTTAGGCCACACGTACTTTATATGCTATTCAATTCGTTCATATCTCTTTGGCACCTTCTCACCCTAACCTAAAGCTTACGTGCAGGTTGTTAATTATGCCCTGAACACTGCTTCCTCATTCACACCACTCTGAGGTATAAATTAATTTGTGTGGTTGGGTGATGACTACTGAATTGTGATGCTCCATATGTAACTTGTACAATAATAGTTTGCATTATTAAGGGAATAAAACTATGATATATTGGAGACAAGGTGGTGGCTCCATCCACTACCCACCCATATATGTCAAAGAAGCATATGCTATTTTCTCATGTGGTGGGTGAGATTCAACAAATCCATGTCAATCAACTTTTCTTCTGCTCAAACATGGAAAACAAACAGTTCGTGCAAAGTTTACAGTTCCAACGGGATATGCATAATTTATTTTCAGTGACTAGTCTATGTTTTAGATTTTAATGGAAAAAATTAACTATGTTGTTGCATTTTTATTTTTATTTTCACTAATAATAATTGAGATAAGTTAATTCATTTTAATTTAGAATTAGATTGGTTCTAGGGGACAAAAAGCAGGCTTGCTCAGGCCCATCTCAATGTGGCCCCAAATAAACCAAGACGACCCCTCTGGAAATTTAATTTTGAATTTCCAAAACATAATTCAAGAGGGAATATTTAGCATAGTTCGTAAATTTTTCACAAAGGTGTTTGACAAGTTTTTTATAAAATTCCATCCACTTTAATAAAACTGTGTTGAGGAAACCCAATAACAAATTGATCTATAATTCTCATGAATCAATTGTAATTAAAAAACTAAAAGCTTATTCAATTTTAAAAAAAATATTTGAAGCAATTAAATTTTAATCTAAATGTTACTTATTATAAAATTTGTGGTTTCATGTTAGTTAAAATGATTTTTTTAATTCATATTATCACTGAATGAATCAACACTACCACCAAATCATTTATCTGCAGTATGCTACACTGAGACCTACACATGCACAACTACCTCAAAAAGCATTGTGCAGAGGGGTCAAAAGAACAAAACTAAAAAATATAGCAACAAAAAGGCCTATGTTACATAATACATAATATCAAGTATACTCTAGTAATCATCCACTACTAAAAATTCTCATGGGAATATTTTTGTAAAATTTTTATAAAAATTACAAGAAATAAGTTTTCTATAAATTTAAACAATTTTTTACAAGAAAATTAACAAAAAAAAACTAATTTTCTAGTAGTGATCATACATATCCTCCCTCAACCAACAACAACTGAGGGGTATGCATGCCAACACGTAAATTAGTTGGCTTTTCGTTCAAACAACCAAACCTAAACTAAAGCACTCCAAACAGCTCCATCCTCCTCACCACACTTAGAGTGCACATATTTGATCTTCTCCACTGACTTGCAGATTCCACTGCAGCTCCAGTCAAAGGATGCAACACATATGTTACCTGCTTCTGCCTTCCACTCACAGTCTACACAAACATTTGGTTAAGAGTAAAGTTTCGTGGGGAAGAAACCAAAGTGTCATAGGAGTATAGTTGAAAAAGTATAGATTCCAAGAATTTTTATATGCCATACCTGGAGGAGTTCCACAGCACATGCTGCGGTCATCTATGTGCTCAGCTTCTAGACCTATGAACCATGCACCAAGTGACACATCTTCATTGGCATATTTGTGCAATATTGGCCTGCAATCACAATTAGGATCACCCATTAAACTTGGACTGATTCCTGGACTAGAACAGAAAACACTTTTAACAAACTGAGACAAAAAATTTGTTTTTTTATAGTTTAGAATGGATGTTAACTCACTGAAAATGTTTCAAATATATGGTGAATCTAGTGAGAGTGTCAAAGGTGGAATTAATTAATCTTAAACATACATAGTTAATTTTAGTTAAATCTATCACTGCTTGTCATAACAGTTGTATGGTCTAGATTAATCCCTCTTGTACTGTCAATTGAAATGTAGCTTCGTGTTGCATGAAAGACTGAATCCATACTGGTTAATGGAAATGTAGGTGGCTAGATCCTTAGAGATTGCATATATCTGTCCAGTTGCATGACGGAAGTATTTGTTACCCTCTTCTCCAAACTTCCAAAACTCAGGTTCATGATACTTAACATCCCTACAATAAGAAACAATATCAGATAACACATAGCCACAATAAGAAGCATTGAAAGGGAATGGCCTCAGCCTGCAATATAAGTCCAGTTGAATTACTTTCGTGAAAGAACAGGTCCAGATTTCATACATCCAATGTAGACCCTTGGCTTTGAACGATGCCGAGCAAGGGTTGTCGCAAGTACACCTACATGGCAGCAGTTGTTAGAACAAACCTTACTTGTGAAGTTGTGAGGGGGGGAATGGGGTAGAGGAAACAATAGCGTAGAAACACAAGAAAAATGACAAGAATATTGAGACAGCATATACCTAAATTGACATGGACATCATCATCCACTTTGACATAGAAATCAGCATCCCATTTTGCAACTGCCGTAGAAAAGAAAATTTTTGTCTTAGCAGACAGTTCATGATACCCTTCAACATGTTCCTACAAAATGAATAAACAATATCATAATCCTGATAGATTATTAGGATTAATCTCACAAAAAAAGTTCCAATGATGAGTTACCAGGCGAAGGAAATCTTTGTGCTGGGCTTCTTCTGAATCAATGGCTCGATCAAGAATGCTGTTAGAAGTTGCACTGGGACAGCCATTACAATCATTCACGTCAGTTCCATTAAGGGTAACCGTGCGTCCTTTAAAACATGTTTCTATTTTCAATTAGAGTGATAATACGAGTATGTTGTGTTGGGTTCAGTTAGAGCAATAATTAAGAGAAAAAATAAGAACATCCCTACAGTAACTTCAGAATTTACTATTTTGCATTCATTTTCTATTTTTCTTGGCTATGGTATAAATAGCCCCTTCTGCTGCCAGAACAGAGCTACATCACACAGATGGTCTATGAAAGGAAGAGAAATGAAATTCTAATTATTACTCTTCAACCTTAAGAGTTGTCATGGATGAAACAAGAAGAAATTTGTATCTCCATGAAAACTTATTAATAATTGAACCTCATGAGACCAATCAACCATACCACAACTTGTTTTGTATTGTGAAGATGTTTCTAACTTCTAAGACTTTCAAGAGCAAACTCTTGAAATTGTATTCTAATTATAAAATTGATGAAGGAGGTGTTCAGATTCAAGATATTAAGATGACGAGGAGCAAAAAAAGAAACCTGGATTCGGTTACTTAGATCATGGATCATTGTAATAATACAAAGAATTGAACCATCACACCCTTAGCCAATTATATACACAAACAATATTCCATACATTCCATGGTCAACGAGGTCAACGGGATAAATTTCATGAAAACTATAGTGCTACAGAGATTCTCAATTCTAGCTATCTTTTGCGAAATGATTTCCAATTAACACAAGATTTTGATACTAAATATCAACAAAATAGTAAATACATGTGTTTTCACATAACAAAGGAAACTTCAAATGGCATTGCATTTTATGGAATTATGGATAAAGCTTAATTTATTTGCTGACCTTAGTCACTTTAGGCATTATTGTAACTCTCCCCCGATTCACACCATACTTTATTTTGATGATAATTTCACCTTACTAACACAATCAAAATCTGACAAGAAATTACCTGTGACCAATCATGAATCTGATGACGATTCCCTTCTCTTGTTCCAATTGAAGAAGCTGCTCCCCTGATCAAAAGGGGAAGCCAAAACCACAACTTGTTAGAAATTAGTCCATCACCATTTAGATTAGATTAAAACAATTTCCATTCAAAAACATAGGATACCTTGAGGCATCCAGGTCTCTCTAACCGAATCACGTCGCTTCCTGCTACTGAAAGCAGTGTTTATGCCAATCACTACAAACACCTTCCTTGGAGGGCCTTCGGTGGAGGACCCTGAGGCCAAGGTGTTAGCCAAACCATCCGAGACCTCAGATTCTCTAGTACTCCTTGCTACTGCTAGCTCCATCTGAAGATGGGAGACTTGCTTGTCTAGAGATCTGACATCCCTCCAAAGAAAAGTCAACACCAATCATTCAACAAACACTTGAATTGCAACTTGCAAATGCAAACAAATCTAACCAAAAATGAAAATATATTCCTCTTAGCACTTACTGAATGGCCTCATGGGTTTTGTACACTTCACTCATTACATCCTTATCCTGCACAGGCTGCATGTGACACATTCAAAACACCACCACAAGTTTTAAAATCATAGAACATAATTTTAAAAAGTACGTGCAAATGGAACTGAAGAATTCACTGGGAATGAAGCATAAAAAACATGCCTTTTTAGTAGCACAATCCCCTGATACCACTTGCAATTCTTGCTCACGTCGATGATTTGACAGAAGCACCCCGTTAGGCCCAGGTGGCTCCCATATCCTGCATAGTTAATAACGTTGTTATTGGTCAGTTCAGTCATCAACATGAGCAATAAAAATTTGAACTTGGAGAAACAAAGTGCGAACACACAGACCCAAGTTACGAACTTTAGTTTCAGTATAACAAAATAAAATATAAATAGAAAAGAAAAGTAGACAAAACCCAAGACCTGAGAAGAATCGACAGAAGAAGTAGAGAGATCAAGATAGAGTGACCTGGTTGTTATGAGCATTCCAAGAATGAAGGAAAATACAGAGAAAATTGGAATCCATTTTGCTGAGATCTTGGTAGAACTACGAGTCTTCATACGGTCCTGTGTCTGTGTCCGTGTAGTACTACAACTTCTAAATTTCCAATACACTTTTTACGTTGAGATGATGATAACAGGTGATTTGTGGATATTTATATGAGAATAACATTTAGTGGACGATTTGAAATTTTAATGGAGCAAAATGGTGATACTTTATAAATAAATAATATTTTATGAACATGTTAGGACTTCAGAAGTTATACTTTGTTTTGATGGATAGAGAAGTGAGAAATAGGTTCTACAAAATTAAAAGTATTTAATGGAAGAGAAATAAAAGAATAAAAAATAAGGAGCGGATAGAAAGACATAGTAATTTGTGTTTTATTTTATTTTATTACATCATTTGTTTATTCCACTTTCATCAATTACTTCATGTTAACTCTATCTTGATTCATGTTCTCTCATCTTTCATCAATTTTATCATAATGTATTTTTCAGTATGACATTTTAGTAATCATAACATGTAATTTCCACTTTATCTAATACTCTTTTTTTTTGTTTTAAAATTAATGCAGTTTAAGATTCTTGTACACAAAATTGAGAATAAAATATTTAAACAATTTTACTAAATAATACAATTCGTTCTATAAATACGTTGCTTATATGTTATAAATTCAAACATTTTTCTCAATAAATATAAAATATAAGAATAAAAAAATGATTACAAAATATCAGTCAAATTCATTTTAAAAAATTAACACTACAACCATTTTAGATAGAAAAAATATTTGTCATGAATTTTTATTTTATTTTAAATAAATTTTCATATGTTATATATTTTTAAGGTTAAGGTGTCTGTGGATTACTTTCATTCAAATTTTTATTAAAAATTATCTCAATTATATATTCAAATTAATTATAATTCAGTTTAATTTAATATAAAACCTGAATAGATGTTTTCTGATTTAGTATGAATAGTTTTTGTTAAGATGTTTATGCATCGCTGGTTAGTTTTGAAATTTTGCATGGTCTTTTTTTAGCTCCACGTGTTAGAATTTCTTCAGTCTATGATGGAAAGCAAAGAAATAAAAGATCCCAACACTGTTGTGACTTTTTTTGCCTCCAGTTTACTGTTGCAAAATAATAATGATAAAATTAAATAGATGAAAAATAATAGTATTAATAATAAAACATATAAATAATGGTAGTATTTTTTAATTAAATAATTTTAAAAGAGTTATTTTCACCTATTTTTCTTCAATCAAATAATTTTTTTCTCCGATACTTTTCTTCGTTTCTTTGCTCCTCCACCTACTTTTTCCCTTTTATAATTCCTTCATTTTTATCCAAAACAGATGTTGAACTTCTGGTAGGATTTGAATATGGATTTAGAGGAGAAAAAAATTAATAGATTTAAATAAAAAAAGTAAGATAGTTTGAATTAAGATAATTACGATGAGAAATGAAAAAAAAAATTGTGAGTAATTGTGATTGATCGGATAAATTAAAAAAATATTTAAAAAAATAAAATTATAAGATTATAATTTTATCATAATATTTAAAAAATATTTTAAAATAAAATATAGATGGTGAAAATTATGTTAAATTAAAATGTGACCGATGACTATCATAATGACCTTTAAATCATCTTTATTAATATCATCATCTATGATACAATACAAAACCAAAATAAAACCACAATGTAGGAATATCAACACAACACATGAACCTATATTCGATTATGAGTAAAAAAAATAGAAGAAACAGTTCAAATGTAAAATAAGAGAGGAAAATCGATTATGGAAACAATATAACCAATTTTATAAAAAGAATAATAGATTTCAACAGAGAATAATGGATTTCAAAAACAGAATAATTGATTATAGGAGAATCAAATTCAAAAAGTGTATAATTGATTCTTCTTGATAATTATAGAGGAAGATAATCGATTTTGTTGAAAGAATAAAAATAAGATAATCGATTCTTTATTGTTCCATAATCAATTCTCTAATATCACGATATACACGTAATACAAAAATTGAAAGCCAGAACCAAAACTATATTTTAAAAATATGTGAATTGACTTGTTACTTTCTTTCTTTCTTTTTTTTCTTCTCACTTAAGTATAAACACTTATCCTTTCAATCTTACGAATTTATCTTTGTCTTTTCTTTATTTGATCCAAATAACATAAAACCTCTATTGTATCCATATATTAATTAAAACAAACATGATTAAATAAAAAGTGAAACCTATAAAAATTTTATACGCTGTTTTTTTTTTCATAAATTTGTTCGTCTATCTAATTAGAAAAAGGTTTTTCTTAAAAAAAAGGATTTAAATTTTAAAAAGTGCACTAAATTAGTAAACTGTGCATTTGGCAAATTATTACTGTATTTGTTTTCATCTATTTAATAGTAATGCAGAATGAAGAGTGGTGGTGAGAATTAATTTGGTTTTGTGGTTTTAAGCTGATGCACATAGAAATAACAATGCAATCCACACCAAGGAATGTCACTTTCTCGTTCATGAAGAAAATGTTAGAAAGTCATGTATAAAGTCACTTTACCATCACACATAATTAATTAATTATATATTTTTTGTATAATTAATTATCTTCATCTTATTATGTATGTTACATAATTTATTATGAGTCTTATTTTATATAAATATTTTTAAAAAAATTACATAAATATTATCTTTTACATGTATTATCAAACTATAAATATTTATATTAAGTTTATTTTTCATAATTTGTATAAAAAATAAATTAAATTGTAATTTAAATTAACTAATCCTTAAAAAAATTATAAAAATTATCTTATATAAAATTTTATTTCTTATAAAAATTAAACCTGTTATATACAATTTAATAAATATAAATAAAATTTGTATAAATATTTAATCATTTTTTTATTTCAAGAAAATATCTTTCATCAATAAAATGATTTAATAAAAATTATTAAAAAATAATATTTAATAATTCATATTTTAAGAATGATTCATTAATAACATTTTTTAACTATACTTTTAATTTATTATTAAAAAACATATAAAAAATATGATATAATATTTTTAATCGGTTATCTAATAAGAATATGTTAATTAATATAATTTTTTAATAATTTAATTTTAATATATATTTATATACTACTGAAAACATATAGTTCATATAATTTTAAATAAATATTAAATTAAAAATTAATATTTTAATTAAAATAATTTATTTTAAAAGATAATAATATAAGTATAATTATCTTATTTATTATATTAATATTTATTTATAATTAATATATACAAACTTTATTTTTATTTATTTTTATCCATTTTATTAGATAATTATTTTATACTAAATAATAGTTATCTTAATTTTAATTTATATTTTTTAATAAAATTATGTAAAACATATTTTAATCATTTATCATTTTATTTTATTATTTAATATTTTAATCAATTAAATTAATCATATTTTTCACTTTTTATTATTCTTCTCTAAATTAAAAAAAAAACTCATATTTTACTTCATTTCCTTCATTTTCCCCTCTCCTAAATCTCATAAATCTAAATCCAAACATAAGTTAAAGGTGATGAGACAAGTGGTTGAAATTGTTAGGCAAAGTTGACAAGCGACTTCAACGCCTAAGAAATGGTATCTCTCGTTTCGTCAATCACGCCTTCAGTATGGACGTGACATGATGATATTCAACCAAAACCTTTGAAATGGAAACAATCCCTCCATCCATTCATTCTTTTATTTCAACTTAATCATACTCGCGTCTCAACTTAAATAAAGCTATAAAAAACACTTTTTTTAATTGGTGCTAATTACTCATTATCACAAATAATAAATAAGTTGTGTACTGTATTGAAAATTTTCAACTCAAATCCTAATATATAATTAACAATCAAAATATCTTTCCTTATTTGTCATAAAAAAATTAAAGAAAAACCTAACAACCCACTGCTACAAACTTATATTTATATACACAAAAAAAGTGAAATATATTTACGTAAAACAATGTCTCAATCTGACACAAACACAATCGTATACGGAAGAAAGAATACAGAATAGTAGATATTATTTTAATTTATCCTATTCAATAATTTAAATAAATTACTATTCATAACACTCAATAATGTAAGATTGAGGTTGAGTCTTAATTCTGTATAATTAATAGAAAGCAATTATGATTTAATTGTATGAAAAATGAAGAAGGTTTCACAACTTACGTAACCTCTCTTTGCATGGTTACAAACAAATGAAAATTAAGCTGAAACTTAGCTTTGTCCAATTTACTTTCCTAACCGTAAATATTTCTTTACACACGTGTCTTCGTAATTATACTTCAATCATAATTGATTTGTGTTTTTATCTTAGTTAATTATTGTTACATTACATGCATATAAGAAGTGACCATTTAGGTCGTTCAAACAATATATTACTAATTTTTTAAATAATATATTATTAATAAATAATAAATAAAAGTAAATATATATATATATATATATAAGAAGTCAAATTTATAAATATAAAAAATATATTTAATAATTATTGAAGTTGAGAAATAAAAAATATAAATTTTAACATGAATTAAAAAATTTAAAAATAATAATGAAATTTGACGTCAAAAAATAAATTATAAAATTTTGGAATCTTCTCCGCCAAACAACACGTACAAATAGCAGACACCACAGACAGGGAAGAAGGAAAAGATTCCCTGACGAAATGCGAGTCATGTGAAGAGAGAGTATCTTGTATGTTAAGGTTTGGGCATTGACAAAATAATTTTAATTCAATGAATTAATTTAAAAATTCGACAAATAAGTTAAATTAATTTTAAACGATCTTTTTTGTAATTTTCATTTTTTTATCTTATATTCATTTAAAAACAACTTGAATATAAATAGGTTCTAAATTTATTCTTTCTTAAAATTTTGAAACAATTTTTTTTTAATATTTTATATTAATCTTTTTAAAAAATTTGCTGAAGTATTATGTAATTAGATCTTTTGAAATATTATCTGAAAAACTTTTAAAACCTCCAAAAAGTTTTCAAAATATCAATCTAAAATATTTTTAGAAAACTTATCCGAAAATGTTACAAAAGAGTGAATTTAGAACATAAATCATACATTTGAAAAAATATTTCTATAAATTTTTTTAATTAGTCTTTCGAGATGTGTTTTTTTTTTTTCGTTTAGAAAAATTGAAGCTAGTTTTCGTTGTCCAACTGAAATTATGCTTTGGGATTTATCACATATTTTCTTTTGCAGCCCATGACATGGCCCAAAAAATATATTCTCACATTTCTTTTGTTACGTTTCTAAGCCCACTTCTTTTGGGCTAATTTGGGTTTGTCTATAATCAATCTTCCTTCTCATAGTGTATGATTAATCCATCGACCCGAATTTATTCAAACCCACCCGATCACTTTGAATTCAACCCAATTAAATTTGAATTTCTTTACTACTAAAAATATGACTATTTATTTTTTCCTATTATTTATTTATTATTTTTTGAACCTATTATTATTTTTAGTAACTTGCTTCATTTCATTTTCTTTACAGAGTGAATAATGAATCCATAATATCTTACATCACTCTATTAATTTGTTTAATAGAATATAGAATATTGATATGATCTTGTTTATTAACGTGACATTACTATAAAAATTATATTAGGTTAACATTTATGTTAATGTGTAGTATTTAAAAAGATAATATTGTATATGTATCACATGATATTTTTAAAACAACTTAATAAAATAGATAAAAATAATTAAATTTATTCATTTTAAAGATTAATAAGATGAAAGTGACGCTTAAAATATTAGTGAGGATAAATTCAAAAATTGAAAAATTAGTGGAAAAAATATTATTTAATTTTTTTTAAATAGTTAAAAAAAAACACCAGCAGAAAAATACAAGAGACTTCAATTTCATGTATTTAAATAAAAAAATCATAAATTTGAGATAAAAATTTATTTTTTTCTATTTTATAAAGTTCCAAAATTTCAAAATCATATCCTTAGCTATAATTAATTATATAAACAAATATTACTGTTCTTTACATATTTAAAACAATGACAATGAAAAAAAATAATTCAAATTTTTAAGAGTTGAATATCAAGACTTAAATAGTTAAATTAAGAGTAAATGTTAACTTAAAGCAATGGGTTGGAATGTGTAAATAGAAGTTACAAGTTTTAAATGTTTATAATAAGAAAAGGCGTGTATTATTAAAAAGGGAGATTAGGTTAAATAAATGAAATGTTGATAATTAAAGAGTTTGGAGTATGAAATCCAGGGTTGCAAATCAAAAGATAAAAAAATAAAAAAGAAGTTATGTAAGTCAGAGATATGCGAAAATAATTATATTCTCATCAGTCATTTATGGATATTACGTGACACAAAGTGACCCGAGAAAAAAGGAGAGCGTTTTAGGAATTTAACTGTTTGTGAATCTTATTTTTTATTTTTTATTTTATTTGACTTCATCTTAATTGAATTTTTATTTCTTATATTTTATATATTTAAGTGATTTAGTGGTTATACAAATAAAATAAAAATACGATGAAATAAATGTAAGAAGAGGTGATTTTCAAATTGTATGAAAAAACTTATATTTTAAAAAATGCTACGAATAAAAGATAAATATTTTCAATACAGTTATTTGTAATTTGGATCATCGTCTTTATTGATTTTTTTATCATTTCATGTTTTATCATTGATAATGAATTATATTTACTTTTATGCAATTTACTTTTTTCGCACATCTTTTATTCTACATATGCCTTCTAGTGATCTACTTCCACTGTTTTTTTATTATTCTTGCAATTTACGTCAAATATTATAAATTATATTAAAAATCTAAATTATACGTGAATGATAATTGATTAAAATGCATATTATCTTAGGTAGTGAATGATTAACGTTGATCAAATATTAATTATGTGCAATAAAATTGAATAAAAGATTATAATTATTAGTAAAAAGTGTTAGGTATTTTTAAGGGGGCTAACCATTCAAAACCTTAAAAGCATTAGGTTGAGTTTTTTCATTTATAAGTTACTCAACTTTTCCATTTTTTTCGATGTGGGACTTTAAACTCACACTTAATTTCTTAACAAAAAATTAAAAGAATACACGTATTATTTAAACTAATCTTAATTAAATATATACTATTTAATCAAATAGAGAATCAAAGTTACAAAATTGAAAAATTAGATCATTGCATGTAATTGATTATATAAACAAATAATACAAAATACTTTTTTAAGTTAATAGATTACATAAGGACATAATAAATTATATTAAAAAAATAATTAATATATATTTTTATTAAATAATAAATAATTAAAAATTATATTTAAATAATAAATAAATGTATTTATTTTTTTATCTAAAAAATTTTACTTTTTATTCTTTTTCTCACAATTTTTTAATATAATTTAATTATTAAAAATATATGAATATCATTAATAAAAATAAAAGATATAAATATAAAACTCATTCATTAATTTTTTATTTTGTAGTATTTGAAAAATAGAAAATAAACAATTTTTTAAAATTTTAACAAAGTAATTTTTAAAAAACATTTTCATTTTTTAAATTTAATTTTAAAAACAATAAATAAAGTGAAATTTTATACTTTAATAAGTAATATTTTATATCATTTTATAATAATAATAATAATAATAATTATTATTATTATTATTATTATTATTTTGTATATTATATTCAATTATTATGGGATGAATTATGATTATTATAATTAATCAAGAATATCCTCTCTTTTGTATCTCGTATAGAAATTTCTATCACGTATTTTTATTTCACTACGGATTGTTATTAATCTTGGACCCCAAACCTTAAACATTTAATCTATTACCAAAAAATTTTATCTATTGTTGTCTAAAGCAATATATATATATATATATATATATATATATATATATATATATATATATATATATATATATATATATATATATATATATATATATAAACAAGATGTTTTTAAATTATAATAAATTAAAATGTTAAAACAAATAATATATTATATGTGATAGTTAACCTTAACATATATTATCCTAACAAATGAAATTAAAACATTTTCTTTTTTTTTAATAGAATATTAGCGCTCATTAGAAGGTTGGTAGATATTTTTACTTAATTCTTATATATCTTTAATCTTCAATTGATACATTTATATTTTAATATGGACTTTTTTTTCATAAATAATATTATTTTAAAAAATATTTCTTAAAACAACATCTCTACAACATTATTTACCCATCTAGTATAATTCACTATTCACGTTTTGAATTCGGTTCTTAGAGAATTGAATAGTTTATAATTATTATTTTAATTTATGCAATAAATATATATATATATATATATATATATAATTTGAAGTTCATATATATAATTTTAATTTATGTAATATACATATATATATAATTATAATTTATATAATATATATAAATTATTTAACATTAAAAATAGATATATTTTTATTAATTTTATAATTATAAATATAATTTTTTTAACTTTATAATTATAATTTATATAATATATATAATTTATAAATAGTTATTTTTAAAAATTTTAATTTGATATATATTTTTTATTTGTAATTATTTAATGTATATTTAAAGTAATTTATTTATATGTTTATATATAATACTTTACAATTTTATTTGTATAAATAAAAAATAATTACTCTAAATTAATCAAGTAATGAAGAAATTTCATTAATTGAAAAATTCCTAAGTTTTATAGTACATTGGGTACTTCTTAACTAACATACTCTAATGATGCGAAGTAGATGCACGTGCAACATTGGGGCATATTCTTCTGCTATGACCAAGGGTATGACAAAATGAACATTTTTTCATCCTACTTTAATTTTCTGTAATATTTATCTTAGTTTTTATACAGTTTGATTTTGGTCGACTTTTTGAAGTTTTTTTCATTTCTGGATTTGCACACAAAGTAGTTATTGTGTATATTGGGCAATATTCTTCATTTCGCAACCCAAATTGTGTTTCGTATACCTTTGAAACTTGTTGTAAGGTATATACTGGATGAATGTAGTTGTTGAAGTCATGGTGTATATGCTTGCATGCAGCAAGAATATCTGAAATTTCTGGAATTTTCCACAGTCACGCCACAACTCATCAAGACGAACTGCAAACCTCCCTGCTGGTCGAACTTCACGCGGATTTTGTGTTTCTTCTACTACAAATTTTATAGTAGATCTGTCAAAAGTTATGACCCTATGCGTATTCGCCTGTGTTTGTGCTTTCTCTAAATTTGTGACCAAAATTTCAGAGTATACATGACCAGCATTAATCATGACATCTATTTGTCTCCCTCTTTCAATGAAAAACTTGTTGCAACGAGTGTACGTTGCGTTGACCATGGAGCAAATGGACAGATTTCTTGTTTTTTTTTTCAAAATAGAGTTGATAAACTCTGCTATGTTGGCCGTCATGTGGTCCCAACGTCGTCCATTGTCTCGTGCAAGTGCTCATTCTTCTCTAGGTGTCTCATCCAACTAATTAGTTGTTTCTACGTCACATTGTCTCAAGATGCTGTAATAGTAGTAGAATCGTGGTTCAATCATCTCATATGCTACAACAATATTAAAAAAACATAGTTAATATAAATATTTATTAGCAACAGTTAAATAATGAATAAATTGTAACAAATTTGAAGCAAAAGAATTACTCATATTTACAACATTTTTTCTCAGTGTGGTGTTTTTGAAACCTCTCATAAAATAATGTGCAATGTGTCTAATGCAGTAGACTTGTATTAAATTATTTTCTGTCCATCCGCTTCCATTTCTCGTGTATGCACTTCTAATGGATTAAGGTCGGTCTGATATGAGGCATAATCCTTACTGGTGTGTGACATATCTATGGAGGTTTTTTAAGAAAAAAAAAACATGCATCACTTGTTTCAACTTCGACCACTACAAACGCAATAGGGAGGATGTTGTTGCGGTCATCTTGTGTTACTGCAACCAATAAGATACTTTTATATTTTTTGTACAGAAAATTTCCATCCACTTGAACAATGGACTTGCAGTGAACAAATTGATCTATGCATGACCTAAAACGTCCAAAACACACACTTATATATTTATATTATAATTAAAAATATAAATATATAATTATGTTTTTATAATAAATTATATCTAAAATATATTAATATATATATATATATATAATATTAAATAAAAAATAAAAATTTCATAATAATGAAGATATAATATATTCAAAATATTATATATATATATAACATAAATTAAATTTATATATATTATATAAATTAAAATTATAAACTTATAAATAATTATAATTATTATTGTAAACTTAAAAAATATTTATAGTTATAAAAATAAAAAAAATTTACAATTTCTAAACGTATAAAAAAATTGAAAAATCAGTTCAAAATTCGGCTCTCGGGATCGAATTCGAACTAACACATTAAAAAAGTGCTAGTTGGGTAAATAATGTTGGAGAGGTGTTGTTTTTGAAATTTAAAAAAAATATTAATTACGTAAAAAAGTCACATATAAATAAACTACTTCAAATATACATTAAATAATTACAAATAAAAAATATATATCAAATTAAAATTTTAAAAAATAATTATTATAAATTATAATTATAAAGTTAAAAAAAATTATATTTATAAAAATAATAAAAATATATCTATTTTTAATGTTAAATAAAATATTTATATTATATAAATTAAAATTATATATATATATATATATTGCATAAATTAAAATAATAATTATAAACTTAAAAATAAATTATATTTAGAATTATAAAAAAAAATCTATTTATAAAATTAATAAAATAAAAATAAAAATTAGAAAAACCAGTTCAGATTTATGTTTCTGAGACCGAATTCTGATTGGAAAAATAAAACCATGAGAAATGGTAGTTATAACCGAATTCTAAATATCAATAGTGAATTATATTAGATTAATAAATAATGTTATAAAGATATTATTTTAAGAAATATTTTTTTAAATAATATTATTTATGAAAAAAAGTTTTTTAATATGCTTATCTCACATCGTTACAAAAGATAATATATATACCCATAACATTATGATTTGATTAGATAATTTTTTCTATAAACATAAACAAATAAGAAAATAACTTAACATATATTATATAAAATAATTATATGCATAAAACTTTATTAAACCTTGATATTCTTTCTATTTTTTTTTCGTGAAATAAAATATATAATGTGATAATATAATAAAAACCACCCAAATTAAAGTATTTTAGAATTTGAATGGACATGATATATATATTTTGAAGAGTCAGTCAGTCTATAAATTGTCAATCATTGATTTTTAAATAATTTTTCTGATGAAACTCAAAACACATATATTTATTGTAATAATTGATTATTCTTTTATGTGGTTTTTTAGTCTCACTGCAATAAACTCTATAAATTTGTATTTCTATATAATTTCCATTTTATATTTTAAATTATCAAATAAAAAGGAATTGAGTGATTGATGGAGACACGAGAACCCTGAGCTAAAAGTTGTTGACAACCTACAGTGTTCATTAATTTTTCCAACTGCCATATCCATCAACTCTTTAATGTAACGATTTTAGTTTAATAAAATATTTTTTCTAACTAATAATAAGTAAAATAAAAATAAAAATTATATATTAATATATACTTAAAATTAAAAAACAATGGTAAGAAATAATAAATTTTAGGAAAATTAATTTGAATTTTCTTAAAGTATAAAATTAAGTTAAAATATATTTATATATTTCAAATGTATAAAAATAATTATTCTATCTAATATTTTGGAAAAATTAAAATATTTTGGAAGGTTGATAGGTAGTTTCACAATTTAAAAGTGATATTTGTATCAAAAACTTTCTTCATAGTTATATTTGTATCAAAAAATTTCTTGACAGATTAAATCACGTCTATCAGATGATGACGAATACGTTTTTTCAAGAGTAAAGTCTTTTTGAAATAGTGAGTTAGGTTATGACCAACAATCATGAAAACACCGGTCTTTGAAGAGGGATTCCTGGTAAGACACAACACCATTCAGAATGAAACCCAACTTACATAAGAATTCACATTACTCTTAACCTAAAATTTTAATTTATAAGTTACACATCATACTTCCTTATAAATTATTTAACTTTCTCATTTAATGTAAAATTAAATTCACACATGGATTACCCTATATATATATATATATATATATATTAATAAATTATTACTTAAATAATTAAGTCCACCTACTTGAATATTCTTTAATCACAACTTAATTCAGTATATACACATTTTACGGTTAATATTTCAATTTCTAAAGTTGTGCAGGACTCAGATATAACTTACTCATTCAAATTTCTATTCTAAAAACCCTTTCTTATTACTTTAGTTTTCTTTTTCCACTTTCAAATATAAAATTTCTATGGAGTTATATTTTAAATAAATTATAAGAATTATTCAACTTAATCTTCTATTTATAAATTTTTTTATAAAATTAAATATATATGAATTATTCAACACAATAATAGTGAGTCAAATAAACGTGTTTCATTATGATGAACGACGGTGCATGAAAGAGTTATTAGTGTGTTTGAGGGGATGCATCAGTGTGAAGGAGACTACTCACACTTGAGAGGAAGATTGTTAGGTAATCCAAATGTAGTCTAGCTCCATATGCAGTAAAAATAAAAAAATTGTGTAACATATAAGGAAGTATGATCCATAACCTAATATCTTAAGGTCTTGAGTTGAGAATAACATAAATTTTTATATAGGTTGAATTCTTATCCCATTTGTGAGAATATCCCTAGTATCCCTCGAAAATACCTAATAAAAAAGATTGAAAATCAGTTAAAACTCATTTCTCACTTTTATTTTATCTAAAACGATACTTATGTCCTTGCGATATAAATGTATAATATTATTTATTTAAATAATTAATTTACATTTATTTTCTTTAACTTTTATAATTATATTGATAAAATAAAAGCATGTGATATTATTTTATTAGGACTAATAATTTAGAATATAATTATATATATATATATATATATATATATATATATATTTATAATATTTTATAATATCATATCATACTTGTTCAGTTTAAGCATGTCCGATAATATATAATATTATTAAAATCAATTTTTATGTCTAAAATATTATTTATTTTGATATTATTCATTTTAGAGTTCTCATTTTATTTTTTATTAAATATTTATTATACATATATACTTTATATTATATTTTATATATATATATATATATATATATTTTAAAAGTATTTTTTATTAAATATTTATTATACATATATACTTTATATTATATATATATATATATATATATATATATATTTATTTGTGATAGTATCCATTTATATAGGATTGTTATTGAGTTAATGGTTGAAAATCCGGACTATCACTGCAGAGTTAAAAACCAAATATACATCACCAATTATTTTATAAAATATAATTTTATAAAATAAAATATAATAATAATATAAATAAAAAATCAAACAATAATTAAAATTAAATTATTAAAAAAAATATAAGTTGCTTAAATTTATTTATATATACTTTTTTACAATATTGACAACAATGTAAATATATTAACATAAATCTCAAAAATATTTATCTCATTCTAAAACAAGTCAAAATATATTCAATGATTTATTTTATCCAAAATATTGCATATAAACTATGCTACAATCTAAAATAAGTTTTTAAATATATTTTAAATTATATTAAAACATAAATTTTAAAGAATTTAATTAATTTTTCATTTTGTAATTATTTTTGAATAAAAAAATAATAGAAAAAATAAGTACATGTCATAATAATAATAGTAATAATAATAAGTAAAAAAAACTGTACCAAACATGAAATAATTAATATACATATTAAAATTAATCGTGGAAATAGATGGTGGTGAATGGTTTATGTAAATAATAATTTTTGGTTCATGGTGTGTATTAATTAAGAGGTGGTTTTGGATGTTTGGTGAAGGCGTGTGGCCATTTTTAAGTGGCTGAGAGAGGTTAGGTGAAGGTGTGTGGCCATTATTAAGTGGGCAAAAGGATTTTTCTACAATCTAATTTAAAAAAATAGATAAATAAAAATATAAAAATCTAGAAGGAAGTATTGATGTAAAAATATCAATACTCTTATGAAGTGACTGACAGATGTTGGGTGATGGTGGGTCTGCAGTGTCAAGTTGCTGAACTGTGAATGAACTTTGATATGAGGCGGGGAACATGAGTCCTTATGATTTCTAATAAAATAATATGTAGAAATATATATAATATATTTTATTTAATAAAAAAATATATAAATATTTTATTTTAATATTTATAAGAAAATAAACAAAGACTAAAATTATAATTATAAATAAATATATTTAATAATAATAATTAAATATAAAAACAAAAATTATAAGAGCCTCTCAAAATACTTAATTCGTTCTTTCAAGAAAAGGATCTGTATCTTAAATAATTATATTGAACTTGATTTTCATAATAAAGAGAATTTCTAAAATTTGAGTTAAAAAGATAAAAAATAATAAATTATCGTATAATTTGTTTCTTAAATATTTTTAACACTATGAAACCATCTCTTAATTTTTATATTATCATTTCTTCATTTTTTAATGATAAAAAATCAATTAATTATATTTATTATTATTATTATTATTTTGTTTAAATTTTTGAAAATAAAAAAATTTATTTAAATATTTATTATATCTAAAATTTAAAAAGTTATTAAACTTTTTATTTTTATAAAAAAAACTATTCTAAAATATTAAAAATCAGCATATATAAAATATAATATTTATTTATAAATGTAAATGTACTTTTTTATTTATTGTGATTGAGATTTATTGTGATTGATAATGGATATAAAAAATTAGAGTATATTTATTATTATAAATAATTTATAGTTTTTATTTTAAATTTTTGTTAATTTTTTATTATGTAATTTTTTTTGTTTTTAATAAAATATTATTATATGTATTAAAATAAATATTTAATTTTTTAAATTAATTTTAATGTTGTTCAATATATGAAATATAAGTAAAAAAATTATAAAAATTTAACCTAAGTGGGTTGTAATTTATATAATACATGTTAAATAGACAAAGATTACGTGGGATTTTCAACACACCCTATAGGCATATGGTATTTTTGATCTAACTAAGGACAACTTTAAGTTCATGATCATAATATAAAAAAATGTTAGACTTTGCTTATGATATCATGTTAAAGTTCCAACTTAAATCAATTAACATATATTTAAATAATATCAAAATAAAATGAAAAATAAAATGAGATGAGGCAGGGAACGTGGCACTCTCCACAATACAACAAATCACTTGATGTGAAAACAAGCTAAGCATTTGGATCCTCTTTTATCATAGATGTGGATTATGAGGATTGAGACTCTAAATTGAGATTTATATGCATCAATGTATCATGCTTACCAAAGCAAATAACAATGGCCTCCAACAATGACGCTCCCACCCGCGTGCTGATGGTGTCCTTCCCTGCCCAAGGACACATAAACCCTTTGCTCAGGCTCGGTAAACACCTTGCGGCCAAGGGTCTCTCCGTCACCTTCTCCACCACTGAGAGCATCGGCAAGGACATCCGCGCTGCCACCTCCGCGAATAACGCACTTCACTGGCGCATCGGCGCCGGCTCCCTCACATTCGAGTTCTTCGAAGACGGGCTGTCGGACGACGACCCCATGCGGAAAAACCTCCTCGACTACACTGTACAGCTCGAACGTGTCGGCAGAAAAGTCATTTCCCACATGATTAAGAAACACGCTGAGTCAAATGGTCTCTTTTCGTGCATCATCAACAACCCTTTTGTGCCGTGGGTCTGTGACGTGGCCACAGAACTCGGCATCCCTTGTGCCTTGCTTTGGATTCAATCTGTCGCTGTGTTCACCGCTTATTATCACTACTTCAATAAATCGTTGCCTTTCCCCACTGAAACTGACCTTTACCTTGACGTTCCTTTGCCTAACGTTGTCCTTAAGCATGACGAGATTCCCGATTTTCTCCACCCCTTTAGTCCCTTTCCCTTCTTGGGGAAGCTCATATTGGAGCAGTTCAAGAACTTGTCCAAACCGTTTTGCATTTTGGTGGACTCGTTTGAGGAGCTAGAGTTTGATTGTGTTAAGTATTTGTCAAAGCATCTCCTTGTTAGACCCGTTGGGCCTTTGGTAAAAGACCCAACTCATGGAAATGGTGTTATTCGTGGTGATATGGTGAAAGTCGATGACTGCATGGGTTGGTTGAGTTCAAAGGCTCCTTCTTCGGTGGTGTATATTTCATTTGGAAGTGTTGTGTACCTGCCTCAGGAACAGATTGATGAAATAGCCCGCGGCCTTTTGATGTCAAAAGTCTCGTTCTTGTGGGTGTTGAAACCGCCTCGTAGAAACTTGGGACTCGAGCCACATGTCCTCCCCGAAGGGTTCTTGAAGCAAACTAGCGAGGGAGGGAAAGTAGTTCAATGGAGTCCACAAGAAGAAGTTCTGGCGCACCCTTCCGTGGCGTGTTTTCTCACTCACTGCGGGTGGAACTCGTCGATGGAAGCTCTCACTTTTGGAGTGCCCGTCATCACGTTTCCTGCGTGGGGTGACCAAGTCACTAATGCCAAGTTTTTGGTAGATGTTTTTGGTGTAGGGGTTCGGTTGGGACATCGACAAGCCGAGAACAAAGTGGTAACGGGACATGAGGTGGAGAACTGCTTACTAAAAGCCATGGTGGGAGATACGGCTGAGGTGTTGAAGCGAAACGCGTTGAAGTGGAAGGACGCAGCGGACACCGCCACCGCCCACGGTGGCTCCTCCTACCGGAACCTTGATGCCTTTGTAGCCGATATTAAAACAAGAAGCATGGGCAAGTTCTTTTGCTGACAAGAGATGGTTTCTATTTGATGAAGCTTAGGGAATTATCAAACGAGGAATCATATTTTCACAGCCAACGAATCGCCTTTTAACAACTCATTTTTATTAATATAATAATATATAAAATAATTTAATAAAAATAAAACAAAACTATTATTATAATATAAATTAATTATAGAAATTATATGAATATTTTTATTAATATAATAATCTATAGAATAATTTAATAAAAATAAAACAAAACTATTACTATAATATAAATTGATTATAGAAATTATATGGATTTAATTTATCAAATATCATTTTCTTGTTAAATTAAAAAGAGTTTTTAACAACTGGTTTATAAATAAAAATAAATATTTATCATAAATTTTATTTAAAAATTAGAGTATTTATATGAGTAACTTTATTTTCATTTTAAACCTCTAAAATTGATAATAAAATATTATTTTTTATCTTTTAATAATTATTGTTATCAACTTTATTTTCTTCTTATTTAAGCTTTTTAAAAGTTTATTAAACATTTATTTAACAATTATCTTTAAATTTTTATATTATTATTTATTTATTTATTTATTTTTAACAATCACACCAAAAATATTATTTTAAAATTATTAATTGAATATTTGAAAAAAATTATTGTAATTTTTTTTCCTTATCACTATGGACCCGAACCCGATTTTAGTCAAAAAAATCATTTTATTAATTTTAATACTTATATAATATTTGAATTCAAATATAATTAATATAAAAAATGTTTATTTAAAATTTTATCGATAAATAAAGTTTTAAAAAAGTGGTCAAATTTCATATTTGATCGAAGGTTAACAAGATTAAGGACATCTTTATTTATTGCTTTTAAAAATAGTTTTTAATTTTAAACAAATTTAAAGACAAAAAAAACTTATCTTTTCATTATTTTATTAAAATAGTTTTAAAAACAAATTTTATTTTCTCTGTTAATTTATTTCTTTTTATATTTTCTGATAAAATATCAAGATTTAAAAATTGATAAAACATTTATTATTTTTAAATTTTCTATTTTCATATATATTTTTCACCAGTGATTATATTATATTTCTTATTTTTATTCTCAAAAATATATTATTCCATTCACCTTGATTCTTTATAGCAGTCGAAGTTATTTTCTTTTTATTTAAATATTTTTAAATTAGAATTAGAAAATAATATTTTTAATTTACTCTCAAATATAATTTTTCAAAAGTAAATTTAAAAAATAAAAACTAAATAAAACAAATCCTAAATCTTAATTTTTCACACTTGATTCTTCTAAACCCACGTCAAGCTTCCTCCATTGTTATATTTATTTGTAATTTTTTTTAATCAAATTTTAATGTTTTAAACGTAAAAAGATTTATGATATTTTGACACCACCAAAAATAAAAATATTTATTTAAAAACTTACTTTTAATTTTTTATATTATTATTTATTTATGTTACTTCATTTACTTTTCATTAATAAAAATAATAATATTTTAAGATTATAAATAGAATATTTATAAAAATGGGCTATGAAATTTTTTTTCCCATATATCAATGGATTGATGTAAATTTAGAATGTGACACAGTGAGGGCATAGCCAACCAGATAAATGGAGAAGTGCTTGCAGATGGAGGCAGAGTGCAGTGATTGATGATGCCATTTTTAAATAAACATTTATCCGTGCATAATCACATGTTAAATTACGATGAATATGCACTCATTATTTTGAACATTATTTGCTTAATTATGTAAAAACTGAATTTGACCCGTGCGTTGGTAAGATAAATGATAAAATAAATTAGGTTAGATGAAATTATTTGTGATTTCAATTAAGTTTGTTTATTTTTTACTTAGTCTTTTGGTTTATAACTTAAATGGATTAATAAATTGATAGCCCCGTAAATTTTATAATAATTATATTCAAATAAAATTAATGTTATTTTATTAAAATAAATAAATATAATATAATATATATATTATAATTCATATATATATATATAGTTATGTATTTAAGATTAACTTTTATAATTTCTATTATTATAAGATTAATTTAAAAAATCTATTAATTCATTAATTTAAAATAATTTATTAATCCATTAATTGAGATTCATGTTAAAATCATAATCCATTTGAGTACAATTTTAATTTATATTTGGTAGCATATATCAATATTATAGAAAATCTTAATTATTATTTTAAAATTTATTTTGAAAATCGGAGTACATTGATAAATTCAACTAGTTTAATCAAGAATAAATATAGAAATTGACCAATTATTTTTAAATAATTAAATTTTAATTAAATTAAGTCAAAATTATAAAAAAAATTGATATAAAAGAAAAAAAATCAGAACAATTGATTGAATTTTTAATTAAACTGTAAAAAAAAGTAAAGATATTTTTTAATATAATTTTTTTATCTTATATTATATATATCAACTATAAATAATAATTATTTTATTATAAATTTTATTTTATTTTATATATTATTTATCTTATATTTTTTAATATATTTTCTATTTATAATTTTATTATAACTTATAACAATCATAATAACTTTTATTATTTTTTTATTTTATAAAAAATATTATTAATAATAAATTTATTATATATTTTTATATTATAAAAATATTACTTTATTAAATGTAATTAGTTATATCTTTATTAATTTTGTGATCATTCAATTTTAGAAACATCAATCTTAATTACACTTAACATAAAATTGATTACCCAAATAAATGAAAGTTACGTGTCAGTGTTTTTTTTTTTTTTTTTTGTTTGTTATCTCAGGTTTGAGCTGTCTTTTTTTATGGTCTTTTTGCCTCTCATATTTTCAATCATTACATTAATATAATAATAAATAATAATATTATTAATATAATTAGTCGAATAAATGTTTTATTTGTTAATATTTTTAAAAAGAAATGTTAATAACTCTAAAAAAATCTCCCAATTACTTATTAAAAAGTTTAAGTAAAATATTAATTAATTAGAACAATTTTCAGTATATTTTAAGTTTTTAATTTTTTTATTAATTGTTTCATAAAATAACTTATAAAAATAGATAAAGTTATATAAAAAAAATGTATTTAAATAAAATTAATAATAAATCATTTAAATATAATATGATATAAGAAATCTATATTTTATAAATACGTGTTAAGAATTTTTTGTACAAGAGATGCTTTGTTTGTGGTGACTCAGATATAATAATTTTGTTCACTTGAAATTACAACACAGTGAGATAATTATTGTTCTGGTAGTTGTTGATGTTGTAAGTATCTAAACTAATAAATTCTTACATACTAATATTTATGTTCTTAAATTTTAACTTTTCAATAGAGCTAATTACCCGTTTAAGAAATTCTAGCAACACAAGATTTGTTTGTTTGTGCATAAAAAAAAGTGATTCTTCTATAATTTTTTGTGGTTTTTTAAGAAGTTATCCGCTTAAGAAATTCTAGCAACATAAGACCTGTTTGTCTGTGCATAAAAAGAGTGGTTGCTCAAAAGTGTTTTGTTTTCACGTAATTTTTATATAATTTTTTGTGATTTTTTAAAAAGTCCTCTCTCTTTTGTTGCATTTATTTTTTAGAAGAAGCAACATCAAATTACTTATAAAAATGATTTAATTTTAAAAAAATCCAAACATATTAATAAATAATAATAATAATAAGCGACCATTTTATTAAAATAGTATTTTCCTTCTTTTACATGGGATATTACATGTTAAAAATTGATAAACAAATAATACTTTGAAAATACTTTATTATTGATTTAAATTTATTAAAAATCACACATTTTGTCTTAATTTTTTTAGTAAGTCTATATTATGATATTTTTTTTTAGATTTTATTTTAGTTGCATTTAATCATTAATAGAGTGTGAATCAACAAATAATATTAGAAAATGTGTTACTTATATAACTCTTTGATTATATATCTTTTAGTGGTATTCATAACAACCCATGAATTTGTCCAACTCTAATCATAAAAATAAAGAAATACAACTTTGATTAATTTAGGGTTTATTTGATTTAATGTTGTTTTAAGTTTTTTTTTAAATAATTGTAGAAGTATTTTTTAAAGATTTTTTTTTGTAAATAATTTTGAAAATACTTATTTAATAATTATAATTCAAAAAATATTTTAGATAAAAACAGTGATACTAATTACAATAACAAAATGGTGTGATGTAGTACAATTATTAGCACAAACATATACAAAATAGAAATTAAAACAAAACATATTTGTTAAAATTATATATTTTTAAAAATTAAAATTATTTTTAAAAACAATAAACAACGATTATTGTTTTAGTTCATATTATAATGGGGAGATGTTATCTTCTACGATAAACATACCCCATCACCTTTAAAACATTGTTAAGAGACATGCCATGAAGTACATATATTTTATAAATAAATTTGGGCTTAACACCTCGCGCCAAATTTTTAGCTGGTTGTGCTACATCTTGCGTTCAGTACCCACGAAATTACAGCCCAGCCTTTAAGGCCCAAAACTGTCACAACAAACCAAATTATATTCTTCTTTTACCCGATACTTTTCTATACCCCATAATTAAAATAAATCATATTTTACTGCAATATTAATCTTCTTTCCTACCTTATTTCTGTTTTTATTAAACCCCACACCTTACCTTTTTCATCATTTTCTTACTGTTTTTATTATTCGTTATTGTTTAAAGATTCATCAACACTGGTCTGGTTAGTTATAAGTATGATCATAAACCATTCTAAAAGTCTTTTTTTTTTTTTTTTTTCATATGTTACAAAAAGCAAAACACAGCTTGGTTTATAACCCTTTTGAAAAACTTTCAGATTATGTATTAAAAAAATATTTTTTGGCTGGTGTACAAACTAACCAATCCCAAAATATGTTTCAGATCATTCAAACCAATCTACAGATACATTTTAGATTACTTAATCTGAAATGTTTAGTGTGGATTTTACAGTAATAATTTGTAAATTTAAGGTGGTTCACACGATTGCAACGAAGGAGAAATTTTTAAGTAATAACATATTAGATGATGTTCACGTGTTAATTAGTTTGAATGATATTGATATGGTGGAATATATTTTATATAATTATATAATTTAACTAATTGTACTATAATCTTTATCTTATTAGATGAAATTTTAGTTATTAATATTTTATTATAATTTATAAATGTATAGGTAATGCTTTTTGTGACGTATGCTTTTATTTTAATATTATAGTTCAAGAAAACTTCGTAACGAAGTTTTTCTCATGCACAGTAAATTTTTTCTTATATATGCATACTGAAGCGGGGGAGGAGGAAAATCAAAATTTTCCTCTCATCCTTCTTCTTCTTTTGTCTAAATTTCAAGCAATGATACTCTACTCCTGCAGGATCTGGTGAATCAGGAGAGAGTTTAAATTAAGTGGGAAAACTTCGGTAGAAATACCATACTAGGTAAGGGGAAGTTTAATTCATTCAATATATGAAATTGAATTGTTGGGTACTCTGTGAATAAGGAATAGGAGTAGAGATATGAATTATTTGAATGTCTGATTTTGATGAACTGTTCACCGTTTGAAAGTTTTTGAAATTCTTGAAATTAAGGATGAATTATATAATAAAATTGTTGTTTTTAACTTAAATTGAACATGTTTATGGTTTAATTTTGATTTGGAACTAATTTGGGTGATTGAAACTGAGAAATTTGAAACCTGGATTTTGAAAATGGCGTACCGCAGATGATTACTATTCATATTTTGCAAAGTTTTAAATATTGATTAAATTCTTGAAATTAAGGATGAATTATATGGTAAAATTATTGTTTTCAACTTAAATTAGATATAATTCATGTTTAATTTCGATTTGGGACTAGTTTGGTTGTCTAAAATTGAGTAATTTGAAATCTACCAAAATCTGCAAATTTTGACACTGTTACTGGGCGAAGGAAGAAGAAAAGGATATGGTGGGGATTTTTTTAAAAGATCAAGGGTAAAATAGTCATTTTACATTCTAGGGATATAAATGTAATTTTTGAAATTGTTCAAGGGTAAAATAGTCATTTTTGGGACATGGAAGGAATTTTTGAAAATGTCCAAGGGCAAAATAGTCATTTTCGTTCAAGGGCAAAATAGTCATTTTACATCCTAGGGACATAAATGGAATTTTTGAAATTGTTCAAGGGTAAAATAGTCATTTTTGAGACATGGAAGGAATTTTTGAAAATGTCCAAGGGCAAAATAGTCATTTTCGGGACATGGAAGGAATTTTCAAAAATGACCAAGGGTAAAATAGTCATTTAGGGACATACAAGAAATTTTAAGAAAAGATTAAGGGCAAAATAGTAATTTAATGATTTTGAAAATGATTTCGAAAATAGTTTCGGAAATAGTTTCAGAAATGATTTTGGGAAAATATATATATAAAGAGAGAGAGAGAATGAAAGTAGTGTGTTGTGACGTGTGTGGGTCAGACTGAGCCTGAGGGGCTGATGCCCAGAATCAGTCCTGAGGCGTTATATATTGGCTAGACTGAGCCGGAGGGTTGGTGCCAGAATCAGTCAAATCCTATTTTTATTGACCCGAATGAGCCGTGAGGACAGGTGGTCCAGAATCCAGCAAATGTGAATAATTTTTGTTATGTTTGAATGGTACCCGGGGTGGTATAGAGTACATTAGTATAATAACTATGTCGGAGGATTCTGAATGAGGTACCAGACTTCACTGATTGGTCGGGTCATGTAGACTACGAGATCAGGTGGTGAGAAGTCGATGAGGGAATGACTGGTGGCGCGCTCGGAGGGGTACTCCAGTATGAGTGATGAAGTGCGCCAGTAATCCTACTCTGTGTGGAGGGTGGTCAGAATGGTACTGCGGGTACCGATCACATTGTGTCCATAGATGATAGCCTCTGAGTTCGGGCATAGTTAGGGTATACTTCCGGAAGGTGTCTTAGTGTGTTGATAATTTCGTAATTGATCATAATATATAATTATTACTTCTATATATGTTTTATTATATCGAATAATTTAATACTTACCCCTATTTTTCCATGTGGATGGGACTCGCGATGATCACTTTTATGTGGGAGCAGATCAGGAGTTGAGAGATGATGTGACTATTGGACAACAGGGATAATTCAGATGGGATAACTTCGAGGGAGCTACTTTTACATGTATAATATATAAATAAATTATGTTACTATATTTTGAGGTTCAGTTAGTGAATCGAATTTCAATCTATGTTACAATTACGAGTAATATAATGTAAAATAAATGTCGTTATTTACTTGTTTACTACTTTGCGAATACATCATTATAGTAGCGATTTCTAGGATTGTTACACTTTTGTATTTATTATCATATATATATATATATATATATATATATATATATATTTGTTTTATGATATGATCTCTTAGTTCAAGAATTTATATTTAAGTTTAAATTTGTAATTGTTATATGGAGATCAATTAGAATAAATAACCAGTGAGAAAAATAAAATATATATATTATTAAGTTGTAAAAGAGGTGGTAAATATAAAAAAAATATAAAAAATATTTATACTTAATTGTAGTTATAAATAGAAAAATAAAAGTATCGCTTTAAATTACGTGGAAAACCTAGAAATAATAATAAATGATAGATTGTAAAGTAGTTTTTGTAAGTCATAACCATTTATATGTTAGTAAATTAAGAAGTAATGCAAAGTTTATATCTTTAATATGATAAAGAGTTAGGTGAAGTCTAAAAATATTTCATATGCATTAAAGAAGCACAATAAAAAAATGGGTCAAATATAAAATAAGTGTATGATACAAGATACATTAATCATAAATGTGTAATATATTATATAATTGAAATGTAACAATTAATTAAGTTATTGGAATAATACTAGTATATTAACTGACATATGTTGGATGAGAGTACAAATACTATAACAAATATTTTTTTCACACCTTAATTCTATCAAATTATTGAATGAATTTAATATGATGGATAATACCTACCAAACTAATAAGTATATATTGTTTTACTTGGGATTATCATTGTAGCTGTTACTGATATTATGTTTTTTTTTTTTGCATTTTTTTTTGCATTTGTCTTACTAGACATTGATTGTGAAACTTTTTGGACTCTTGAAAAACTTAAAGGATTATTTTTAAAAGTTGATTCACTCTCTCATATATTGGTTTCTCATATAGATGTGACATTAATGAATGCACTAAAAATTATTTTTCTTAAGACATTCATCCTTCTTCGTCGCTTTTATATAAAATAAAATATTAAAACAAAATACAAATATATTAGTGCATCCAACATATGTGTGGGAACAAATGATGAATGCTTAGAGAAATGTTATGAATTGTAATAAAACTATAACTAAAATAAGTTACGGTATCTAGCTAATTTATTTATATTTCTATAAGATGCATTATTAAGTTGTTCATACATATAAGTAAGTGTAACTCCTTCCCAATAATATCTACCATAAATGCTAACATTTTGAAACAAGCACTAGTGCAGAAAAGGGCTTTTAATCACCCAATTGTCGTCGCATGTAAAAATATTCGACGTAAATAAAACGCGATGGAAATTTTGTAAATAAGGGACAAAACTTTTACGTCGCACACCCTAGCACGCGACGCAAAAAGCCTCTTTTACGTCGCACCTGGGTGGTGCGACGTAAAAGAAGGCCTTTTACGTCGCGCCACCCAGGTGCGACGTAAAAAAGGGCTTTTTACGTCGCATGTTGGGATGCGCGACGTAAAAAGTCTCTTTTATTCCCTCCCTGGCACACTCCCTCGTCTCGCGCAACCAGGGTTTTTGAGAACGATGACGAGAATGACGAGAACAACTACCTCTGCACACCATTTTCGATCAGTTTTACAGTGAAAAATATCTACATTGTGTGTCATTTGACGAACTTGATATTTCTCCCCGATTGGATTCGAGTTTGAAATCATTTTGCGTCTACACTCGAGGTTAGTGTTCTATGTCATTGCTATATGTTTACATTGAATCTGTGATTGTTTTTGGGGATCTCAATCACGTTATAGTATGAATGTCTCCACTGGATTATTATTGGAATGTAATTATTTATTTATTTGTTTGAGTGCATTCGGTTTACACACTCCATTGTTGTTGGAACGTGCTTTGTTGTTTGTATATTAATTTCTTTTTACATATAATTTTTAAATCTCTAGGAGTGACGAAACTTTATAACATAATATGAATCGAAGTTGGATGAATGCACGTCGTATTAGTGAAGAGTACGAAAAGGGAGTTGAGGAATTTTTGAAATTTGCTAGTGAAAATGGAAAAGCTATGAAAGGGACATATTATTGTCCATGTGTTCGTTGTTTGAATCAAATTCGTCATAAACTTGAGGATATACGTGATCACTTGTTTGTTTATGGTATTATTAAGAGTTATACAATATGGACATAGCATGGAGAAATATTAGACATCCCAACTGTGTCAACTACAGACAATTTTGATGAAGGGATGAATGATAATCTAGAGGATATGATACGTGATATTGGTGAAGAAAATTTTATGAAAGCACATCTATATGATTCTTTGAAATCTGATTTTGCGCAACAATTGTACATAGGATGTAGTTTTACAAGATTATCAGCAACTTTAAAATTGTTTACTTTAAAAGCAAGAAATGGATGGACTGATAAAAGTTTCACCGAATTATTGGAGTTGTTGAAGGAGATGCTTCCTGAAGATAATACATTACCTATTCGTAACTATGAGGCAAAGAAGATATTATATCCAATGGGTTTAGAGTACAAGAAAATACATGCATGTCCTAATGATTGTATATTGTACAGAAATGATTTTGCTAAATTAAAGATGTGTCCGACATGTGGTTTGTCGAGGTTCAAAAACAAAGTTGAGGAAAGTAGTGGTGAGGAAGAACTAGATGGTCCCCCTGCTAAGGTGTTATGGTATTTGCCAATTATACCTAGGTTTAAAAGATTATTTGTCATAAAAGAAGATGCAAGAAACTTGACATGGCATGCAAATGGTAGAAAATGTGACAATCTTCTTCGACATCCAGCTGATTCTCCACAATGGAAAAGGATTGATGAAACCTTTCCAGAATTTGGTGCAGAGCCAAGAAACTTGAGAATTGGATTAGCTACAGATGGGATGAATCCTTATGGAAATTTAAGTAGTAAACATAGTTCATGGCCAGTTATGTTGATCATTTACAATTTGTCTCCTTGGTTATGCATGAAGAGAAAATATATGATGTTATCTATGATGATTTCAGGACCTCGACAACCAGGAAATGACATAGATGTATATCTTAGTCCTTTAATTGATGATTTGAAGATGTTGTGGGAAACAAGAGTGGATGTATTTGATTCATATCACGAAGTGAATTTCAGGTTGTGTGCAATGTTATTTTGTACTATAAATGATTTTCCAGCATATGGTAATTTGAGCGGTTATAGTGTGAAAGGTCATTTAGCGTGTCCTTTATGTCAAGAAGACACAAGTTATATCCAATTGAAACATGGACAAAAAACTGCGTACAATAGGCATAGAAAGTTTCTAGTTGCTAATCATCCATATCGTAAAATGAAGAAAGCATTTAATGGATGTCAGGAGAATGCAATTGCATCAGTACCACGCAATGGTGAACAAGTATATGAGCAAGTGAAAAATATTAATATTGTGTTTGGAAAGACCCAAAAGAAATCCAATGAGAAAAACATTTGGAAGAAACAGTCTATATTCTTCAATCTTCCTTATTGGTGTAAGTTGGAAGTTAGACACTGTATAGATGTGATGCATGTTGAAAAAAATGTTTGTGATAGTATAATTGGGACATTGCTTAACATAAAAGGAAAGACAAAAGATGGAATAAAAGCAAGACAAGATTTGGCAGACATGGGGCCTTCGTGATTACTTTGGTCCAACATCACGAAGGACCACTGCTGACTCTTGCAGCCAGGAGGCCTTGCATAAAATGGAGATGCAGTTTGAAGAAAAGTTAAATCAAATAAGGCAGTCCTTGCAGCAAGAGTTTGGTGAGAAAATTGAATCTCTCGCCCGCTCTCAGCAACAGACTTAAGGAACACCTCAAACAATTGAACATGATGTTGTTCGAGTCAGCACTAAAGGGAGTTGTGCTGCTACTGCTGCTGATCCTTCAGGAGAATATACTCAGACTGATGCATCACACCAGTGTGAGTTATATGTTGAAGATGACCCCCCGCGTCTAGTGGCTATTGGTCGAGTTTTTGAGGGTGGCTTAACCATCCATGGTGTCCCTCTACAGGCAGACTGGACACGAGTAGTAATTGATGAAGTTCATGATGCTAATGCTCCAGTGCCTTTTCCTAATGAAGATATTCAATTAGTGGGGCAAGCAAGCGAGACATTCTTGGCTTGGCCAAGACGTTTAGTTATGCCACTATCAGCACAGACCAAGGTAATATATATATATATATATATATATATATATATATATATATATATATATATTGTCTATTTTCTCTTTTCTAGTATTATAATTATATAAATGTTTAATTAATTGTTATCATTTGTTTAGGAGGACTTGCGTCGTGCTAAGCATAAAAAACAACCTATTATTGATGAGGATCTGACGGAATGTGATGATGATCCCATCTCTATGTTGTTGACCATATTACCACGGTTGAGGAAGAGACCGTGTCAGATACAATGGGATGTTAGAGTGTTTGGAATTGACAATTCCAGGTGTTCCATTATACATTTCCTTGCCCGATGCTTTAGAAATTGCTTGGGGAAATTGCATGTTAAACATTTCCATCATACAATTGTGGGCAATGTAAGTCATTCTCATTTATGTTTCTAAGATTATAATAATTATATTCAACTTATAATTAATTGTTTTAGGTACCTTGACAAATTGAGTGTGGAACAAGAAAAATCTGAAGTATACGGATTTCTTGAACCTCAATCCATCCAAAAATCTGGAAATACAAAGGTTGGAATCCAACAATATATGCAAACATGGATGAGTGACTCAAAAAGACATATATATTTGGCTCCATACATTGAAGGGTTAGTATTTTAATTTGTATTTTAATTTATATTTTTGTAACTAATTTTTACGTCATACAATGTAGGTCCCATTGGCGGTTAATTGTAATCATGCCCGGGATTACACTGTGGTGTGATTTTGTTCATTACATCGGAAACCGAGTCAAGAAATGAAAAGCTTATTACAAGGGTAACTTTATCTTTTATTCATTAATTATATTTTTAAATTGTGAATACATATTGAATAATATATGACTTTTTTCACTTAGAATCGTTTCTGGAACTAATGTTCTAAGTGGAAAACCTAGAACAAAGACTTTGCAATTCATTTATCCTAAGGTTAGAAACTTATTTATATAAGTGAATACCATAATTATTGTTTGTATTTAAATTTTGAAAATAATATTATGTTTTTTTCATCATTTCGAGTGTAATAAGCAAACAGTACTCGTTTGAATGTGGTTACTATGTAATGTATTGGATGAGAGCCATAGTTTGTGCGGGTTTAATTGATTCTTGGACTGGAGGTAATTACTTTTAACATTAGTTAAGTTTATTTAACTTTATTCATGTTGCATGTTTACAAGAGTCAAATTCATGTTTCAGGTATTTCAAGATCCATCTCCATTACTGAGAATCTGATATTACACAAATTAGAGAACAATGGGCAAAATTTTTTGTTCAACAATTTTAGTACATAATTTTTTAAGTTCTTGTTCATATTATATTGTGTGTATTATGTAGTTTAGGTAGCTTAGTTTGTATTAACTTTTAGTTTGTAATAGATTTTTTAGTTTGTATGTTTGTATTATATTGTTTTATTATGTAGTTTGAATTATATAATATTATATTTTTAATTTACTAGCTAAAGAAAACTGAACCTCTGGATCTGTCCGGTTATAATATTTACAGGTTTTAGTTGTAAAACAGAATAAATAAACCCAATTTAAAAAAAAAACAGAAAATTTACGTCGCATATACCATATGCGACGTAAATTTGCTGTTTTTTTTTTTATTTTCAAAAGTTTTTACGTCTGTTTAGTGGTATATGCCACGCAAAATTACGTCGGGTCTTGATAACTGACGTAAATCTACGTCGGGCTAAAGGGTCCGACGTAAATTTACGTCTCCCATTTTAACGTCGGACTTAAATACGACGTAAAAAGCCCTAAATACCTGACATAAAAGCCCCTTTTTGCACTAGTGAAGTCTAGGTATGATACATTAATGGAAGACACATTTTTATTGGAAAAAATAGTATCACCGCCATATGCATCAAATATGTATGAATTTCAATGTCCATTGTTATATGTACAAGCAACATTATAAACTTCTTGTAATCGATTAAGATGGACATGTGCCACTTTTATAATGTCTTATCTTGTTTTATGGATTACTGGGGTATTTTTGAAAAAAACTAATAACAGAGATATTCTCAATAATGTGACATGAGTCAACTATATAAAAAAATATGATATCACATTCAACTCAAAATCTTAAGACATTAGGTTATGGATCTTTTTTATTTATAAGTTATTCAACTTTCTCATTTATACCCAATGTGAGACAAATCCTTATTAAGAAGATTTTCAACACAAGAATCCGCAATCTACAATTTTTCACCTACTCTAATAGCACTCGATCGAGTCGGTCGACAGACAAACCATCAAGTCGATACTACTTATAAATATTTTTGAGGAGAACTAATAATAAAGAGATTCTCAATAATGAAACATGAATCAATCATATAAAAGAATATGATATCGCTTTTAACTCAAAATCTTAAGACATTAAGTCATGATTTTTATTTAAACTACTCAATTTTTCCATTTTATACAATGAGACTCAACTTTCATTATTAAGAAATAATTCAAGTATAAATTAAAATCTCACGTTATCTAAAAATAAAAAAATTAAATAATTTATAATTAAAAAAAATTATAACTTAATATTTTATAATTTTGAGTTAAAAATAATATTATATTCTTTTATAAGATTAATTTGATTGAATATTCATATTATTATCTCCTTAAAAGATTGGATCGAGATTATATATAAAAAATTTATTATGCTTATTTATATAGTATTTAAATTTTGTAGTACAATAAAATAAATGGAATAACGTAATACAGGTTTTTGTTTCGGGCAGTCCTACAATAAGAATATCCTATTTTAGTGTAATTTTCTTTTATCAGTAACTATTGGCAAACTACTTTATTACACCATGATTTATTTAATTTGTTCATTTTTTTTAAAAGGTCTTCTTTCTTCTAATATATATACGACAAATTTATTAACTTTACGATAGTTTTATTAAAACTCATATTAATGATTTACAAAATGATACTAAAAAAAGGTTCACATTGATAGTGTGAAGTTATTTAATTTTAAGTTGATTACTATTAAAAATTTAGGAATTTGGATAAAATAATTAAATGATATTAGATAGTTTAAAATTATGTTATCGGAGAAAAATTAATAATGATTGTACGGGTAAATAATATATCATCAAAATTGACACTAGTTAAAAAAAAAACAGTTAAAAAAGGTAAGAGGTTAAATAACTAGTTTCATTGTTATAAATTAATTTTTCGAAATATTAAAATTATGTCTGTCAAATATAGAAATTATGTAATTTTTATGTGTGTATTTGTGTTTGCGTCAAAAGATAAATCCGAAAATAATGGATCACGTAATATTGTTAGAGTAATGAAAAAAAATCACAAATTCAAGATTGATTAATTCGAGCTTGTCGACTCATCTTGTTAAAATCTATTTATTATTTTATTTTTCTGACAAAAATATTTAATATTTTTTCCTTACTTTTTTTTTGTTACTAATGACGTAACCTATTTGTTTTTTTTAAGTGATTACAAAGTTAAAGATAATTTATTTTATGTTTATTTAAAAAAAAACATTTGATTGAGTAAAAATTGAGTCATAAATCTTATCATAATCATGGCTGTTAGATTTTTGTGTTGGATTTGAGAAATTAAAACGGTGAAACTTATATAGTAAAGGAACTACATAACACAAAAACAACTAATAACATATTTAAATATAATCATATATATTTTATTGTGAAAAATGTTCGAACCAATTGTTATTTTTGATTTTTTTATTTAGATAAATAAATAATAATTTTTTAATTTATACAGTATTTTAATTAAATTCATAAATTAATATTTTATTCAATAATTAATTTAAACCCAATTTTTATAATAGATCTTAATATATATATATATATATATATATGTATGTATGTATATATAAATAATATGTTATTTTGATTTTCTTCGTTTAATTAATCAGTACAAATTGATTGAAATGAAACAAAATTTAAAAAATAAAATATTAAGATTAAAAGGATAAAGTTTGAAAAGGAATTTATTGGATATATAAATTGGAAAAAAAAGTAAATTACTGAAAATATAATTTAGAAATGTAAATTACCAAAAATAAAAAAGAAAATATAATAGAAAATTAATAAAAATTTTCACAGTATTTATTAGAATTTAAGTTTTTTAATATAATTTTGTCCTATTATTTTTATTCTTATTTAATTTTATTTATATTTATTATTTTTTGCATCTCTAAAAAAATAAAAAAATTATATTAATCCTTTTTATCTTTCTTATGCAATTTTACTAGTGTAAACAATATTCTTAATTGTTTATATTGAGTTATTTAAATGTTATAATTATTTTGTATTATTTTTAACCTTATAACTTTTTTTTTATATTATTTATTATTGACTTCTTCGATCTTTCACCTTATCATTTTCGACTACACTTAAGTACTTAATCTTCTTTTAATCTTAATACTTTATCGTTTAATTTTTTTCTATTTCTTTTTAGTTTCGATATGTTTTAAATCTTTCATAATTTTCATATAAAAATAATAAAATAGAAGAAATAGATTTTGACCCATAACATGAGTTTCAGAAGAGATTATGTGCACGAGAAAGTTTGTTTGATTATGTCTAAAATATGAAAGATGATATATGTTCTCTCGTGCTAAGAGACAAAGTATGATAAAATAATTAATATATATATATATATATATATATATATATATATATATATATATATATATATATATATATATATATACCTTTAAGTATTACTAATTTTATTAATCACGTTTATTGTACATCGATTAATTTGAGCGTTAAAATGTCATTTCATACAATGACCTTCATTGAACGTGAGCATCAAACAAGAAGATGACATCATGATAGTTTTCGAGATCAGGTCTTCTAAAAATATTCGATACCCATAGTGAGATCAAACTCTCCATTCGTATAAATATAGAATAGATACTTTCATAAATTAATATCATTCGAAAAATGAAAAAAAAATTACATTATTTTCCAAAAAACCATATATTCTTAATAATTTTAATTAATTTAACATCACTAATCAAATAAAAAATATTAATCATTATAATAAGATAGTACAGAACATTTTTAATTAATATATCAAGATGGTAAAATATATTTTAAGTTAACATAATTAAATTAATTTCAATTGTGTAAGTGAACTAGAAAATATAATTAACATTTCATATAAATAAAGTAATTATATATAATTTATTTTGATAAATTTTAATTATGGAAATATTAAATCTAAAAATTTCTATATATGTACTTTAGTTACACAAACAATAAATACATTATTAATTAAATTAAACTCAAATATAATCTACTTATCTTATTTTTAAATATGTTTCATTATCTTAATTAATTTTATTAATTTCATTACTTATGTTAGTACTGGATAAGAGTTAATAAAAATAGTAAATAATACTAAAACAGTATTAAATAAAAACATAATAAATAATTTACAGTTAAAATATGTTTTTAGTTCATTTAATTTATAATATAATATTATAATATGTTTCTATTTTCTCTCATTTTTTAATTTATTAAAAAAAAAGATGTGCCGTCATAAATTTTTATTTCACAATGTTTAAACGACAAGAAACAACAATAAATTACTCCTATTAAATGTCCGTAGTCTCCCAGATTTAAAATGGATATTTTCTTAAATGTAAAATTGATATTTTTAGTTTCTCAAATTTAAAAATAATAATATTAATCTTCTAAATTTATAAATATTTTTTAGTTCCTAACTTTAGAAATCATATTTTAAGTATTTTATTTTAAAAATAACTTATATTGATTTTTAAATTAACGTGATTAAGAGTTTGGTAACGTAATTAAGACATTTAATCGAGAAATTCGACTTTAATCATATGTGACATATGTTTTTTTATTATTTTTTACACTCTTTTTCTCTGAGATAAGTAATTAATATTATAAATAATGTCAATTTAATTTACTTTTATCCATAGTTTAAAAAAAAATCACTTTAGAAATTTATTTTTAAAAATAAGTTAATTTTTCTGTATATAACTCTAGCTTAAAAATTATTTTAATCAAAAGAGGATGACCATCAACAATTAAATAAAAGTTACAGTGAGAAATGAAAAACATTATTGAAAATTTCAATATAATGAAAATGGACAACATAATATAACTAGTAATGAAAATTTTATTATTAATGAAAAATAAAATAAAATAAAACACATATTTTATATTTTTAAAATAAAAAATAAAAACTGTTAAAAAAAGAGTCATTATATAAAATTTTAAACATACAAAATTAAGAATATTTAAAAAAATATTAAATAAATACCTCTCATCATTTTTTTTTATGAATTAAATCTCATTAATTTTTTTATTTTGAGATCAAAACATAAGAATTATGATTAAAATGACTAATATAATAAATATTTTTTTTAAATCATAAATAAATTTAGCTTCAATTTTTTATATTATTAATGACAAAAATATTAGTTACGAACAATCTTTTAAAATTATGTAAAGACAGAATTTATCATATTTTAGTCATAATATATAATAAATTTGTTAATATTAATATTTTTTTAAAAATTAAATATTATTTTCATATTATAATAAAATTTATAAATATAAATATATTAAAAAATATAATATAAATAATTATTAAAATAAAATAAAAATATAATAAAATAACTATTATTTAACTTTTACGTAATATTATATTTTTTTATAAAAAATTATATTAAAATTTTTTTATTCTAATTTTTTTAATAATAAAATAAATCACACTAATTTTTGTAATTTTATCAATTTTATTTTAATTTTTTTAATTATATCCTAATTTAAAAATGATTATTTAAACTTACCCATCGTGGTTAGTTATGAGTATGACACCGTCAGTTTTTAATATATATATATATATATATATATATATATATATATATATATATATATATCATATGGAACTAGAGGTTCTGATTATAACATATGCACTTTTGTTTTCCTTCAATCCATTAAATAGAACAACTATTAAATAAAATTGTTAGTATAAAACCATAATCACAAATTTGCTGATAAAATGACACGGACTATTTAACCTATGGAAGATAACAATTAGTTGTGTGTTCCGCAGGAAAAAAGCAGGAAAAATTAATTATATATATATAAATTAGAAATGGTATTTAAAAATAAAAAAATATTTATTTTAAAAATAATAAATAATTAGATTAAAATTAAATATCAATTTAATTATAAAATTATTTGTATAATTATTTAAAGTAATACTTTTAAATTATATATTTTATTTTTTATAATAATATATATATATATATTATAATATATAATTATAAATATAAAATAAATAATAATTTATTTAAGTCAGGATAATTTTATAAGATAATATTTTTTATTATTTTCTGATTATTTACGAGGAAAAGATATATATCTTCGTTACAATGTGAATTATAATTGTTCCTTCATTGTTTTTCTTGATGTCTAATAAGGAAAATTATTAATTTTTCTTTTTTTATTGGTTTTGTTTTTTTTAATATATATTTTCTTTGCAAACAAATAAAATCTAAATTTTAAAAAGTAAATTTGTATTTATATAATAAAGTACTATTTTAGAGGAAAGAAATGTAATAATTTGAAAAGAAATTTTGTATTTATATAAGTTCATTTACTTGATTTGCAAAGACGATTTTGTTTTTCTAAAATAAAAGATGAAAATCACAGAAAATCTTTAGTATTTTTATTTAATTTTAAATTCATGTACAAAATGTTATTTCTATTATTATTAAAATAATAATATCTTTAATTCAATATACATAATCGATTATAATTTATTTACAGTGAGCTATGTATATTTTTTTATTTTTACTTTTTAAAATAATAATTAAAAATATATATTACAATATATAATAATAATAAAATTATTTTATTTTTTATTTTGTTAGATATTTTATTAATTTATATTTATATTTATTTTAATTAAAATTTATATCAAGATATTTTGATTATTTCTTATTTTATTTGAGTATTTATTATTTTTTAATGAATAAAATTAATTTTGCCTTTTACATATTTTTATATATTTCACTTCATCTTCTACTTATTTTCTCTTATTTTTCTTCTCTCAAATCCAATCTCAATCCAACAAAGATATTACTGAAAAAATCAATCTTAAATTGTTTACATTTAGGCTGAACTGATAACATCAATAAAGATCGAATCGATGATATTTGAAGTGATAATAATCCAGCAAAACCAAATTTGATAATACCTTAATCAAAATCCATTTAATAATAATCAAATTCTAATTCAAACAAAATAAGAAAAAAATTTAGAGAGAACAAGATCTTAACAAATTTTAAATTTGTACTTTTTACGTAAAAAATTTTATTTTCTATTGACTCTTACAGATTTTTTTTTCAAACAGCATATTTTGTCATTAAAATCATTTAAAAAATTCCATAAAACTAATTGTTCTAAATTTTTTTAATCCAAAGACACTAAAAAAAACAGCTCTTTTACTATAATTAACCATAAAATCTATCCAATTTGTAATTAAGATATATAATTTAAAATCTTAATATTACTCATATACATTATTTTATTTTAACGTGTTATTTTTGTTTCGAAAATAATATTCTGACAACTTTTAAAAAATAATTATTCAACATTTTTTATTAATATAATAATAAAAGTTTAAATTATTTATTTATTATTATATTAATAAATTAGAATTGTAAGATAAATATTAATTTTTTTTCTCACCCATAGTTCAAAGTTTGCAGTTCTATCTCTGCTATTAGTTTTGGTGTTACATCAGATTTTTCTTCCCCTCTCCTCTCGTACAACTTCCAACAATGACTAGCACTTCATCTTCTACTCCATGTTTTCCACCTTCAACAACGTCATTGTCGTATAAATTTAGAATATATTTTTTGCAACTTGATGCTCATCAGTTCCCGTCATGTCCTATTGTTGTTGCACTGTTTAGAATTTGATAAATCTCTAACAAAAATGTAAAATGTGTAAAAATTAGAAATATCAATTACAAAATCCGTAAAATCAAACATTTGATGATAAAATGTGTAAAAGTTGAATATCAAAATGTGTAATTAAACCTTATATAGTTTACATTTACTGTTATAAAAAATACTTTTTATATTAATTACAGTAACCCTAGTTATTTCATATGCTATATGTTATTGCTTTTGACTCTGTTAATATTTTGGGATTGATATTAATTGATTCCAAATATGTATTCTCATTTTAAAATTATTTCTAGTTTGGTAGAAAGATGGGTTCACAAATTTATTATATAAGAAATAAGAAAGTAGAAAAATTATTAGAAGCCAAAAATATAGTAGAAGAAATGAAAACATAACCGACTAGCGAGAATCGCTCGTTCCAAATTCAGTCATAGACAACAACGGGTTGTGTGGAGGGAGAGGAGCGCGGACAGTTGCAATATTGGCACTGGCACTGCCACACTCCCTCACTTTCTCATTTGCCTTCTCATGTCTCAAAATATAAACCCTACTCAAACTTCTCATCCTCTCTAGTTCAATTCAACATGCCTCCGCCGGAGCCTCGCCGAGTCGACCCCAAAATCTGGCGGGCATGCGCCGGCGCCGCCGTGCACATCCCGAAGCTGCATTCTAGGGTTTACTACTTCCCTCAGGGTCACATGGAGCACGCCTCTCCCTCACATTTGCTCTCCCCTGCCTTCCGTTCCCTCCCCTTCGTTCCCTGCATCGTGTCCTCCCGCGAATTGCTCGCCGATCCTTTCTCTGACGAGGTCTTCGCCAAGCTCATCCTCACTCCCCTCCCTCATCCCTTCCATCACAACCACCAAAACTACGGCAGCAACACCGGAAACGATGACGACGAGCGCGAGTGCCAAAACGCCGTCGTTTCGTTCTCCAAAATTCTCACGCCCTCCGACGCCAACAACGGCGGCGGATTCTCCGTGCCTCGCTTCTGCGCTGACTCCGTCTTCCCTCCGCTTGATTTCCGTGCAGATCCTCCCGTCCAGCTCCTTACCGTCACCGACGTTCACGGCGTCGCGTGGCGGTTCCGCCACATCTACCGTGGCACTCCGCGCAGGCACCTCTTCACCACCGGCTGGAGCAAGTTCGTCAACCACAAGAAGCTCATCGCCGGCGACTCTGTCGTTTTCGTCAAGGACGCCGATGGGAACGTCTCTGTCGGGATCCGCCGCTCAACGAGGTTCGCCTCCACAACCTCGATTGTCGAGGCGGAGCAGCCGGCGCCGGCGCAGGGGGAGGGGTTTACTCGTAGCGCGACCGGGAGAGTGTCGCCGAAGGCGGTGGCAACCGCGACAGAGTCCGCGGCGCGGAACGCCCCTTTTGAGGTGGTGTATTATCCGAAGGCGGGTTTGGCGGATTTTGTGGTGAGTGCTGAGGTTGTGGAGGACGCGATGAAGTGCGCGTGGGTTGCCGGAATGAGAGTGAAGATAGGAATGGAGACTGAGGATTCTTCTAGAATGACTTGGTTTCAAGGGACGGTGACTTCTGCGAATGCATCTGATAATGGACCTTGGCGCATGCTTCAGGTATGCTTTGTTTGCATCGTGCTGTGTGATTGAGGAGAAAATAAAATAATCAAGGAAATAGCATTAATTACATGTTTATTTAAGATAAATTTGACTTAGGTACTTGAGCATTTTTGGAATCTCATTCATGTAAACTAACTTATCAGTGTACACCTATAAACATGTAAAGTTAGTAATCAAATACTTATCTCAATTAAAAAATTTCCATAAGTTAAAAGTTGATCCAAACAGGGGTTTTCTTGTGCTGAAAGAAAGGATAGGAGGATGCAAGGTGCTCTCAAAGTTTTGCCAAATGCTAGCAACTGGTCTTTATTTGGAAAACAAAAATAGAAAGTTTATGTTAGAAAAGGATGCGTTTATTATATCACAAGTATTAAAAGTATTTAATGGTTTCTAATTTTAGTATTAATAGTATTTAATAAAGTATATTTAAGTGCTCTCAAAGTAAATATGGTTTATGAAGCATACAAGTATTATGAAATCTTTGCATCTTGTTTGGGATGGACTTATGTTTAAAAAAAAAAAAAAAATTGGAGAAGGTTAATTGTTGTGCTTTATAACCCAATGAGATTATTCTCACGCTCAATCCATGTGGAGATATGATTACAGAGGGTAAGGAAATCACATATTTTCCTATGATTGATTCTCAATAATAGTCCTTCGTGGCTGAAAGAGGACATATTTAGTATATGGGTAATGTAGAAAATATTTGCCCTTAGGTATTAATGAAAAGAGAGAATGAAAGAGTGATATGCATTTGCGGCGACAAAGAATTACAGAATGTTTGGATAGTTTTTTGAGCTGAGAAAATGTACAGATTTGCTGTACTAAGTTTATTAAGTTTTATAATTATGTCTGTGTTTTTACTCCGACAGGGTAAAATGTAACATTTTACATTTGAATCTGTAAGCGTATTGCTGCTTCTTTTCTTTCTGTGTCCAAATATTGTACTCTGTGGGGTTTAATCCCACAAGATTCCACTTTTAAGAAATAATTTTAATATTATTATCTATCCATTGGATACCATTCATACGACATAGGATGACACTGTAATTAAGCTCTGCCCCTGAGGGGTGATGTTGTTTTGTTTAATTGGTAGTTTATTTTCTTTTCAAAATACAGATAGCAATTATCTCCCTTTATTTTTGAAGTTCTTTCATTCCTGTAGTATTGTATCAAAGGATCCTAGTATTGTGATTTGTGTTAGCGTACTCTTTTAATTGATTAGAAACCTTTGTCTCAGAGAATTTAGTTTTATGATTTCTTATCTATCTCAAATGGTGTTATTGGCTCCTTACTATTTTTTATGATCTCAATATCATAGGTTAATTGGGATGAACCTGAAGTCTTGCATAATGCTAAGCGAGTCAGTCCTTGGCAGGTTGAACTTGTTTCACCCTCACTTGCACTTCATACAATGTTTTCCCCTTCAAAAAGGTTTAGAGCTGACCAAGGTTCTGGACTGATAAGTGATAGGGAGGGAGACCCCTTCTTTCCTATGACAGGTTTCCCTAACTCAACAATGGGACACATGGATAAGAAATTGTTGAGTTATGATACTTTTCCTGCTGGCATGCAGGGAGCCAGGCATGATCTATTTTCTGCATCAAGTTTTTCCAACTTTTTAAATGATAACTCTTATCTGTACATGGGTAGCAGTTCCTTCGGGAACAATATGGGAATTGTGTCAACAGAGCTAAACATCAGCAGCTCTCAATCAGATGACCTGTCACCACATAGCCAGAGTAGTTTACATTCCTTTGACACTGAGTTTACTGGGACCCGGCACTGCAACACCAAAGTTGCTTCTGGTTCAATTCTGCTATTTGGTAAGATCATACAGCCTGCTGATAGTCATTTGCATGATGCTGCTGATTGCATGGAACGTGATGGCAGTAGGGGCAGCAAGGAAACTGAAGACAGTTGAGGCATGTTATTTGTGAAAATAGTTATGCAGTAGATAAATACGTGTACAGGTATGTTAATATTTCTGATTGAATTTTGTCACTAGTCCAATGATAGAATCAGCTATTAGTGCTTTTATTGACAAAATATGTATGGAAGAAATGGATTATTTATCTATATGCCTTTTGTTGAACTGTCTTAAATCCTAGATGAGGTATGCCTTATTGTGTGATGGAGAGTTAGTTCTGACTTCTAAGTTATGACCTAGTTCTAGGTAATTTGATTCCCTCAAATACTCTTACAATTTGATTTATTGATGGTATAGATCTTATATTTCGTACTAGTTGTGCTATATATTTAAAGTAGTTAAAATTTTAGCTTACTTCAATTGATATATTTTTTGTTTGCTTTACTGGATTATCCTTTACAATTTCTTGATATTAAGCATGGGATCTTAACATTTTGATAAAATGCATCAAACCTTGGTCATAATGCATCCTTTACTTGCAAATGTTATTGACTGGAAAGCATGATGGAAATTCATCTTGTTTAGATCATGATAGTCATTGCTTCATTATGCATATTACAAACTCATTATCATTATGAACTGGTTCATTTTGGATAATAGGGATTTAGATCCGTTTACAACAAAAATTTCCTTTATAAATAATTTTTCAGTGGAATGTATCATGTTTCTGAAACTAGTGTAGTAGGCTCATTGTGTGTGTATGTATGTTATGTGTCAGGTGCAGCTTCTAGTTGCATTGACTTTAATTGTGAAAAATAAGAATTTATTTATTACCAAAGTAATATCTGTCTTAGTTTTTGTTAATAGCTTATTCAGGTTAGCTTGATTTATTGTTTGTTTCATTGATACACTAGCTATGCTACCAAAACTAATTTATAATAACAGTTGTGCTGATATGTGATGCAGGCAATCAAGGCAGGAGGGTAAAGAGGAAGCTGTCCACTCTTTTGGCCTTGTGGTGGTAAAAGTAATGTTTCTGGGTTATCTTTATGTTTTGTTATTACTACAACTTGAATGATGAAACTAATTTCATGATATTCATCAATTGTATGATATTAAAATCTGACATATCGTGTATATTTCCCCGTCTTTGATAATGGGCTTAATAGGATTGAAGATTCCCTGATTGAAATTCGGTTTAAATATCCTAAGAACTTCTCTGACACGGATGTTATGTGAGTTTATTAACATGGCTGAAGTTAAAAATCCACTTTAACAATTTTAGCGGTACATTTTTTTTAAGCTTTTAAATGTACATGACGTTATTACGAATTTAAGATAAATAACTATCCCTAAGCTGTTATGCATTGCGATCCTCTTTAGTGACTGAAAATGTATGGATACTATAGGATCTTTATTCGTTGGATGTTCATACACATAAACTGAGTTCATTATTCATATTTTTATTTGATATGTTTATGGTCTCCTGTAATGTTTGTTTATCAAATTAGTAAAATATGAACGCATTCATAAAATTTGTTGAGAAATCATATGAAAGAACTTTTGGAAGAATTTTTTTTTCTATCTAAAAAGTGTAAATGAAATAAAAAAATCTAGTTTACTCAATTACTGATTACAAACACGCTTAGCTTGGCAAAACTATATTTTATTCAATACATTTTTTTTTTCTGAACAAAAATTGTCCTTTAAACTCTCTTACGAAACATTTGAGAAAGTAAGGACAATTTTTACTTAACAGAGGATGCTTAGATTTTTGCTAAAACTTTAGAGAAAAAATGAAATAATATTTTTTATCTGAATACCCATTTGTTAGTAAATTTTAGGCAAATTCTCTTTCAAATAAATTAACATCATTAAATACATATCTCTCTTTGCCATTCAGGAAATGGAAATATCTCTCTTTACCATTCAGGAAATGGAAAAGAAATATTACACGACCAAAAAATTTCATTAATGCCAACGAAGGTACTATAATATATGTAATATCTTTTCTAGAAATAAAGGGTTATCCTTACTCAAATGAATCTGCAAACATGAATTATTTGAATTTGAAGTAAACACCCGCATAATGATTTATACAAACCATGTACTTGTACACATAAAACTAGATCAACACCCAACAAGCCCAAATTGTAGCAAGTGTACTCCCTAAGGCACAAGATGAAGGGAAGCACCAATTATTTGTGCGTCTGCTTGAGGAAAGAAAAACAGAGGAGGGGAAATTTTGTTGGTAGTCAATAGGTGGGAGAATATTCATGGATGTTTTTCAGTTTTGACGCAGGCCTTGGGTTAAAAGGAGAGGGGGAGAACTATGAATACACCCAAACCCAACACATGTTTGGTAATTTTGGAGAAAAAATAATTCTGCATATTAAATACAGCATTCCCACCACTAAAAAAAGGTACGGCTAGTAAAGACAATTACTTATATTTACCTTCAACAAAAAAGATGTAAAAATGGCCATATGTTTCTTACTCAACTGATTCTAACCAGTCTTACAAGATTTAAGTAGCCTGTTATATTGGTGCTTCAACATCCTGCATACAATATATATATATATATATATATATATATATATATATATATATATATATATATATATATATATATATATATATATATATATATATATATATATATATATATATATATATATATATATATATATATATATATATATATATAAGCTATCATAAAAAAATCATAATTCATCATCACTCAAAATTGATAATCTAGTTCCACGGCAAGCCCATTCATGGCTTTGTTTTGTCATGTTATATACAAGGTTTTAATATCACAATCTTCCGTTTCTGAAACGTGTTGCCTACTACTTGCGAATATATTTATCTTCCAATCAATGATTTACAGCCTGTTTTACTTTCCACGACCCCATGTTTGCCATCCTCATCACGTTACTTCACAGTTTAATGATTTTATCTGCAATGACCAAAAGCAACCATTCGAATTCATGATCATTTGTATATCTCAGATTAACATTGACATATTGTAAACTATATATTATGTTCATAATTTTGACTAAATGAAACATTAACAGAAACAAGATGAATTCTACTGAACAGTAGAGACTAGAGACACTCTCAGGTCAAAAAACTTAGAACCCTAAAAGGCAACAAAACTTGTATTAGGATACCTTTTCCTCAGTTCTATTTCAATGCATCTACAATAATCCTCATTTTTTCTTGTCCCCTATACTAAGCAAAGACAAACCCGCCCTACAGAAAATCAGACTACAAGACAAATAACTCATATCAACCCTATAACCTGAACAGAAACTTTTGAACACCCATTGGAATCTAATAGGAAGCAAGGCAAATTTGAGTGAAATTCTCTTCCTTCCACCACGGAGGAAACAAATGATACCAATGAATGAACAATTAAGTACAATTGAGCTAAATTTGGATATTCAATGATGAGTTGAATAGAACAGAATGAGAAGGATTGAATTGGACCGCATTGCATCCATTCCATTCCATCCTATTTCAAACAGTGTAACCTAAAACCTAATATCCATTCCACCCTTTTGCGATACGAATAGATAATTAAACAAGTCTTAACAGTTACAAACTTTTGCCCCTCACTCTCAAACTTGCTCTGTCCTCAAAACACAAGTCCATATCCAATATTGTTCTCACAACTAAAGCATGACGGAGAATCAATAGCTTTTCTAAATTTACCAAACTAAATCTTATTGTAGTTCCTTTTCACAACACAAGATAAAAGCATCCCGCTGCTTATCATTGTCAATGGGGATAGAGTGAAAAAAAAAATCTTTAGAAAAACAAAACTAAATCGTATTGCAGTTTCTTTTGAGAAGTTACCTGGTGGAAGAAGTGTTTTGGGCGTGAAGTGTGTTGTAAATTTTAGAGAAGCGACCAATTGGGGGCTTCACTCGGGTAGGTTTCTTTCTAAGGCCGAAAACCTCTTGCACCAAGGGAACGTGAACCAGCACCAGTTTCCACGCCACAAACCACCCTACACCATCACCACACACACGCGTTCCCTTTTCAACTCAAAATCAACACGATGAAGAGAGAAATCAAGAGAGAAAAAAAATGATTACCAAGAGATACTAAGAAGAGAACGAAGACTATGGCGAAAAGGGGGCGCAGAAAGAAGAGCACCGTGTATTCCCAAAACGACGACGACGACCCCATTTACAAACAACAACCTAAACTTCACCTCGGACTTCGTCTTTTCTAGGCTTCGTTTGGGCCTTCAACACTTCTGGCCCAGACAAAAAAAAACTGTTTTTTTTTTAAAAGCTATTAATTTACACATTCACCAATTTGTTACTTCTCTACCAAACAGATTCTCCGAAACCATTTGAACCAATCCTATGAATGAATTTGACAAATGTCATACATATGTGACACCAAGCATTGATTCCATCGGAACCCACTTTTCTCTCCTTATTCCCTTTCCTTTCCCTTCGTCACCGTCACAATTTCTCTTTTCTTTTTTCCTCAACCTTGTCTCACTTCACCATCTCTATGGAGACAACCACATCCCAACCTAACCCTCGACGCCGCTCTTTCCGCTGCTCCTTCGTCACACGCTGTTGTCGCTGCTTCTGCTGTTTCTATTCCTTCCCGTAAACATATGCTTCATCTTCTTTCCCTCGGGTCATTAAAACCGACCCGAATCACTCACTGCACCGTCTTCTTCCGTGCCTATCCAACCCACTAATTCCATCACACCACACATAAAAGCGTTTCCTTTCATTCTATTGGTCAAACCAGCCACTTGGGGTGCCACACCTTGAAATCCACGTCATCCTCATGGGAAGGAAAGAGCAGAAGAGACAGTTCAAGGTGATTTTTTTAATTTTAGAACTAGGGTTTTTAATTTGAGACTCATGTTGTGTTTGGGAATTTTGTTCCTCTCTAGAATGGTTCTATTCTGGCTTGGATTAGGATTATCTTATTAGGGTGTTTAACTAGCTTAAGACAGTGGCTTGTGTCATCGCTGATTGAATTGAATCGAATCACATGTGTTTGACCTTATTGTATAAGAATATAATTGTTAAGTTAATGTAAAAATAGTTTTACAAATCAATTTCTTCATCCATAAGTGTTTTTGACCTGTGTATCCAAACAGGTCAATTTTCTAATCAGCAAAATAAATTATTTCGTGCATTTTATTTGGATCATCCATGTAAGTAGAAGATAAAATTGGTGCAATTTTAATATTTTGGGTGCATCAATATTTCTAAAATCACCAAGATATGCAAAGGGCATTTCCATGCAATGTTCAGCCTCATCAAGGCAAAAACCTTGGTAGCTTTTTAAGCTGCTCAATCACTGATTACTTGAAATAAAAGTGTGTCATTTTCTTGTAAAAAAAATCTAAAGAAATAAACAAAATAAAAGAAGAAATGTGGAGAAAAAGAATCTATTAACTATACCATTCAAAATTATACACTTTATCTTTATAATTTAATTTTAATATAATAATTAAGATGATTTATTAATAAATGATGAAGATATAAAATAAATTGTGTAAACTATGGATCATCCTTTCTTAAAAATAACTGAATTTTCTTGTCACGACCCGGATACTCTTTGTGTTTCACCCATTAAATCGGACGGTTAATTTTGCCCCGCCCATGATAAAGCAAAATTTCTTATTTATTTTGCTTGCATTAGTTTGCAAATGCGTCTTCTCTTCGCAAAGAGTTAGATAAAAAAATAATAAAAAACATATTTTTTTCTTCTAAAGAACATAATAAAATTTTACTTAATAAAATGTTTTAAACTATAACTTATCTTAAATCCAGAAATATTGATAGTTAGATTATTTCGTTCATGTTAGTACTTTTTTAAGAACGCGCCATTTTTATATTATTTCTAAATCAACTAATTTATCATAATCAAACATAATTAATTGGTGGAATGTTACAATTTATTTTTCATAATTAACCTGAATTTCTAATTATTTAGAAAAATATCATTCTTCAAGATAAAAAAGTGTTTGGATAATTATTGTATAAGATATAGTGATAAAATGAAGACAAGTTAGCATTTTTATTGATAGATATTCGTGCTTACGTCACAATGATATTTGAACTCTTACATTCTAAGTAAGAAGAGTTATAGACCATATATAACTTATGACAAAGTGGTAAAAAGTATACAGTTTTTTTAATAAATAAAACAAACACAACTCTAACTTCGGTAATCCTTTAATCATCTAAAAAGTTTTTTATCATATATATTTTCAAGGGTTTAAAAATTTAATTGTATTTAATTAAAATAAAATAATACTTTCATAATATAATAATAATTATAAATTATAAATATAAAATATATGAGAAAATATAAGATGAATAATAATTAATATAAAATATATAAAGAATAAAACTAAAAAAATATGATATTTCTTATAAAAAATTAAAATTTGTGATCTTTATTATTAAGATTGGTTCGATAAAAAAATCAATTGTTTTTTCTAGTTTTATATCGATTTAATTAAAATCTAATTATTGAAAGAAAATATTTCTAGTTGTGTTGAATTAGGTGATCCGATGAAGCAAATAAATGGAATGAGGTGCTTTGAAATGAAAAAGTAACAAGTGAATGAAAAAGAGCTGCTTTCATTTTTGAAGCACATGCCCCTCTTTAAGACAGTAAACAAGAAATGAGAATGTTTATAATTAGTATTTAACATTTACCTATGACTGCAAAAATCCAAAAGCTTCTTCCTACCCTCGACAATCTCATCAAAGAAATCATCAAGCTGGCAAATGATGTTCTCAATGCCAGATTTGAGGACCCCAAAACACATTCTAACACTCTCCACTCTCTCCCTCACACCGCCCTCCTCCCTCTCAAACTCCTCTCTCAGCTCCTCCACCGCCACCCTTGCCCTCCTGAACTCGTACAACAATATCCCCGACTCAGCACTGCCCATCTCCGCCGCCACCCTCTGCCGTAGCCTCGCCACCGATACCATCACCGCCGACCCTAGAAACAACCGCCCCCCGTCGTACCCTCCCACCACCAACTCCGACGTCTCCGGCCAACAATACACCAACCCATGCAACAAGATCATTAGCAACATCGAACTCACATTCCTCATTGCATACAGAACTCCCCTGAAACCGTTGAAACCGTTCAGCTTCGACTCCACGGACACTCTCTCGTCCAAACGTAAACACAACGTCGGAATCCTCGTCTCCATCAAAGAACGGTTCTGCTCCTCCAACCCCAGAGCCTCCCTTCTACACCCAGATATCGCCCTCACTACCTGTATACACCACATGAAAAAAAACCTCCAATTTCAATCCCACAAATATGTCATGCACCTTATACAATCACACTGACATCAAGAATCCTATATTTAAAACAAAAATACAATTTTTTTTCCAATCATCATTGCAAAACCATAACTTCAACCCAATCTCAAAACTTGATCAAACTTAAATTTGTGATTAATAGTTAATCAAAATTTCCATCTCACAGTTGTAGTTTTGTCACAATTGTTGATATGACAGAAAATCATAGACGAATAGGACATATTCATGTATATAACTCGGGTCTAGTAAGTGAAGTCTCGAGCCTTGTAGTAAAAAAGGCCTAGTTAAACAAAAGATATTTGAAAAGAAAGAATTCATTAAAGGTGATCATTCCACAATGAATTAGCAAAATTAGTAAATACTCCATATTAATTTAAAAAACAAAAAACCCAGACAAATACAACGGATTCATTATCATCAAAAGATTTAATCTTAGAACTGCCGCTAAAATCATGGTGGTGATCAAGGACTAATAAAATCAATATTCAGAGGCTTTAGATACCAAAGAGAAGGTACAAAGTTGGAAAAATAGAAAAAAACTTGATAATTCACTACAAAGGCAATCTTCTTCTTTTTTTTTTTCTTTTTTTTTTCAGATTAACAAGAAAGAGGATGTTTGAATATCCACCCCAATTGATTCTGGACCCTAAAGTCACTTTCAAAGATTAAAAAAATGGAAACAACCAATTAGTGTTTTTATGTTTGAACGCAAAATTAGAATGAATTGTGGAAAGTAAGGTGTCGGGCAGAGCAGAGTGAAGCACGTTGAAGGTGAATTGAGGAGAGGGAGAAAGAGAGGGGACCTGTGGGGAGAGGTGGGGGAGGGAGTCGTGGAGGGAGGAGGCGAGGGAGAATCCGGCGGAGTAGAAGGGTTCGAAGTTGGAGAGGGCGTTTTTGAGAAGGTGGGACGTTTCCCAGAGCTTGGAGGTTTCGTCCATGTACTCGTCGAGCCACTTGTCGCCGAGGGGGAGGTGGAGGCTGTGGACGAGGAGCGTGAGGTGCGTGTGGAAGGATCGGAGGAGGGAGAGGAGGCGCTGGAGGAAGGGGAGGGAGATGGCGTTGTTGTTGGACAGCAACGATCGGTCGAGCTCCTCCATGCCCCTGCTGACCATGGCGTAGAACCCACTCACCGTGTTCCCGTTGGAGGAAGGACACGGCTCCATTGTGGATTGAAGCAGAGAATACGATGATGGTGATGATGAAGGAGAGGGAATAATGAATGAGGTTTGTAAGAGTGAAAAGGATTGCTGGGTTGGGTTGGGGGCAATGATGGGTGTTTCCTGCAGAGGGGAAAGGATGATTGGTAATGTGCCATTTTCATTCTTTAAATGCCCACAGTCCAACACAGGTAAAAATCAAAACCCAAACACACTCCAGGTTTTTTTAAACAAATATTCTTCATCTCATCTACTCAGCATAATTATCACACCACCCTGCAATGCCCACATAAACTCCCAATTGTCTCCAATTTTGCACCTCAATTTAACTTACTATTAATCTAATGATATTCAAGAATTAAGGAGACAGATTTGACTGGATTTTATTATGTTTGTTTCAACTAATAATTTGTGATTAATAGGTGAAAATGATACATGGGGTTCATATTCATCAAGTAACCCACAAAATAGAGAACATTTGAATGGAAGGTCAGCATGAAAGGTTCAAATTACCCACAATAAATTATGTAAATACCTATAATTGGTTATGGAATTCTATATAACCAATTATCTGTAAAATTATTTGTCATTAAATTTAATAAGTATTAAAAATATATTTTTATATTATTATTATTATTATATATATGTATAATATTATTAAATTATTTATCAATAATTAGATGAAATATGTGAAATTAGTTATATAATTTTTTTTAAATTGATATTTTCAATTAATAAAGTTTGTAAGAGGATTGAGATTAATAATTAATCTTTATAAAAAATTATTGTTTATAATATCTATATCTTTATATAGACAAATAATTTGTAATTTTACACATTTTTTTTAAATTAACAGACAATTCTCATTTTTTTAATTTTATTATTTTTAGTTATTTATATCTATTTATATATTTTTTAGTATAAAAATATATTAATTATATATTACTACTTGCTAACTAATTATATATATTTTTAATTTAATTATAAATTATAATTTTTCAATGTGATTTTAGAAATAAAATTTCATTATCATTAAAATATATAATTTTAATTAATTAATTTTATTTTAATGATTTTAACCACTCAGTTACATGAATATATAACTAATCAATTATATAAATAGTAATAAAATAATGGATTATATTAAAGAAGTAATATTATTATATTAAAAAAATTATATTTATTATATATAAATTAATATTGAAACATACAAATATTTATTTTTATATTTTCTATTTCTAATAAAATTAAAAATATATTTAAATATATTAATGTACATTAGTAATTAATTTTAATTTTTTAATAATGTAATTTTAATATATGATTTTATTTTTATTATGATATTTTTTTGTTATATTTTATTTTTTTTAATTAATAAAATTATACATGATTTATAATTAATTATATAAATAATTTTTTGAATAATTTTTAAAAATACTTTTAAATTTTTTATAATTATAAAAAATAAAATGTAAATATATTTTTAAAATATCACAAATTATTTTTATAATTTAAATATAAACTAATTTTAATATATTTAAATTTTTATCTAAAATATAAATTAATTAATTTATATTAAAATATGTCACATCCTAATTTATTTTTATTTTATCTCTTGCTAATTCATAATAGTTTCATCATTACATATTTTAAATTATTATTTCAATTTTTTATTTAATCATATCAATACTATTTTCTCCAATTTTTCTACTCATTCCTCTTCAACTTTTTGTTCTTTTTTCTTAAAAATAAATAAAAAATCTACCTTCCAAATTTTATCTCCTCTTTCCACCCTCGAATCCATTTTCTAATTCAAAGAGAGACTTAGACTTAAGTCTTCCTTTCCTCTCCACTATTTGTAAATTTATTGCCCTTATCAAATTTAATACGTGAAATAATATAAGTGTCAATTTTATAAATCATGTGAAGTATATAATATGTCCCCAAAATATAAATAATCTATTATATAAATAATAAATCTAATATGTAACTAATATGTTTCTAAATATTATATTTTTTAAAATATTTCTTTATACATGTAAGTAATTTATAAAATTTAAGAGAATATATAAATTTTTCTTTTATCTGATCATAAATCTCATATTATTTAAAATTGAGATTAAAAATAGTTTATATACACCATTTTTTTTAAATATTTTTTAAAAAATAAAATTATAATGGATGAGAGTTAAAAAAAATATTGTAAGAATTGAACATTCAATTTAATTATTTTTATTATAGGACAAAAGACTAATAAATTTAAATTAACACCAGATATTATTAAATATTTTACAACAAACAATGTCATTAAAAATATAACATCATTTAAATGAAATATTTTTAAAATAAGATTTAAACTAAATGTTATCTATTAAATAATTTATACTCTTCTTTCGTTACAGTATAGTTGAAATTGTTTTGTTTATGTGTAGAAGAGAGTTGCGATACATGATAGTAAATAAATTTGTAGTGACAAAATGCATATTTACAACGTTGATTAGCATTGTGATTATAGGTTTGGAAATAACATGATAAAAGTTTGAAATACTTATTATTTAATTAAAACAAGTTGAATAAGAGAGAAAGTGTCTTACCATTTTAGAATATCTAATGTATTAATTAATGTTTTGAATAGATAGTCACTACATATGTCTCCCATGATCATAAAAAAAAAATAAAAAAATTTGAATTGATTGCAAAATTTAGCTCTAAGTTGTTTATAGGAAGTTCCAACAAGAAGATCAATTTTAGTAAGAAGAGATAGGAGATAAAGAAAAGGAAACAGATTTCAACAAGGATTCATCAGGTTTAAGAACAAGGTGTGTGTACATTACATGAAAGTGAGTTGGATGAGCAATTTTAGAAGAAAGACAAAAAAAATCGACTTAATTTTTTGTATGGATTTCACAATGATATATTAATATTAAAAGGATAGTTTTTTGTGATACAATTTAAAAAGGATGTAACAAAGTATATGATGAAGTGTCTAACTTGTCAAAAGGAATAAGTGGATCACAATAAATCACTTAGTGATTTGCTATTTTTGGAAACCCTAGAGATGAAGTGAGATAATATGTTAATAGATTTGGTTAAGATGATATATGCATATATAATTGTGGATACATAATAGATTGTTAGGCAATGTGGCTTAGATAAATCACTTTATTAGATATTTCAAATTTACATAGACACCTTAGATGATTTTAACGAAATGTTATAGTTCAATTTTCGTTTTAACTTATTTGAAAGAAATATCATATATTTCCGTTAGATTGATGAGAATTAAATAATAAAAATAAAAAATCCAAAATGATGACGTTGGTTATACCTGTGTGTTTCGTAATCTAGAACTACAACAAACAAACTAGTCCTTTGAACCCACACGGGTTAAATTAATTATTAACCATTCCACTATCTTTGGTTTTAGGATAAAACAAAGAGCGAAGCTTTCCCGACACATAGCGTTTGAATATAGTGTATTAATTCCAAATCGATTCTTGAAAGTTAGAGTAATCCAAAGGAGAAGTAGTATCATCGGAATTGTATGTTATCCATAAGACAAAATAAACAAAAAAATAAATAAATTATGGATGAGTGGTATTGATTGAATATGATGAATAGGAAGATGAATAGTAGTAGTACCCCATCAAAGCGATGGATAGAGATGTGGTAGAAAAACGAATTCGAACTGCATCTGGTTGGTTCGTGATTGTGCAGTAGTAGAATGTAATGGGAGTGGTGGGTTCCACAATACATGTGTGTGTGTGTGTGTGGTGTGATAACATAGGAAACGCGTTTTAAATGAATGATGGTGTTTAGTGGCTAACCAAGTGATTCGCCACAAGAGGTGTTGTTTAGTGTAAAGATATAATAGCGTTAGGGTGATTTGTTTTATTCTCTTGTCAAAGTAGAGTGCGATGTGTGTGAGATTGATGATTCTTCTTCTTCTTCTCTTTCGGGGACCATTACCAACCAAACAATGTAGTGGGTTACGTTAAGCAACAAGTTGGACTACTAAGACGAGTGCTCGTGGGTTTTCGGAGAACGAGACATGATAGAAGCATGTTGGTCTTCTAAGATTTCATTGGAAACTGAATAACAACAGCTTGGACTTGGGATAAATAATAGGGAACGAGGTTTCTTAGGCACAACTTAATCTACTACTTACACTCCTCTCATTAAATTCTAACCACATATATTTTCAAACTATATATTTAATCAAATATTTATTTATTAGTTTTAAATAATCAAATTTTAATTAGTAAGCTTTATTAATAATGTATTTATTATATTATTAAAAAGTTATATTTTTAAATTTAATTAGATGTAATTAAACCTTAAACCTATAATTTCATCAATTTACTGACTGATTGGATCTTAAAAACATTCATTTTTATTAAAGACTCAAATGTCTTATATATATATATATATATATATATATATATATATATATATATATATATATAATATTGTTTAATTACTTTTTCCTTATTTCATTTAAAGATAAACCAGTCGTTTAGGTAGCAATAGATGTGATCTCTTTAAATAAGGATTTGAATTTGAATTTTGTAAATGAAAAAAATGTATTAAGAAGAACATATCTTACTAAAATAGTCGGTTAGTATTTCTTTAATAACATATTATTAAGTAGATTAATATTCTAAATTAATTGATAATATGGTTATCCAAACCAGTATAATTAACTTTTTTTTATGAATAAGTTTATTGACTGGTATTTATTTTAAAATGAAAGTAGATGTAAATAAAAGTATTATATAATAGTATACTTTCAGTGAGAGTTGTTTATAAAATTTATTTTAATTTTTTTATTATAAATATTGTATATGAATTACTTGAAAATAAAGTAAATTTTTTAAAATTAAGAGTAATTATAAATATATGCATGTCCATAATTAAATAATATTTTTGTTTTTAAATAATTATAATCAAAATTAATAAAAAAATAATCAATCAAAATAAATTTTATTTTTTTACTTGAATTTTTCTAATCGATCAGTTTAAAACTAAAATAACAAACCAAATGAAATTACATTTCATTTTTATGCTTATGCTTTTATCTTGCTACAAGCATTTGGTACACAAACTTCTTTTAGTAGCTCGTAATGCTTTTTTTACGTGTTTCTAGAAGCAACATTTTTAAAACATCAGCTTCTAATTTTTTTTTTACTTTTTTTTTTTTTTACCTTTTCATAGTTAGTTTTATTTGTTCATAAAATATTTATTAAGCTTATTTTTTTATTTTTATATAAAATACGATTATATTTTATCTTCTTGATTCACTTTTTAATAACGTTAAAGTTTCTTCAATCTTTACTAACTAAGTCCATAGAAAATAATTTTATTTATAGTATTATATAACGTATGTTATTTCACGATTATACTTCGCTTGCAATATGGTAGGTTTTTGTTTAATTTTAATTATTTTTTAAAATATTATTCACATAATTTGTGTATTTTAATTATACTTTTACTTTAGTTTAAATATCTTTGTATAAAAACAGCATAAAAATTAATATTATTTAAAAAAGTAAAATAAGTATAATTAAAATAGCTTATCAACAAATAAAATATTATAAGAATTTAAATTTGATTAAAATTGATCAACAACAATTAAATTTTATATAAAATATCATAATATTTGGTTCAATCATATACAATAAAGGCAGGGAGAGGGATTGACAAGATTATGGTAATAAAATAATTTCTTTAAAATTTTATTAAAAAATAGATTATAAGTTTTTAATATATATATTTAAACTAATTTTTTGCCTTTATCTCCGTATATAATTATAGATTACTTTAAATGATATAATTTGTCTTAACACGTAATTTAATAAGATGATTTAACAACTTTAAACAATAAAAAGTTCAGTTAATTTACACTTGTCAATTTAATAAACGCATTATTGTATGTACAGTACATAATTTATTTCTCCATTAAAGTCTAGCATAGGTTCAAATCTTGATGCTTGCTTAATTAACAAAAGCGATGGATCATTGTACACATCATTTAATTCATCTAATTTGCCAATCCTAAACACCATGAATTCATGACACAGCTTCCATTCTGGTGTCGGTTTGTCCGAAAAATAAAACATGAAGGAGATCCAAATTAACGTTGTTTGGTCAGAAGGGGTAGCTGTGTTTTTTGGTTGATCCACGGTAACTCAGGATGCGGTTTCCACATGCGGATAAGAGCAGAGTCTGATCATTTTCATGTGGAATTCGATGAAAATAACTAAAAGGAACAATTAAAGACTTTTTTTCATAAATAATACTGTTTTCAAAAATATTTACCCAAATAGCACTTCTGCAACTTTATTTATACAACTAGCATTGTTTACTGTTCACTTAATAAAATAATATTATTTTGCGCAACTGTTCACTGTTCACTGTATTAAAATAATATTATTTCGCGTACTGAACTCTCGCTCAAGCGAAGAAAACCTTCGCTTGAGCGAGGAAACCTGTAACAAAGGGGTAGTCTGGGGTAAATTCTCGCTCAAGCGAAGGTTTTATCGCTTGAGCGAAAAGTATGATCGACTATTATCCCATTATAGTCGATCACTTTGACATATATGACTTTAGATAGCGGTTATTTGGCCAACCGCTATCTTAACTACTACATTAGATAGCGGTTATTTTCCCAACTGCTATATAATATAGTAGTTTAGATAGCGGTTGGCCAAATAACCGCTATCTAAAGTGACTCAAGCGAAAATCACACCGCTTGAGCGAGGACACCTGGAAACAAGGGGGACTCTCAGGTTCTGTTTCGCTCGAGCGACGCGGACTTTCGCTCGAGCGACAAAGTGATTGAAATCTGTTTCAATCGATTATAACGTATTTCAATCGATTAAAATAACTTGGAAAAATTTTGTATAGAGTTTCAATCGATTAAAACGCGTTTCAACCGATTAATACAACTTCGAAAAAGTTTGTACAAAGTTTTAATCGATTAAAACTTCTTTTTATCAGCTAAAATAACTTGGAAAGTTTTTATAAGAAAGTTTTGCAGTATATCAATCGATTAAAACACGAAACAATCGATTGAATCAAACTTAGAAAAGTTTTGTAAAGTGTTTTAATTGATATAACCGTTGTAGTATCAGCTAAAACAAATCTGTTAAAGAATCAAGAACGTATCAATGGATTGAAAGGACTTTTAACAGATTGAAACGGCTATTTCAACAGATTAAAACAAACTTTCAACAGATTAATTAATGCAGCAGTTATGAAAATACTCTTTAAAATCAGTTTGCTTGAACTTTTTAAACATACATTGAATAAGATCTTCGTTTTATCAAATGATTCAATAAGATCTTCATCATTTTCAATTAATTGAAAAACTCCTAAGTTTCATACATTGAGACATTTCTTAACTAACACAATCTAATGATGCGAAGTAGATGCACATGCAATATCGGGACATGTTCTTCTGCTATGACCAGGGGTATGACAATATGAACATTTTTTAATCCTACTTTGATGTTCTGTAATGTCCATCTCAGTTCTTATACGACTTGATTTTGGTCGGCCCTTTGAAGTTCTTTTCATTTCTGGATTTGCACACAAAGTAAGTACTGTGTATGTTGGCCAATATTCTTCATTTCGCAATAACCCAAATTGTGTTCCGTATACCTTTGAAACTTGTTGTAAGGTATACACTGAATTAATATAGTTGTTGAAGTCATGGTGTGCATGCTTGCATGCAGCAAGAACATGTGAACAAGGCATGTGAAATTTTTGGAATTTCCCACGATCACACCATAACTCATCAAGGTGAACTGCAAACTTCCCTGCCTGGTCGAACTTCACGCGGGTTTTGTGTTTCTTCTACTACAAATTTTGTGGTAGACCTGTCAAACGTTATGACCCTGTGCGTGTTTGCTCGTGTTTGTGCTTCCTCTAAATTCTTGGCCAAAATTTCGGAGTATACATGACCGGCATTGATGAGGGCATCTATCTGCCTCCCTCTTTCAATGAAAAATTTGTTGCAACGGGCGTACGTTGCGGTGACCATGGAGCAAATAGGTAGATTTCTTGTTTTTTTCAAAATAGAGTTGATAGACTCTGCTATATTGGTCGTCATGTGGCCCCAACGTCGCCCATTGTCCCATGCAAGTGCCCATTTTTCTCTAGGTATCTCATCCAACCAATTAGCTGCTTGTATGTGACATTGCCTCAAGATGTTGTAATAATAGTAGAATCGTGGTTCAGTCATCCCATACGCTACAACAATATTAAAAAAACATAGTTAATATAAATATTTATTAGCAACAATTATATAATGAATAAATTGAAACAAATTTGAAGCAAAGGAATTACCCATATTTACAACATCTTTCCTCAGTGCGGTGTTTTTGAAATGTCTCATAAAATTCTGTGCAATGTGTCTAATGCAGTAGACATGCGTTGAATTATTTTCTGTCCATCCGCTTCCATTTCTCATGTATGCACTTCTAATGGATTCATGTCGGTCTGATATGAGGCATAATCCTTGCTGGGGTGTGACATATCTTTGAAGGTTTTTTAAGAAAAAAAACCAGGCATTACTTGTTTCACCTTCAATCACTGCAAACGCAATGGGGAGGATGTTGTTGCGGCCATCTTGTGCTACTGCAACCAACAAGGTACCTCTATATTTTCCATACAAAAAAGTTCTGTCCACTTGAACAATGGGCTTGCAGTGAACAAATCCATCTATGCATGACCTAAACGCCCAAAACACACGTTTAAAAATATTTGAATTTTGTTGAAGGACTTCACCTTGGTAAGCTGGTTGTGACTGCAGTTTGTAGATGAATCCGGGAACAAATTGTTGCATCGCTTGTAACAAACAAGGCAACTTCTTATACGAATCCTCCCAATTGCCGTAGATGATCTCCACTGCCCTTTGTTTTGCCAACCAGGCCTTCCTATATGTTATAGTGTAACCCGTTGTTAATTGGATGTGGGCTATGATTGTGGATATTGGTGTTGACGAATCAACATCAATTAGTTGACCAATTTTTTGGGAAATCATTTTATATCCCAACTTGTTGTGGTCTTGGCTGATTAATGGCGAAACGCATGTATGGTGCCCTTCAAGCTTCATAATCTCCCAATATTGCTCTCTCGTACGCAATATTGCTCGACATCTCCAATTGCATTGGTTATCACCACATTCAACAACATATCTACTTTGGTTTGAAATTTTCACCTTGTATGTGCAGTGATTGACAATGTGAAAACGGTTGATGACATCTTGAACTTGTTCTTTTGTTATGAAACGTTGTCCAAGAAATAGAGTTCCTGCCGGAGAAACAAAAGACTCTCTGTCCAACGCATGACCATACTCTGGGTCTTGTTGTTGAATGTGATTTTCAAAGTTAAGAAAATGTTGTGGTGGGTTGTATGGTTCCATTAAGTTTGGTGCATGTGTAGGGATATGTGGTTGTTCGTCCTCTGAATCATCTTGGTGTTGGCTGAGAATTTCATCTTCGTCTTCATCCTCACTAAAAGGATCAACGACTTCAATTGGGAGGTCAACAATTTCGTTCTCTTGTGTGGGTAGTTCTTCGTTGATGTTGGTGGAAGGGTCACTTAGAAGTTGGGTCAAAGGGATGTAGTCATTATGTGTGGGTATTTCTGGGTGAGTGTTTGGCAAAGCTTGGTAGGGTAAGAGTGAAATTTCTGGTGAGTGTGTGTTGGGGTATGAAGAAGAAGAAGTTTTAAATGAAACAAAAATTTCAATACCACATAGACTTGAGTTTGAATCATGCACATCGAACATGGCCTCCACGTCGTCATCATCTTTCAACTCAACAGCAATGAAGTTGTTGATCCCAACTCCGAGTCTAGTTGGACAGCGAAAATGGATGGTTGCTACATTTTCATGGGGTTCTTTCTCCAATTTCTTGTGGATCAACTTCTTCGACCTTTGTAGAGAAATTCCTCTCTTTAAAGGAACAAGTTTTGCAGTCCCAGTATTGAAGGTAACTCCCTCCATGGGACATGGGTTCATGAAACCATCATAGTGGACAATAGTAGACACTACACCCATTTTAGGAGTGTGGAACACAAAGAAGACTAAAGGTAAGAAGAAGAAATAATGCAAATAGCTTCAGAGATTTAGGAGTGTGCAATGTGAGAACTTCAAAGAATGAAAGTAGTCTATTTATAATGAAGTCCATTGGTTTCAATCCAATGCTCCCTCACATGGTTTCTGCTTTTTTGTCTAACCCAATGCAGGGAATCCAAGATTGGAATCCAAGATTTTGTCTAACATTGGAATCCAATGCTCCCTCACATGGTTTCTGCTTTTTTGTCTAACCCAATGCAGGGAATCCAAGATTGGAATCCTAACTTAGGTGGGTAACTCAGCATTGGATTCTTTACTTATGTGCATCAGAAAGACATGGGAATCCTGACTTCGGTGGGTGACTCAGCATTGTAAATAGTTGCAGGTTTTCTCGCTCAAGCGATGGTTTCTCGCTCGAGCGAAACAGAACCCGAGAGTCCCCCTTGTTTGAAGGCTTCATCGCTCAAGCGGTGACTTTGTCGCTTGAGCGAGTAATGACCGAATCACCTTAGATAGCGGTTGATAACAACCGCTTTTAAAAATATATATTACATAGCGGTTAGGCTTTAACCGCTTTCTAATGTAGTAGTTTAGATAGCGGTTGGCCAAATAACTGCTATCTAAAGTCATATACTGAAAGTGATGCTAGCAAAGATGTCATTGATTTGATGAAGTCAAAGATAAAGTCAAAAGTCAACTCTGCAGCAGTCAACAAGTCACCCAGATAATTGAGCTGAAGATTTAGTGTGTCTTAACAGAAAGTTTCTGCTGCATAAAGTTTTTTCATCATTTTGCAAAATGCCTCAAAAATAGTTTTAAACAAATCAAAAACAAAAGCATTTTGACAAAGAACTTTCTTAATAATGTTTTTAACTGATATAGTTTTAAAAGAAACGATTAAAATTACTTAGAATGTTTAAAGAAGTGTTTTTACAGTATTTTAATCGATACAAACTTCTTTTAATCGATTAAAACCACTTTGGAAGTCAGGATGATCGATCAGAATGAAATTATGACCGATCAGAGGTGGTTATGATCGATCAGAATTGAATTATGACCGATCAGACCTATTTCAATCGATTAAAACGCATTTCAATCGATTAAAATAACTTGGAAAAACTTTGTACAGAGTTTCAATCGATTAAAACGCGTTTCAACCGATTAAAACAACTTAGAAAATTTCTGTGCAGTTTTTTAATCGATTAAAACTTCTTTGTATCAATTAAAATAACTTGAAAAGTTTTATAAGAAAGTTTTAAAGTAAATCAATCGATTAAAACGCGAATCAATCGATTGAATCACTCTCAGAAAATGTTTGTAAAATGTTTTAACTGATATAAACATGGTTGGAGGGTTGGTCTTTCCACCAACTAGACGTAAAATCTGCCTTCTTAAATGGCTATTTGGAGGAGGAAATATATGTAACACAGCCATTGGGATTCATAGTCAAAGGAGAAGAGCACAAGGTATACAGGCATTGGAACTATTATGCATCAGATGAAATACTCACGTGATATTCTTAGCGGGTTCGGGATGAAGAATTGCAATGCTTGCAGTAAACTCCAACGGAAATGGGTCCGAGATTAGAAAGGGCACCGAGGAGGAAGATGTTGATCACACGAGTTTCGCAGAATCATTGGAAGTCTAAGATACCTGTGTAACACCAGACCCGTGGTAGCTCTCTCCTCCTGTCAAGCAGAGTATATAGCTGCTGCACAGGCTGCATGTCAAGCTGCATGGCTCAGGATGCTGTTGAAGGAGCTGAATGCAGAATTGGTCCAACCACCAACATTGTTTGTTGATAATAAGTCTGCAATAGACTTAGCTAAACACCCATCAGCTCATGGAAAAAGCAAACATATAGAAATGAGGTTTCATTTCTTGAGAGAGGTTTCATTTCTTGAGAGAGCAGGCTAATGATAAGAAGCTTGAAATAGAACACTGCAGTACAGAAGATCAGAGTGCAGATATCTTTACAAAGCCTTTGAAGGCTGCTAGATTTTGTAAACTCAGAGAGTGTATGAGAATTGTTCAGTTTTGACTTAAGTAGTCATGTTGAGATTTAAGTCAAAATGCATGATGGGTAGTTACGTGTATGGGTATTATGTGCATGGGGCATGCATTACGTGCATGGGTTTCTTTTAGTTTTTTTTCTGTTTTGTTCACGTTCTCTGTTCTACTCTGTTATTTGTTATTTCTACTGTATATAAACATTACAGTTTTCATACATCAATAAAAGGAATGTACTTCAGTTTCTATCTGTAGCTCTCCCATTTCAGATATAACGAGAGTCCCCCTTGTTTCCAGGTGTCCTCGCTCAAGCGGTGTGATTTTCGCTTGAGTCACTTTAGATAGCGGTTATTTGGCTAACCGCTATCTAAACTACTATATTAGATAGCGGTTGGGCAAATAACCGCTATCTAATGTAGTAGTTTAGATAGCGGTTGGCCAAATAACCGCTATCTAAAGTCATATATGTCAAAGTGATCGACTATAATGGGATAATAGTCGATCATACTTTTCGCTCAAGCGATAAAACCTTCGCTTGAGCGAGAATTTACCCCAGACTACCCCTTTGTTACAGGTTTCCTCGCTCAAGCGAAGGTTTTCTTCGCTTGAGCGAGAGTTCAGTACGCGAAATAATATTATTTTAATACAGTGAACAGTGAACAGTTGCGCGAAATAATATTACTTTATTAAGTGAACAGTAAACAGTGCTAGTTGTGTAAATAAAGTTGCAGAAGTGCTATTTGGGTAAATATTTTTTAAAACAGTATTATTTATGAAAAAAAGTCACAATTAAATGTTTTTTGAGTACGATGGGAACCTTTTTGTAGGACCATGTCATTGACTGAGAGAGTGAACACATTGGAGTGAAGTGAAGGACTTGGCCCCTCCTCCTCAGGAGTATTTCATTTTCTTCTTTTAATCCCCTTGTTCATAATTAGCAACAACTATTCTTAGATGTTTTTAATATAATGTTCTTTTTATAAGATGTTTATTCATTCTGATTTCATTATTTTTTGTTTATTTTACCTAATAAATTACTGTTAAAGTTCGTGTAATGACAACAAACCTGTCTACCTTTTTTTATAAAGGAAAATTTTATATCTATCTACTCAAATTTATTAAAATTATTTTATTAATTATTTTGTTATATATTATTTTATTAATTATCTAAAATAATTTTTTATCTGTTATTTTAGGTCAATTTTTATTTTTTATAATATAAATTATTATTTTTTGACTATTATACAAGAATAAGAAAATAAATCTCACTTATTTTCTAATATACTATTTTCTTATTTAATAATTGACTTGAATATTGAGAAGATTTTTTTGTTCATATAAACTTTTACTCTTTTAAAAAATAAAAATTATTTACACCCATCTTAAATTCATATCTAACTTATCTATTCACTCAAACCTTCACACGTCCCATAAAAACAATTTTATTTTGATTAAATCTCTATTAATTTTATATTATAGCAATAAGAAGTTTTAAAGTTTTATATTTATTATTTTCATATTGTTGAATTGAGTGGTAGATTAGTTTTATTAAAAATAAGTTCTTCAGGTGCTTTTTTATAAATTTAACCTATTTGTTACGACAAAAATTTGACATAGTTTAATCATGATTAAGAGCAATTCAGATTTATTTATTCATTTAGTTTCTATATTTAAATAAATTTATATTTTATTTTATGTAATTAAAAATTATCTTGTTTAGTTTATATATATATATATATATATATATATATATATATATATATATTAAGTAAGATTTCAAAGAGATGAATATTAGTATGTACAGGAATTAAAAATATTTAATTGGTTTATTTCTAAGTATTCAAAATAAAAATTAACAAATAGATTATTAAACCGATTATTTACAAATAAATTATTCATTACTTTATTGGAATATATATCTTAATAACAACAAGGTTCACGTAAGTTTCAAACATAGTTTTATCGTCTATAATGGAAATCTTTCTCTTAACCATTTTTAAAAAATTTATAACACCTAATAAATTGTTGATACTTTTTATATTTCGGTATAAATATCTAATATTCTCTACTGTATACAAATCTACCTAAAATATTATTTATAAAATGACTTACATTTTAAATTTTATAAAAAAGACAACCAATTAATTAGTTTGCTCCAATCACGACTTTATTAATTAGTAGAATGCTTACCTGCTTATGTTTACATCTCCAACATTGAATGACTTAAATATCATATTGCAGGATTCACATAAGTTAAGTTCGTAATTTTCTACAATATTAGTAGTGATTGACCCCTTAAAATTATTTATATAAGCACTAAAATATAAATTTCTTTCAAAAGGACACCTAAAAAATCAAATACATATAGATAAATATTTTACTTGATTATATCTAAAACAAATATGAAAAAACATGTTATTAATATACATTTCATTCATCATGCAACCAATTTAGTAAAAATTATGACACCTAAAATATTATTTATTTTGATGTTTCATGATTTCATTCTATTTATGAAATATTATACATACTTTAATGTTCAATTGCCAAAAAATGTATCAGTAAATTAAAAAAAAAAAGTTATAGGTCATATATATTTTTACCTTGCACTCTAAATATTACGAAACTTTTGATGTATTGAAGCAGAAATTATAGTGAAGGTGAGAGACAGAAACCAGAATAGTAGCTATTATCCAACCAAATGATGAAGCAAGGTGGGTGAGGGAATAGGTAGGGGGTGTGAGAAAGATGTTGCTTGATAAGTCTAATCTTGACACGTTGCTTACCAAATTAATTACCAATTTAATTGGGTTTCTATGGGACCACAGACAGCACTTATTTACATTCTTCTTTCTCTTAAATTCTGATAGAGATTTGTTTAAAACCCCACTTTGGTTTAGGAGTTAGGACGATTATAAAGTGTATTGCAATCCAAACCTGAAATGCTTCCTAATGTGTTTTCATCTCATTGCTGCCACCAAAGACTGGTTCATCATTAATTTCCAAAGTACTTTTCTTTCTTAATAATTAGTCAAAAGATTAGTAGCATATAACATATATGTTTAAATGAAAACTAAATCACACTTTTAAGTATTGTTGTATTGCTATTGTGAATTATGTATAGTTCATGCAATGAATGTTTTTGACAATGGTATCCATTGTTTTAAGAAATTTACAACTATAATGTACTTGTAGCATAAATTGAAAAAACAGTCTACATAGACATGATGAACCCTAACCCGTAATAAGAACACCCTAAAAAAGGTTCTGAGCTTTGTGTTCCAGGGGATATGATTAACGTGATATTATTGGAATTTTGACCTGTGCATTAGAAATGGTGATGGTGCAAATTCTTGGAAATAGGGTTTGGAAAAAGCACCTGAAAAATAAAAAAGTGTGGTAGCTTCTTCCATGCACTTGCTAAGAAAGTCAAGCCAAGCAGTTTTTTGAATGATTGTTAATGATTTCTTTTCTCTTCTTTTAAATGTTTTTGTTCTGGTCAAGGTCTACAGGAATAAACTTAGAAACCAAAAACAGTACGGAAAAAAAAAGACTCAACTGGTAACTGACAAGAGCTTGACTTGTAACACCATGAAATCATCATCATCAACGATGAGGTTCTTTCCTTCTCCCTTTCCATGAATCATTTGCTTGAAGAAAATCAGATTAAAAGCCTCAATGTTATCATCAACCTTGCACATACACTGTCCCGTGTACACGATTCTTTTTATTTTCAGAGTAAAGCTACTTAAGCAAGTAAGAAAGAGTACTATTTAGGAGTGAAAAATATGTACGTGCCTAAGTATATTTGGTGCAGAAAAAAAAAGTGAAAAATAAAGAAAAGGAGGATAAAAGATACATAATTTAACATTTAAAGTAAAGTTATTCTTTTTATTTTTAATTAAGAAAATAATTAATAGTGGAAAAGTAAGAAATACAAAATTATAATAAATACGAGTTTCAAAACAAATAATAAGAATGGATAAGAGATTGAAACCTATTTATTCCTAAATCAAACAATTGGTATTAAGTGAAATGATCTTTTACATCATATAATAAGAATTGAGATATATTATATGAATTTCTTTACGATATTTTCTTAATTAAGATATACATTATAAAAGATAAGATTATTGTTTTTAATATTATTTATATTTCAACTTAAAATCAATTATCATTAAGCATTTATTTAGATAATTTTTTTTGAAAAGATAAAAAAAATGAAAAGAAAAATAATACAAATGTAGTTATTTTATTTAGATTAAAAAGGATAGAAATAAGAGAAAATAAATAAAAATAAAAAATTATTTTTTTAATTAATTAATTTATTATTTTAATATTATTTATTATGATTATTATTTTTAATTATCACATATAGGAAACCAATTATATATTATATATTTTTCTAGCATTTTTTATAAATGAGGATGATTTTTTTTTAAATCTAAATTATTGTATCAAAAAATATTTTTTATATTTTGTTAATTTTTTATAAAATAAATAAAATGATTTAATTATTAAGTATTTTAACAATTTACTACCTACATAAAAATAGTATTATTTTCAACCAAAAATCAACTTACGTAAGAAAATTAACATCATTTTGTTTAATATATGTTGTTAAATTTTCTAATCTCTTTTATAAATCATCGACTCTTCCTAAGAAAATTTATGAAAAAAATAATATTAATAAAACATAAATCCAATATACATAAAAAAAATTTAATATCATTTTCAATAAAAAAATTAAATCTTAAAACATTAAATTATTGATATTTTTTCCTTATATTTATTAAACTTTTTCATCTTATTTTCCTAAAATAAGAGTTGACATAACAAAATTATAAATGATATAAGAAGAGTGATGGAACCTTTATCATTTCAAGTGAGATGAAGAAGTTTTGAACATGAATAGGTGCATTGCTTTATGAGACATTTTTTATGAAAATGTTTATAATCTCATTACAAGTGAGACGCGTGCGAGAACTTTGTTGGAATAGGTTACGAGAGGTGAATGTTCTTAATAGCCTAATAGGAGAAGAGAACAAAGATAAAGATAATATTAGATGAAGACACGTCATTTGTATATAATGATTACTTTCTAAAATATTAGATGATTTTATGAAAAGATATATACTAAAAGAATAGGGGTTATGTATGTAGCTATCATTGTGGGGCACGTGGCACCCACAAATCTAAACTGCGTCATGATTATATTCTCAACCTTCTAAAGTAAATTTTTCTTTTCATCTGGGCCACCTCATCAAACTTCAATTCATTTGGAAACAGTTTAAATTAATGAAACCAGAATAAATATTCCGCACCCAATCATCTACTATAATTATTCCGATTCTCTGCTCCCTCCTATGCCTAATAAATTCTTATTTTTTTTACTTCAAATATTTATTTATTTTTAATAAAAAATATTCACAAAAGCATAACTATGAAAGGTATATATTTAAACTAAAATGACACTAATAGAATTAGGGATGGTAAAAGGGGTTGGTCCGTCAGCCAGCCATAATATGGTGAGGTGGGTTGGTGTTTTCAGTCCACTAATCTGCTTTGGCTCGTCCCGCCAAGTCCGTCAACCCGTCGAGCCAACCCGCAGGACGGACGGACCAAGTCCAAAAATAATTTTTTATTGTAATAAAATTAATTATAAAGATAATATATAAAGTTAAAAATTTTAAAAAAAGAATTAAAAAAGTTTCACTCTCACATAAAATATTTTCTTTCTTGAAACACAACATTCTCTCCTGTTCTCCTTGTTCATCTTAAACATTGATTATTTTTATTCTTATGACTTGAATTAAAAGTGTAAGAATTGCTCAACCAAGAATAATGTGAAGTTTTATCAAATAAAAAAGATATAGGTATTTGAATTTTTCAATATAAAAAATATAAATTTTATAAGTTTTAACGTTATATATATATATATATATTTGTTATTATTTATTATTATGTAAATTTTATTATTGTTCTAAATTATAATTTCTTAAAATAATATATTATTTATATTATTAAATTGAAATAATATATATATATATATATTAAATTATTGACAAACAAATAATAATCTTATTATTAAATTTATTAAAAAAATTATTTAAAAAAATAAATTATTTTTTTCTAAATTATGGTGGGTCAGTCAGCTAACCTGCCCCTTGGCGGGCGGCCAAGGTCTACGATCCGTCATGACTATATTGGATCAGTCCGTCATGACTATATTGGATCAGTCCGTCCCACCCCACTTTTGACGGGTCAAAGGGCGGACAGGCCAAAACGGGGTGGGCTAACCCGTTTTGACATCCCTAAATAGAATCATATATTATTTAATAATATGATGAATTAACTATACATTTGAGTATAAGAGTAAATCTAAATCCAGGTATATGTATATTTTTAGATATCTTATATCTAGTAAAAAATTTAGAATATCTATTTATTAAATACAATCATTTTCATTTTTCTTCTTAACCCATCTAATAAAGAATGTACGTTTATTTTATATCTTTTATAATCAAATAGTCATTTGAATGAAAAGTACATCATTATATATTAGTTTTCCAAATATTTATTATTAAATTAACATTTCAAAGGTTTAAATATATATTATGTCTTTATTTGGTTTCTAAAAAATTTTAAGTGGTGATTTTTTAATTTTTGAAGAATTAATTTTATTAAATAAATGTGTGGTAACCCATATAATTTTATAAAGGCAACTTGATGATTTTCTAAAAAAAAATTACCTCAATAAGTTAAAAAAGTAGAGCTGACATAAGTGATGATAAAAAAAAATTAATAATAATAATAATGAAGCTAAGGTACTCTGCAAATAATAAAAATAACATTTCATTTATTTAATGTATTGACACAGATTTTTCTTTTCAATCCTTATATTATTCTATTAACTACTCATTACATAAATACTTACATAAAAAAACTTCAAATTTGTCTCATAAACTAATGTTTTGAGTTGTATTAATTTCGAATATATTATAATATACCTATTTCAAACTAAGTTTGTAGACAAAAAATGAAGTAAACTCAGTTGATTACCAGACTCAACTACATATACCTCTGAAGTAGGGTTGATCAAATAGGGTCCTTTGTGTTTGTGGGACTAATTTCAGCTCTGTGCTTGAGACGCGCGAGTATGAGATACACCAACTGAAGCAAAACACATTAAGCCTTAATTAATTACGGTATCCCTCGTTAACAACAACACTTAAAAAGTAAACATGCATGATTTTACATTATTATATATACAAGAATAAGAAGAACCTCATGATCAGAATTGGATCTGTTTTGCCTCAGCTTTCGGTCATTAGGACATAACCAATGAATAACGATAATTGCATATGCACAGGGTTTGCAGCAACTTTCTTTTTAGCATTTAATTCTTAATGTAAATTCCAATAAATGTTTATATTTAGAATTCCTCAGGAGCAAGTGTGTTAAAAAGTTAGCAATAAGAGCCTTGAAATATAAGAGTGGAAGTTAATTAATTGGCCTGTTGGCCTAATGGAGTAGCAATAATGAATACATAATCTTTAGAAGGGTTTTCTTTTTGGTTGAAGCAGGCAACAAAATCCTCTCCCACTTGGGGATTCCATCCCACTATTGCCACCTTTTAGTCCTTTTCTCGTCCCCTAAAGAGGGAGGCTTCTATAATTATATATATAGATTACCAAAGCTTAAAACCATGAACTAAGCATTTTGATCGTAATGCATGTCATGCTAGTGCTCCTAGGCTTTATAAATGGGGCATCTTAGGCCAACCTTTTTATGTGGAGAGTGTTCCAACTCCCCCCTTTTCATGATTGTGATTTTGATATCTCAATCCCCCTCTTCAACTTAAAAATAAACCCTAATCATGCCTGTTCAAGCTTTTCGCTACACACAAATCACATAACTGTTTAAAACCAAATTTGCTTATTCATGTGTGTGCTTTTTTTAATGATTTTGTGACAATGATAAATGTTGAAAGGGTTTAAGTCATTGATTATGTGACTTTGGTGATGAGATGACGCCACATATCTCAAAAACTAATGGCTGGCACTGAGTGATGGTGGCTAGTACAAGAGGCTTGTGCTATGTGTGTGCCTTGTGAAGATGCTGCGCTGCACTTCGGAGTCTAGACTTTGATAGATGACAGTCCAGCTGATCCTGATAAGGACGGGCCCAACGGCTATTGGACAACCCACCTTTCGTTCATTCCTTTTCCTTCAAACAGTCCAATTTCTTAAATTATTTTTTAAATTCAACGTCACACTATTTTTTTATTGTTTATTTTTGTCAAATGCTTTTGATTTTTTTTTTAAGTGATATAATTATACAGTTATTTTGTCAGAATTAAGAAAATTTATTATATTTTTTTCTCGCAAAATATATACAAAACAGATGAAAAAAAAAGAACCAATGTATGGAAGGAATATATAATAAGATGTGTTGCTTTTACATGCGTGAAACACCACCCTTTTTTTGGGTCTAGTCTAGAGTAAGGACAACTGCCATGAGATTATTGTACTTGGATTCGCGATTACAGAGTCAAAATCTTGAAATTTAATGCCTTCTTTTTCATAAAGATAGTTGCGTTGCTCCCTAAGGAAGAAGAAGACGGGTATCCAATTAGAGTCTCAAGTCTTAAGTTTAATGGTAAGTTTTCATTGGGTTAAATATTTCAAAAAGAATTTAGTAGTTTGTAATAATTCTATTAACTTTTATTAGGATTAACTCTTGTAAAAGATAAAGTATCTACTAACAAAGATAGTTTTGAATTCTGGTGTTCTCATGAGATAAAGGAAAAGATAAAGTATCTACTAATTAACATCAGTTCTTTGAACTGTCGAATGAACACACTTAAAATTTTCAAGAATATATATGCTAAGCAAAAATCATACTATTCTCTCACAAGCTCAACTTATGTTGTTAGCTGCACCACCAGTTAGGGTTTAAGTTGTTCTAATGAAGGCCTAAGACGCAGCAAAGGTTTTAATGAAGCTAGTGTTGCTTGCAAAGGTTTTAATGAAGCTAGTTGCTTGCTTGGAATTTACATAGAAGTTGACATGAAAAGGGGTAGAGAATAACAGAAAGGTTGGGTAAACAGTGTTACCATGATATAACAGTGCACGGTGCATGCATCTACCACACATATAAATGCACAGTACAAGTGTCTGAGGAGGGATATTTATGGTTTTCACTGGAGATACACTGGTCCAATCTCTACTGTGTAGTATTTTCTTAGCCGACAATAGTACTACGGAGAAATGAAAGAGACTTGCATATTATTTTTCAGCCGAAATCTGATCCAAAGTGGAGCCTGCACTTACGTATTTATAATTTGAAAAAGAAACAAGAAAAGAAGAAGGTTCTTTCCATTTTCCTTTGTTTTCCAAGATGGGGTGATTAATGCACAAAAATATTTGATGGGGAATAATCATAGGAGGTACAAGTTGAGTTAACTTGTTTGAATGGGTGTGTGTGAAGTGGGGAAAATGAATAGAAAAGGTAGGTTTTTTGTTTTGCAGTTGAAAATGAATTGAATTGAATCCAATGGGAGTTTGGGTAGGGCATAGGCCCATGTTATGGATCGTTAAAGTCTTTGGGGGCACTCATTCACAGCACTGTGGCTGGATGACTTTTAACTGTAAAGCTGGCGGCGGGTCTTTACTAAACAACAACTCATTCATTCACAAACACACAGGTCACAGCCGCTACAAACTAGGGAGTTTAATAAAAAGGAACAACCTACCAACAAGGTTCAGTTGCTAGGTAGTGGATTCATGACATAGCATCAATGGTTTTTTAACATTTTTAGTGTCTCAACTAGGATTTCAAGTTTGATTCTTAACATAATTATGCAGCTACCAAATGTACCACTTCTTACTAAAAAGGAAGAGTAGGTAGGTGGGGTGAAAGGGAAATTAGTTTAGTGTTAAAATAGAGCTCTTGTGTGCTCCTTGTTACGCAAAATACATTTTGGTGATTTCTGTATCTTCGGAAATTGATATATGTTTAAATCATCTATTTCATGAGAACTTTGGTATAAGTTAATTTAGCATTTTTATTTTTATGTTTACGAAGCTTATCCAATCATGATGGAGATGCCAAAGAATTAGAATGAAAAGAGACTAATCCTGCGATGCAATTCGGGGGGGGGGATTGGAAAACACAATGGTTCCCATTTGCCATCATGGCTATCTACTGAAAATGGTTGAAAACGACAAATCTACCAGAGAAAAAGTGAGGAAAACCAACGCATTTAAAATGAAATGAAATGAAAATTCTTCTTTACTGAATCAGCATTCAATACCCTTTTTGTTTATTTCTCATATTCGGCTGTGTAAAAAATTCATCATATGAGAGTAGCATAAAGAGAGAAAATTATAAAACTTTGTAGGATGGGGCAATTCATGGGGTTTGAAACCTGACCTTCAAGGAAACTCAAGATACAGTCTTTATTTGACAGATATATGAGGAAACTGAATAACTTTTAATAATGATATTTTAAATTAAATTACCGATTCCAACACAAGCGGATCCGTGGCGCAATGGTAGCGCGTCTGACTCCAGATCAGAAGGTTGCGTGTTCGATTCACGTCGGGTTCAAATCCCTCATCCGCTCTTTTTTTTTTTTTTCCAATTTTCTCTGATGGGCCTTTATTGCATAAAAAAGTTCCGCTACATTTTTGTTGGCCAATTGGGCCCTTGTTATATATTTGGATTAAGATTGGGCTAAGTGCATTTTTTGTGGTCAATTGGGTTCTCTTCTTTCATTATGCTAGGATTGGGGTAAGATCTTGAACGTTTGCAATCATTATTTTGGTCCTCTTGAATTGCATGGATTTAAGTCAGACCAGTATGATTCGTTCCATTTTTCTATAAAAGAATAGAAAAATAAAAATAAAAATAAAAATATAAGAATATGATTCATCATCATAGGGGTGAAAGGAGTATATTTAACCAAAAGGACGTGATATTGATGAACTTCGAAAAATAAACAATTCTCTAGTAATCTTCAACCCTTTATAAAAACAAAATAAAACATTTTTGGAGCTGAATAATAATATCATATGTAGGTGATGACACTAATGTTCTGAGTGCGGGTGTGTGGTCACTGTCTGGCCAGTCAGCCGGCACACGTGAAAGTGCGTCAGCCACTTTATTGGAAGCATCGGGTTTGTACTCGATGCGAAATTGGAACCCCAAGAGTTTGCGCACATACGAGTGCTGTTCTGGAGTTTGTATTACTTGCTGAAGTAATTCCTTGATGCTCTTATGACCAGTTCAGATGACAAAAAAATGACCTAACAAGTATTGTCTCCATTTAAGAACAAATTCTGTAATGGCATGTAGTTCCTTGATATATACAGATGCAGCTTGTAACTTCGGGCCCAATTTCTTACTAAAGAAGGCAAGGGGGTGGCCCTCTTGTATTAAAACAGCTCCAATACCGACGTTGGATGCGTCAGTCTCTATTACAAATTCTTTAGAAAAGTCAGGTAAACTAAGGACCGGCGCAGAAAGCATAGCTTGCTTGAGGGCAAGGAAGGCCCGTTGAGCATTTTCATTCCAAGAGAATGCATCATGCTTCAGGAGATCGGTTAAAGGAGAAGTTATACTTGCATAATGGGCAATGAATTTTCTATAGTATCCGGTAAGGCCTAAGAACCCCTAAGTTGTTTGACCGATTCTTGGTATGGGCCATTTTTCCATGGCTTCAAGCTTGGCCGGATCCGCTCTGTACATCCTGAGAAGAAACTATATGGCCTAAGTAGTCAATGAACTCTTGACAGAATAGACATTTGGACAGTTTCACAAAAAAACAATGAGTTTTTAAGGAAGTGAAAACCAATGCTAAATGTTGCAAGTGATCTTCAATAGAGGCACTATATATCAGTATGTCATAAAAAAAACAATCACAAACCTTCGTAAGTATTGAGAAAACAATTGGTTCATTGCGGCTTGGAATGTTGACGGTGCATTAATAAGTCCAAACGGCATTACAAGAAATTCAAAATGACCCTCATGTGTGCGGAACGCCGTTTTATAAGTGTTACTCGGATGAACCCGAATTTGATGGTACCCTGCACGCAAGTCCAGTTTTGTAAATATTCTTGCGCCACCCAACTCATCCAAAAGTTCATCAATGGTTGGAATTGGAAATTTATCCTTAACTGTAACAGAATTTAACGATCTATAATCCACACAAAATCGCCATGTACCATCTTTCTTCTTTACCAATAAGACGGGTGAAGAAAATGGACTGTGGCTAGGGACGATGATGCCTTGATCAAGCATTTCTCGGATCAACTTCTCCATTTCAGATTTTTGAAATTGAGGATATCGATAGGGCCTCACATTGACTGGCTTGGATCCTTCAACAAGATGGATGTGATGGTCAACCGTTCTGTGAGGAGGCAATTCTGTGGGTGTAGAAAAAATGGACTTAAAACGTTGTACTTAAAACGTTGTAATAGATCAGTAACTGGGCTGGGTAGGTTGGATGGAAAATTGCTGGATGGTTCTGGGAGAGAATCAACGTCTTCAAGGGACGTCGTGATGGTAAAAACACTGGCCACATTATTGGTGTGAACCAATGCTTGAAGCTGATGCAGTGACACTGATTGTGAGGCTAGAGAGGCATCACCTACTAAAGTAACTTGGGTCCCTTGCCACATGAACTCCATAGTGAGAGCCGAATAATCATGAGCAACTTTGCCCAAAGATTGCAACCAAGGAAAGCCCAACACAACATCGGGACCTTCAATGTTCAGGATAAACAAATCCACCTCAAATTTAATGTCCTGTAAGATAAGAGGGACATTATGGCAGCAAAATTGACAAACCAAGAAGGTTCCACAACCAGTTGCGACCTTGAAATGAGGGCATGGTTTGATAGGTAACCCCAATCGTTCCACTAACGCAGGCTTGATAAAGTTGTGAGTGCTCCCGCTGTCAATGAGGATGGTGAATTTTGTTTGGTTATAAAGGCCGGAAACACGCAAGGATCGACTTTGGAGCTGGCTGGACAAGGAGTGAAGGTATGTCACCCGAGACATCATCTATTGAGTTATCCTCGAATTTCGGTGGGGGTTCCTCTTCATCCGCTCCCATGAGAATAAGCACGCGATTTTGGCATCGGTGAGATGGGTTCCATTTCTTATCACATTTAAAACAGAGACCTTTTGAACGACGGTCTCGGAGTTCGGCAGCGGGCATGTTCCGCACGGCAGGGTTTGAGTGTGGTGTGGGTAAGAGTGGTGGTAATGATGTTGCAGTATTGTTTGATGGGTTATTTGGATTTGAAATGGATCGGTTTGTTTGATTGTGGTTAGGTTGGGTATGTGAGCCTGTGGAGTGTTGTGGGCCGCGAGACCACAATTTGCCTATGGTTGGTGTGTCATCAAAACGGGCCTCATATGCTCTGGTCATGGCGAAGGTTTCTATTAACGTAGCAGGTCGGTGAAATTGCAATTCCCATCTCAAATGTTTTTTTCAGTCCCGTAATGAAAAAACTGATCAGTAGTGATTCGGAGATACCGTTGACCTTGTTCATCAATTCTTCAAACTGGGCTTGAAATTCAGCTACAGAGCCGGTTTGAGTTAATTTGGAGAGTTCACCTTCAATGTCTTCGTACTGAGTTGGACCGAAGTGGTGACGAACAGCGGTGAGAAAAATTGGCCACGATGGTAACAAATTGTTACGTGTTGCCCATTAGAACCAGCCAGCAGCGCGTCCGTCAAGATGAAAGGCTACGATCTGAAGTCGGGACTCTTCCGGAGTTTCGTGGAAGTTGAAGAAAGCTTCAATCTGGAAAATCCAATCCAAGAGATTGGAACCATCAAAACGTGGTACGTTTAATTTCAGCGCACGTGACATCTGCCTGACAAATGCATTCTGTGGTTGTTTTTTGCCTTCAACGTGTAAGTTTGCGACCTTCAAATCAACTTCTATCAGGTGTTGGTGGAGTGTGGAATGAACTGACTCGGTATAGAACTCGAGTAATTCGCGAAACTTTACCATCTGTGCATCGATATTGGATTGAAGGGCGCTCATAAGCTCAGTTGTGTCCATGATGAAAGCACCAATGATACACTCTGCTGCAGAATGCTCAAAGGTTTTAACACTCTTCGAGTGAGTGTCCACTCCTCAGAAAATTAAGGGAAAGAGAATAATAGAATTTGGGGGAAAAAAGACATTGAAAACTTTTATTCTGTTCTATTTTGATTACATCATAGCTATTAAAAGGAATTGGGTGCTAACAATCAAGCAAAAATTAGGGAAATAAAACAGGAATTAAACTAATAATTTGCAGCAGAAATTTTAGGAATTAATTTGAGCATATCAGGATCTTCTAATTTTGTCCGCAGACATAATTTGAGCATATCATGATCTTCTAATTTTGTCCGCAGACATAATCAGTCATCCACGCTGGCTTCTTTCTTGCTCGTTTTCTTACTATTGGGTCATCCTTCCTTATTGGGTCTGGGTCCACTGGTTGGTTTGTATCAGTATGCCAAAATACACTAAAGTGAATGTTGTTTTACAAAAACTTAGAGACTAACAGATAGTTTTTACATTTAGACAAAATTTATATATACTAAAATGTCTTAAGGACTATTTTAGAGGTTTATTTATTCACACATAAATATTATCAACAGAAAATGTTTAAGATAAAGAGAATGCTAATGTTTAAGAGTTCCTATTAAACATTTTTTTATTAAAATTTATTGTAACTACAAACCTATTTTTCTGAAAGTAAAAATTGTAAAATATAAACTATTTTATTATTTTTATAGAACAAAAAATTAAAATGATTTTCAAATAACTTTAACTTATTTGAATTAAGTTAGATTTGAACGGTTTAATTTTTAAAGTAAAATTAACTTAATGCATAAAAAAGATGGAAAAGTGTCTCTAAATTAATAACATCGTTTGCTGAAGCAGTCAGAGATTAAAGTAAATTCAATTTAATAAATGGTTAAATTCTTGGTCAGAAAAATTTTAGACCAATTTAAATACTGCTTCAGGAAACATTTCAATTATTAATTATATGAAAACTAATATAAAAATCAACTCTGTGACCAATTAAATAGAAATTGATTGTTTTAAAACTAAAAATTTATCAATTAATTAGATGAAAACTAATTCAATTACTGATCATAAATAAGGATATATAGTCTATATAAAAACCAATTCAATGGTTAATTATATAAAAACTGAATCAGTTTAAGATATCATCAAATTAGTGATTTTTTAAAAGTTTTCAAGATATAATCATATGGCACTTGGTTTGAGATATCATCATTGTAATACCTCATTACAATTAGCATGAATCTTTGTATGAATTTAATTGTTGGTTATTTTGATAATTAGGACGGAAATAGAATATGAAATCATTAAAGAAACTCCCATGATATGGACTAAGATCATCTACTTATCTTTTCTCTATAAAAGGTAGATATAAACTAAAAGAGACCGACAATTCACATTGTAAGAAAATTTACATACTATAATCTCTTTGGATGAGTGTTTGATGTTTAGCTACTCATACTATCACTTCCTCTTATAAAAGACCTCCAAAGCCTACAACTTTTGACTCACTTTTTCTTTGTCCTCATGCTAAAAGTAGGTCCACCCAACATGTGGCATCTCATCACAAACTCCACATTAATTTTGAATAAAATATATTCAAAATCACATAATTTTATGTACAAGGTGGTTCACTTTTTCTGTAGATCAACCAATCATATACATAAACTTTGCTTCACCCTTCATGCAGCATTGGTAACTATAGCACTAGCATATGCATAAAATATTAAACAAGACAATGATTTTAGCACCTGTTCATATAACAGTTGATGTTCAAAGAAAAAGATCTCAGTTTGAGAGGTGAGTGGAAAAGGAAGGATCACATGACTGAGCAGTCCATAAAGAACTAAGAGTGCGAAGACGATGGAAGTATTCCCCCATAGCCAGCAAGCCTTGAGCAGCTTGCCTACTTGTCAGGATCCTTGACATGTGAAGCAGTGTTTGTTGCCTAAGGTGATCTGCCTGTGGAAGAAGAGGACAAATTCAAGAAGGTTTCAACTCAACAATAACGTTGTTGCATGCTTTAACAATAAAAAGCAATGCAGAAGCAGCACAGTTCTACCTACCTACTTACAAAACAATAAATAAAGGCTCCCTGTATACACAGATTTTAATATTTACATTCCATCGTGACTTCGAAAATAATGGAAAGTATTTAATGTTTATGAGGGAGTTAGAAGTTCGGTTGTTCATATTAATTGGACCTTTAAATATGAGATAGGAAAATAAAGAATGAGAAGCTGAAATGAAAGATAATAGAGTGGATGATAATTGTATTTTTCTTTTGATGTTACATTACCTGGTTTACAAAACCTTCCAGTGCTTCACCTTTGTCCATGGCAGCAGCCATCTCAAACCCGTAGTGTCCTAAAACCAAGGGATCTGATGGTATGTTGTGGACTAGACTCTGCTGGAGTTTGTCCAATCCTAGTGAAAGAGCATCTTCAGCTTGCTGAGATGAACGCCGGAGGTTGTTAATTCTCACAATTTGTTGATCAGTCAAAGGTTCAAGCTGCGGTACAATAATCTGGAAGAAAAGGTCAAGTAACTTTAACAAGGTTAAAAGTGTATTATGAAAATTGAGAAATAGTAACATCCATAAAAAAATATGTTTGTGTCCAGAACACAATATAGAAAAGATATTTGTTCTAGCAACTGGATGCATCATGTAAAAAAAATGAATAACTCTAGTTCTGCATAGAATAACAGAATCTGACATTCTTGTTTGGTTTCAAAGCAATATAGTATTTAGAAGTTGTTAGAATAAATAAGAAAGATACATGGAGCTCCTATTCTGTACAATCAATAAACAGAAAATAAAATAAAACAAAAGTTGTTAGAATGAGATAATTAATGATATTTGGATGTACATGTAGAAGCTGTGATGGACGAGATCCTCCAATCCAAAGGAAAAGGCGTTCCACTGATGTTTTCCATGCACCAGATATCAAATAAAAGACATCAGCCTTTGCTGCCTCTGCTTTCATCCTGAAAAGATTTGAGTAGTGGCTCAAGCAACTCTCAACAAGTAGATGAAGCTGCATATCAGATTCATGAGTTTGTAATGCATTTCTCAGTTCTACATTCTGTCTATCTTGCTCTTCAATCCATTGTCCATATTCAAGTTCAAACAAGGTTATCCCTGCTTTACAAACAATGCTATAAACTTAATGCTTCACACATTTACAATAAGTAGTTATGCAAAATCACAAAATAAATGACATTTGAGAATTCTATAAAACAAACTTTGATAACATAAGAATATTCATATCATGAAAGCTACTTACAGTTCAATATGAATTACTATTTTCTCATATATTTGGATGACTGAGGAGAATTTTGATAGAATGCAACACAATATGAATTACTATTTTCTATCTGACCAAAATAAAAATTATAACTGACAAAAACAAACAGATTATATCACAGAAGATATAACCAAGTGTGAATGAATTGTGTGAGGTCGAGGTCATGAGACTTAATAAAAAAACAACAAAGAATTATTAAGGGTAATTATCTAGAAGAGAAGGGTAATTATCTATAAATTATCACATAAATACCTGACAAAAATATCATTAAAGGAAACAACAGAGTCATAGGTTTAATCTAATGCAGACTCAAACAAAACCATAACTAGGAAAGTAGTACACAAATAACTAGGAAAATAACATTTTAAGGAAATCTAAAACTTAAAAATCACAAACCTGGGTTCATTGTTCCGGATGATCCCATATAACTAACATCTGGTGCACTGCGTATGTACATACCCTGCAAGTAGACATTTTAGTTGGTGCTTGAACCCAATACATTAAATAAAAGACATAAATAAGAATGATGATTTTATAGTTTGGATCACCTGATTTTTTGCTTTCTCAATCTCCAACTCCAATTGCACGAGCTTCACACGGCTTGTTTCTAATTGTTGAACATAAGCCTATGAATTAGACAAGTAAGAATCAGATTATGAACACTGGCTAACTTCCCATAAATTCAGCTTTAACCACCTTCTTCCGCTGCCGACACTTTCGAGCAGCCTCACGATTTTGAGCTTGACGTCTTAGCACCTACACATAAATATTCATTGATTACAGTAAAAAGACATTCATGTTCAATATCAGATCTACAATACAGTGATTAAACTTCATTACCTTACTATCAGCTTTGTCATTCTCTTGATCATCTCCAGAAGGTTCCCTTGATTCATGAGGAGTACATTCAGACTGAACAAATGGAATTCAGGAGACTGTTGTAAACAAGTATTCCCATAAAACAATGCTAGCTTACTAACACGAGAAATTCCTACGCCCTTACCTTGTTCTGCATGCCGGGCTTCATCATGAACATTGGGGAAGCAATTGAATTCAAGCTTCCATCAATTTTAAAGCTGTCACCCCACATGTTCACTTGATGGAATGGATCGTATATACCCATCCTTTTCGCGAGAACTAGCTGAGTTGATGAAGAGTTCATATACTACATACATCATGCAAAAAGATAATTCGTATCCAAAATTGAGATTTAATGCAATGTAGACAAGATAAAATGGTAGAATTTAGACTTGGTCCCCTATATAACAGCCAAGTGATTGATTGGAAAACTAGAAGCTGGGCTTGTTGCATGAAATTGAATGAAACCTCAACATCAGGAACAGCAAGATGGAGAAGTTTGCCATGGTTAATGTTCTGCTATCTCTAGGATTGTCCAAAGGAAATAACTATTTTCTAAAATATACTAGCGAAAAAAAAATGTTTGATGCCATTTAAAGGAAAAATTAAACTTCAAAAATAACTTGAATCAACAGCAAAAATCTGATTTATGACTAGTTTCTCCAGAATTTTTTTTACTTGAAAAAAAGAAGAAGAAGAAAGTCATAATAAACACAAGTTTCATAGTTAGGTAATTTGAATTGTTGAAATGGGAATCGAACCTGGGCAATCCAAACACAACTTAGAACAGAAACCCAAAATACAGGTAGCTAGCTACCTTGGTAGAATCTGCAAGCACCAATAATTAATATTAGTTCATGAGAGACCCAAATGAAATGAATCTCCAAGAAATTTTATACAGACACTGGCATTACTCTCCTGTGCACCAACAAACTATGAAAAGCAAAGATTAACTGAAGTAAAATCAGATGAAGATTAATTCTAAATAAACAAAACATCATTTCTCAAAGTAACACACAACTTTTTCTTTTACTACAGGGGTGAGAAAATCTACTTTGATGTGTCAACGTGCTAGTGTAAAGTTATGTTTCCACTGTAAGAGAAAGACTAGGGTCTAGGAAAACATAGCAGTGCATTAAAAATCGAAAGAATAAAAACAGAGAAGAAACTACCAAGTTCTCTGCTTTACTTATTCAGTTGATGGTGGTATGAGACTTTGACTAACACGAGTTGTGAAGATATTATTTCTACTTTCAAGTTTTATACCATAAAAAAATTATTTTCTGAAGCAGACAGCATTAAGGTCCTTCTCACAGTCGAATTAATATATGTTTAGATAAAAAAGAAAACAATAAAAAGAAAGAAAAGATACGGCTAATAATATACATCTAAGAAAAAAAATCTTTTAATTTGTTATCCGTTCAAATATTTGAATTTTCTCTTTCATCATGTTTCTTTTCTCTGTACCAATAAGACGATAAAGTAGTACCTCACTTCATAACATTAACTCGTTTTAAGTCAAGGACGAATCGGTCTTCACACTGTCACTTCAAAATATTTTCTTTGTACATGGGAGGACGGAAACTCACAAACCTATATATGATTTGTTCTCTTTTCCATCTTATATGGTGTATAGTTTGGGACCCTTCAATGAACTCACTATCATATTAAAAAATTGTAAGTATTTAATTTAATTTTACATAATTGATTTTAATTTAACTATGTCTCTTTGATTAATATAGGTTTTTTAATAAATGCTAATTTTTTTTATAATTATAATTTATATAAACACGGTAAACTTATTAAGAATATACCATTTTATTCAAAAATAATAACTAAATTAAATCCAACTCCACTGGGAGTGGTACTCATAAGTGAAGTACCAATAACAAAAACTGAGTGGTTATATATGTGCAAGTATTGAGAATCCAAAGAATGAATAATGGTATATATGATGAAATATTGTTGAGGACCTTATCATGTTAGGTTATGATAGGAAAGTAGGTAATAAAAATGTTAAACAAAAGTGAGAACAATGCACCTTACACCTCAACAATTTGATAATAAAATCAAAGTAGAGATAATTGTGTTGTTGATCATAGCCATCGTCTCAAATTATCAACCCGTAGATTCGTGTGAAGTTGTCCCTTTCCACTTCACATGAAAAAGGTATATTGTGCTTCACAAACGACATCCGAAAATGCTTTTTGTAAAGAAGATAAGAGATTTAGTTAAAGCAAACATGTTGCTTCTTTATTTCATTCTTTTTCTACCTCTTTTTCATCACCAAAAAAGTGTTACAGTGAACTCAACTTAACCAATAATTCCCCCTTAGCTTCAATTGTTTTTAACTTAAACCTCCTCTCACTGATGAGAAAACAGGTTAAATTGAGTGTTCACCTAAAAATATGAATGGATAGTTTTAATCTATTTTTTACTGATTGAAAAATATTTATATATTAAAATTAAAATAAAAAAATTATAATTAAAAATATTATATTTTTTATATTATTAAAATATGTAAATATATTATAATTTAAAATAATCAATTAAATTTAAATTATGATTTATAATTATTTATTTTAATACATAAATATAATAAGTTTTTAATTTATTTATTAAAAATATTAATTAATAAATAAAAAATTAAAAATTATTTATATAATTAAAAATATATTTAAAAAATATATAAAAAAATTATTAACGGACAACTTAACTTTTAATAAATAAGCTAAAATATATAATTTATTTTAATTATGACAAAAATATTTAATTTATTTTAATTATAACAAATCCATCCATCCACTTTACTTTTAATGAACTAAAATAAAATGGTACAAAACAAAATAGATTAACCCATTATTCTATCCTATTCTTAAATCAAATGACATTTTATTTAAATTTTCTTTTTTATCATCAGTTTCTTTTAATCTATCTATTAATATGGTTTGTGTTACTATTAATTCCTACCCTCCAAACTCATTAATATTCTCTTATACCTTTCATCATTTGTATAAGGTTTATTTGCATGCATTTCTATATATATATATATATATATATATATATATATATATATATATATATATATATATATATATATATATATATATATATATATATATATATGAGAGAGAGAGAGAGAGAGAGAGAGAGAGAGAGATAAATAAGAAAAAAAATCATTTATATATAAAGGTTTTTTTAAATTTTTTATTAACTTTTTTTCATGTTTAATTTAATTATACACTAATTTTAATTTGTGCAGAATTTTTTTTTTACTTATTTTTCTTCTTAGATAGATACGGAGAATTTAGTATAAATATTTAAGGGTTTTTTTATTTTGATATTAAAAAAAATGGTATTTTAATTATATTAAAGTGTGTCACATGTAAGTTTTGTTACTATAAACTTAATAGGAATAAATTTTGAAAATAAAATTAATATTGTATTATGAGTACCAGCTAATACATGGAAGATTGGATTACGTCAAATTTGCTTTGCTTTAAATATATGAAAAGAAAAAGGAAAAAGTAAATTAAGACATAACTACTTTGTTTAGTGGTAGTGCATGATACCTGGTGATTTGCTAATTAATGTTATTGCTGATTCTTTTTTCATACCTCACTTTATAATAATTTTTCCATTACAAACGAATCTCATCTACCTAGTTCATTAGTTGTGTCATATGTTATAATAATAACTTTGATAATTAATTAATTTATTACTATCATAACATATTAATATTTGTATAAACAAATTTGATATCAACTAATATAATTATAAAAATAAGGATTGAATATTCGACAACAACCGATAATTTTTAATAACTTCGTATTTCGTAATTCCATTGCATCTTACTTAATTCAATTAGAATCACCCATCTCGAACTTGTTCAAAAATAATAGTGGTAGATTCCACTCAAAGCTAAAAATAATTTTAATTTTAAAGTTTAAAATGTAAAATTCATAATATTTTATTATTTTATGGAATAATATTTAATTATATTAAATTATTTAATTCTGTACTTTTTTATCGAGGTATTTTATCTAATCTATTCATGGAAATAAAAAAAATGTGTATGATGAATAAAGAAATTAAATTAATTATTTAAAAATAATTTAATTAATTTATTTTAACAAACACATAAGAATGTTCTATATATTAAAATCAAACATAAAAATATATTATTTTTAGAAAACATATGCATAAAAATTCAAGAAATTATTTATACAAAATTCTGAATCTTATAACTGGTAGATGAAAAAAAAATAGTAACATGTTCAATCTTAAAAGTATAGAGAAGGAAACATATAGTTAAACAAATTTATGAAAAAATTCTGAATTTTTATAACTGGTAGATGAAAATAAAAATTATCGTGTTCAATTATATATATATATATATATATATATATATATATATATATATATATATATTACCAAAGTTTATAATCTATATTATTTTGACGTCATCAATTATAATTTTTTTATATTATATTAATAAAAAGAGGAAAAATAAGGTGCAACACGTATTAAAATAAATAGAGAAAATATAATATATATTTTTAAAAAATAAATATCTAAAATTTAATAATATAAAAAATTATAGATTAGGCATATATTTTAGCATTTATATTTTTATTAGTTTATATTTATTTTATATATATATGTATATATATAAAGATTTTTCTTTTTATAATTATTTTTTCATCATCACTTTTATTAATATAATATTATTTTTGAACAAATATATAAAAGGAAAGAGAAAAAAAAGTATTGAAAGAATGTATGAAAAATAGAGAAAGAAGGTGTACATGCATACAGATGGAAAAAAAATTAATAATAAAACATATCATTAGTATTAATAAAAGAAATTGGTCTAAGAGTTTGCTATACACATTTCGTTTTTTTTATTATTATTTAACTTCTTGTATTTTTTTAAAATAATTTTATCTATAATTATTATTTTAACAATTTTCATATACTAACATCATTACTCTATTTCATAAAATTATAAGATTTATGTTAAAATATAATTTAATATTATATTAAAAATAATCATAAAAAATATTATTATATTTTTATTATTTTATATTTAGATATATGATGATTATAAATTAAAAATTAACCCTTAAATTATTTTTAAAGTTATATTAATAACAATTTTATTTTAACTGATAAAATTTATAAAATATATTTTTTTCCTGTAATGACATTTTAGAAAACTTATGATTCGTGTTTTTTGTGAGTATATATTTTATATAGTATTTTAAAAATTAGGTCGAATTAATCAATGTGTTATTTTTAAATAATTAAATTTTAATTAAATCAATAAAATTTAATATAAAAAAAATAATAATAAAAAATTAACTAGATTTTTAGGTTGAAAATTTTTGGTTAAAAAAGTGTAAATATCAAAGTTTATTTTTTTTAAATATGACTTTTTTATAAAAAATATAATAATTTTAGTTTTTTTTATATCACAGTCTTATCAATTTTAGTTATTTCTATTATATATTTATTTTATTTTAATTATTATTATTTTTTCTTATTTTATATATGTTACTTTATATTTGTAATTAAAAAAACTGTGATAACAATCTTTATTATTATTATTATTTTTAAATTATTACTATATATATAATAAAAAATATTATTTATTAAATCTAAATTAATTCAAGTTGAATATTACTTTAATCTTTAAATTTTGAATCCATATTTTTATTTATTTGATGACTAGTTCAGTTTTAAAAACAAGAATTTTATAAATTATAGATAGATGGAAGAATTATTCTATAAAATATTTGGGTTTAGACACTATTTTTTATCATAAAATATTATATAATTATTTTTGAAAATAATTTTATTTATAATTTTTAATATTATTAAAAAAAAAACACTTTTTATACATGTATTTTTAATAGGATTTCTTTAAAATGGATTTATAATAATATTTATATTTATAAATTAATATATGTATTAAGTTTTAATTTATTAAAATACAAAATAGAATATACACTCCACCAGTTAAGATACTAAAATATTTAGATGTAAAATTGATCTCCTACACGGAATTGAAGAAAGAGACACGGGGCATTCATGGAAGAAAGTGGGACATACTGTCGTGCAATTCCCTCTACAGCTCATGAGGCAGTACTTTGATCAACTCCAAGTCCAATAGCTCTACTGCCAATCCAGCGGCAATAACAGAAGCGGTAAGCGGCGAGGACTGCTGGTGTTATATGGCGGAGTGAAGGGCCTTTAGTCCCGGAAGAGGATGTCATTCTGAATAGTGTTAGAATATCAGGGAAGATGTTGCGGTTTGGGTGTTGCAACCAGCTCAACCCTCAGATAAGCACAAGCCCATCACTGGTCCCTGATTGATGTCGGTACCGTCAGCAGGTTCGAATTTGAATTTGATTTTGTTTCGGGTTTGATTGAATTTGAATATTTTGGAAATTGACCTTAGGAGTCTTAAGAATGGAAATGGTTTGCATTTCTTTTCGAAATGTTTTGCGTAGGATCTTTTGTTTTAAAGTTTGATGGTTGCGTGGTTCTTTCTTGAATTTGCTAGGGCATTTATCATTGTTATCATGGTGTCATACTGAGATGGTGGTTGACAGTGATTATTGACTATAGGGTAGAGCTATTAAGTGCTGACTGATGCTTGTGGTTGAGTTACTATTGACAATAGGGTATTTTTTATCCTCGGTACTATGGGAAAATGTTGTTGTTCTATCCGCAATTGCAGTCCTAAAAACCTTGACATTGATGCTACTACATTGTGGTTACAGATTGTTTTTCAAAACCATCAAATTAAATGAATAAATATATAGCCTTAGCTAAGTTAGTACCAATCTCTTTGGCAACATGTTAAAGGTGATTAAGAGAAGGAACTTCCGTAATGGTTTACTGAATCACAAATAGAGACCAAAGAAGTGAACCATCCTTCCAAGGTTCCCCTTATACAACTGAGTTGCTGCTTGATTTTCCAGAATTAATGAATATGAATGCTTCCTCTTTTACTGAAGCCAAGTTCATGATCTTATCAACTTTATTAGCCAGATCAGTTATATAACTAGAACTAGCTTTTCTCTGGGCCCCATCAATATCAACTGCTCAAAGTTCAACCATGCCAGATTGTCTATAAGTTTGAAATTGGGGAACTGAGATAAGATTGTATCCACACTCCCCATCCTTCCCAATTTTTGTTTTTTTTTTCCTTTCTCACCAAGATTCCAAATTGCTGCAAGAATGCACTCATCAGTAAATCCATTTGCCACAAGGTAGCTAATCCTTTCGAACAATACAAACTTCACAAACATCTTTTCGAGAACCTTTGAACCATAGCCACTATCAAATTTTTCTACATCAAATCTGTGATGATTTCTTTCTCAAGAACTCGAACAAGTTCCCTACTGAACCCCTCCCCCACCCGGATCATGAATGTGAGTTGATGTTAGGAACTGAATCAGAATTACGGAAAGAAAACTGCCTTTACTAAAAAAAATCGTCGAAAAATTCTCAATTTACTGAAAAGATCAACACAGCAGAATTTTTTAGGATTTGCACCTCCCAATGTCCAAAAAACCAAACTCTTTTCAATTGACAAGATACTCCTCTCTTTCCACCTTTCCTCTTATTTATATGAAATATGTCTTATAATTTCTCTAATTATCCCTGTGCCTATTAATTAATAACCAATATAACAGATTAACAATAAACAGTTATCTAACTGATGACCTTCTCATTTGACTTTATCTGTTTGCACTTTAAAAAACTTCTCAACTTGGACAATCCAACCCATCCAATTGCTGCTGTGAATGTTGGGCAATTCAATCTTTTTAGCCCACGATTTTTATTCATCTCAGAAAAACTCATAATTGTCTTTCTGTTATGGTTCTGCTTTCTCCTTATTTACTATTGACATATTTATGTCTTGTGAATGAAGGTAGTTATTTGTCTCATTCCTTGAAGCTTATGTTTTGTTTCTTCATTCATTATCCTCCGATTGTGGAATTTCTTCATTACAAACCATATTTTGCCTGAATGTCTGCCGAATTAGAGGCCAGGGAAAGTAATTTCTCCTTGTGATTATTGATTCTCTCCTTGAATAACTTCAAGGCCTCCATCATCCTCAAGTATGTTCCATGGATACATGTATGGATATGATTTTTTAAAAATCTAGGATATGGGTACTTTAATATAAATTTTAGAAAAATATAAAAATTAGAAAGAGTGTTGTGATTAGAGACTAAACAAATATATATAAATAACATGATAAAAAAAGATGGGTTCTCGGGCTATATATTTATCTATTTCTAATTCTCAATCACAATCATTCTCAATAGACTCGAGTCTATATAGACGCGGTGATATGTATACTCGACTCGTAGAATTGTAAGCGTCTATTAGTAGAATTAAAGCCGTTTATTTTATATGGAAAATATCAATTTAACAACCAAATATAAATATCATAATACGGCTTGAATCGCCCTCGATACATGTATGAGATATGATTCTACAAAAATTTAGGTTATGGGTACTTTAATATAAATTTTAGAAAAAATATAAAAAGTAGAAAGAGAGTTGTGATTAAAGAAGGAACAAATACATATAAATATCATGATATCTAATTCTAACACTCAATACAATCAATCTCAATAGACTTGAGAGTTGACATAGACTCGATCAGTAGAATTGTAGGAGTTTTTATCATATGAAAAATATCAATTTAAATAAATAAATATAAACATCATAATAGAGCTTGAACCTCAGGATATGATTTTTAAAGAAATCTAGGATATGGGTACTTTAATATAAATTTTAGAAAAATATAAAAAGTAGAAAGAGCATTGTGATTAAAGCAATAACAAATACATGTAAATATCATGATGTCTAATTCTAACACTCAATGACAATCAATCTGAATAGACTTCAAAGTTGACACAGACTTGTTGGTGGGTGGTTTGCATACTCAACTAGTAGAAATGTAAGTGTTTATTTTATATGAAAAAAATATCAATTTAATAAATAAATAAATAAATAAATATATATATATATATATATATATATATATATATATATATATATATATATATATATATATAATCAATATCATGATACAAAATGAGATGGGTTTGGGCTTATATATTTGTCTATTCTACCACTATGAATGAGAATCAATACGAAAAATATCAATTTATCATGCTACAGAGAGAGATGGGTTTGACCTTATATATTTATATATTGCTAACACTCTCAATGACAATCAACTTCAAACGCTTAGCTATTAACTATTTTAGTTATTTTTTTTATTAAATAAGAATATAATATAGCTAGAAAGAGGGCTTGAACCTATTTAACCACTATTTTAGTTATCAATTTCAAATGCTTTAAGTAGTTAACAAGCGGATGATCTAACCAACGATCTAATCGACTGAGCTATTTCAACTATTAATTATTTTGATTATTAATATTTAGACGTTTTTTTAATTTTTTTAATCTTTTAAAATACTAATTATCATAATTTTTTATTAAATAAAATAATATCTTCATATTAAATAATGATCATACTTTTTTATTAAATAAAAATATAATATCACTAGAAAAAGGGCTTAAACATCCGACCTTCTGGTTAACAGACACACGTTCTAACCAATTGAGTTATTTTGGCTATTAATTATTTTAATTATTAATATTTAATTAAAATTGGGGTGAGAGATGGTTATAATTTTTAATTAAATAAAAATAATATCTTCCTGTTATATAAATAAAAATAATAATCACACTTTTTTAATCTTTTAAAATAATAATCATAAAACGTTTAATTAAAAATTAGGGTGAGAGAAGATTACAATTTTTTATTAAATAAAAATAATAACTTCTTATTAAATAAATAAAAATAATAATTATATTTTTATATTAAACAAAATCTTTTTTTATAATTTAATTATTTAATAAAATACAAATTGATAATTACAATTTTTATTAAATAAAAATATAATATCGTTAAAAATATACATTACAACATCTTTGCTGAGTGACAGTGAAAGGAAGTTATTATTGGATTGTGATTTTGTGGTTAGTTGGATCTTAAGTTTATATTTAACCTTAAAATCCACCAATTTAGCAAACAAATCGGAGTAGTAGTTGAGGTATGATGAACACATCAGCTTTTCGTTTCACACTTCTATCTTTGTGGCGGCTCACATTTCGCTTCACCAGCTAACTAGAACACTATAAATTCAAATATCCCCGTCATTGTTTTTCTTTAGCAGAACCCAACTTATATTTTTATTTTGTAGTAAAAACATTGTTTTCTCGACTTGTTCTTGTGGTTACTTTCTCCACCTTTTTTATGATTTCGAAGTTTTTGTTTTATATTTTTTTCTGGCAGAATATATGTGAATGTCTAGAAGGAGCATGGGTCTTCCTCCTAATAGAGCACAGGGTTCACAGTACCCACCTATGGTTAGAGAAAACTCTTTATATAACCTGAACTTTGATGAGGTTCAGAGCCAGTTGGGAAACACAGGGAAGCCTATCCATGATATTAATTTGGATGAGCTTCACAAAAGTGTTATCTCAGGAGAAAGTGGACATCTTGGGCAAGACCCTTCGTCTAATCATCATTCATTTCTTCTTGGGAACATGAACGTTGGTATGCATGCCACCAAAGCCAATAGCATTAGTGAGACTTGGAGAGAAAGTGTTGACCAACAACATATGAACAGGTCCGTAGACACCCTCTTGAAACAACCTTCTTTGGAGGAAAAATCTTTAGAAAATTTTCTAGCTCATGGAGGTGTGATTAATGTTGCTTATCAGAATATTAACGTTGACACTCCGCCCCTGATGGGAATGGATTCAGTAATGTTGCCTCCACACCTTCAACAACAATGGATGCCAATTCCTTCTAACGTCCACCAACCTCATCACGAGCCACGTATAATTGAAAACTGCCACAGTACTTCTCAGTCATTCTACGATAGTCATCTTGGATATTCAGATAATTCAGTGGGAATTCCAATGTCTCCTTCTTTTTCAGATGCCAAGAGTGCTCTAGACCTTTACAAGAAGAGAAAGATCTCCGATGAGATCGAGAGAAGACAGAAAAGAATGGCTAAGAACAGGGAATCTGCTGCAAGATCAAGGGCAAAGAAGCAGGTTAGTTCCATGTCTCATCATCACCTACGTTCGCTATATTCATCACAGAAAGTTTTATATATGTTGTTTATCCTATTTCCTTAAAGGAACACATTACTAGGTTAGAGAACGAGAAGTGTCGCCTTCAGAAACTGACTAGCTGGCGCAAAATGCTGAAGGTACATTCAGCCATCCATATATATTTCCAATTAAATATAAGTTGTGGTTTCTATGTGTTGTGCTAATTCATCAATTCATCTTTATCATTCATTCGTTCATTCGCATTACTGTTTGTAAGTTCTTCACACACACATATAGTCTTGCAACAAAGATAAACAGTATGGCTCTAAATGACGTTTTTTATTCTAACTAAATATGCAGTATATCTTTGAACACTTTTCTTATAAGCATTTTTAGGAAAAAAAAAAAAAAAGAATCACTAAATAAAACATAACTTATATATACTTTTTTAAAAAAATAAAGAAATTATAGGAGAGAGTTTATAAACTATAAACTATTTTTTTCTAAAAAAATATTGAGGAATTTGTTCCAGAGAAAACAAACAAATTACATCAGGTTTAAGGATGACGACAAGCGTAAGTATACTCTGTTTTGGCTCTAAGGGACAAAGGGTCACCGACTCCAACTCATCCTATCAAAGGTTACCGACTCCAACTCATCCTATCAAAGGGTTACCGACTCCAACTCACCCTATAAAAGGGTCCGTTCATCCTGTTTTGGCCCTCTTGTCTTTAGTATGCCAAAAGCTATAATAAAAAAGGGTTATAGACTCCAACTCATCTCGTCAAAGGGCTAGTTTGTCGTGTTTTGCCCTCGTCTTTAGTTTGCCAAAAACAAGATAGGACAGTTGACTTGTCATATTTAGGGTTATCGACTTCAACTCATCTTATTAAAGGGTAAGCTGATGGTTCAACTATTGATAGATTTTTGTATATATATATATTTTTTTAAAATATATATTTAATTATATAAATAATTTTTAAATATTTATTTATTAATTAGTATTTTTATTAGATAAATTAAAAAATTATTATATTTATATATTAAAATAACTAATTATAATCAATAATTTAAATTTAATGAATTAATTTTTATAATTTAAATTTAATATTATAATATATTTATATTTTTTAATAACATAACATATAAAAATATACTTTTAATTATATATATATTTTTATTTTAATTTAATATATAAATATTTTTTTTAAGTTGACTAGTAAGTGAACCCGTCCTACTGTACCCTTATTCCGTCGAGTTGTTGGTGGACTAGGTCGAACAGACTTTATTTTAGGCAGATTGGTCCCTCAAACTTAATCTTATCATCCCTAATTATGTTCATTGACTTTATTAACATCCATACCTTGATTACCATCTCCAATGAGAATTGTATACTTAAATAAAGTATGTGCTTGAAGCAATTTTTTATTGGAGGAGTTTTATTTGCTTAATATTTTTTTTTAGTTACTTCATTAAACAATTTACAAAAATTAGCAAATCAAAAATAAATGAATTTTTCAAATTTATTAAAAAATATTTCAATAAAGTAAAATAAATATTATAATACTTAAAAATATGTGATATCATAAATATCGTTATATATATATATATATATATATATATATTATTTATTTTTTTAAAATTGGAGATGCCCTTACTTAGTTGCTATTCATTTGGGGTACTATCTTACCCTTGAAATGAATAAAATAAATTCTCCCTCAGTCGGTTTGTCTTTCGTATATAAGCAAGTCTTTACATAAATATTAATTTTTATAAAAAAAATGTTCTTCAATTTTATTATATTTTTTTTAGCACTTTTTATGTGTAAATATATTTTTTTATGTCCTTTCTGAATAGGCTAGAAATTACTTTCTTAAATTATTCAACTTTTTTATTGAGTAGAAATAAAAAATTAAATAAATAAAATGGTGAATTAAGTTCTTATGAGACGAAGAATATTAAATGCATCACACCAATTTTAAAATTCCTAGTGCATTACTAGATTAATTAAATCATTACATATTACTTCTCATTGGAAAGATTTATATTCTAAATTAATTCATGTTTTCATTGATATAATTTTAAAGAGAATTATTATTATTAACATATTTTGACAGCATAAAGTTTTTTATACTCGGTTATATGGTTGCGAATGGAAAATGATTTATTTGTGTGATGTAAAATTATATTTAGGATAAATTGTAATTAATTGATGGTGTAATTTTATTTACTAATAATTCATGAAAAGTAATGAATATTATTCAATTGTACGATTTGGAAGTTAATTGGTAGGAAGTTAAAAAATATTTTAGTTTGGCTGATTAATTGCGATGGCGGCACAAGAAGTTCTAACTTCAAATGAAAAATGTTTTTTTTTTTAGTAGAATGAAAATTGTTTTTTTATTTATTTATTGATTAGTATTTTAAACATATTCACATATTTAATTATTCCTTTAAATTTATCCGAAAAAATCCAAGATGGACTTTCAACATATGCTAATTTTTAAATTTTCTTAAATTCTTTTATTGTGCGTTTTTCACTAACGATAACTTTTGTTCAACATAAAGGCTAAAAAAATTTACTTTCATGTTGGTGTTTTGGAATGTGGAACGTATAAAATACAGAATCTATCATAAAATACAAAATCTATCGGATTCCAAAACATGCATTTAGTCATTGTTTCCGATAATAGATTATTAGTACTAATTATCATTAAAAAAATCTCTATATTAGAAATGATTGAATTATCTTTTACTAAAACAATTTAGCCGAAAGAAGGTGTATATTTTGAAAATAATAATTTGCTAATCATAAAAGAAATGACTTTTTCAGACTAAATTGGAAGAGAAAGATAATTAATAAGAAGAAAATTAAACATATCATGATGGTTGTTTCTTGAGAAACATAATTTTTTTTATTATTTATTATACATTGAATTGTTTTATAAGAATGGGTCAGTTTTGACAATTTCCTAAGATTTTTGTCTTGAAGCTTTGTTAATTTTAGGAGTAAAGGAAAGGAAAGGACAATGAGCAAAAATTGCTTAACCAACCAGACAATAGCATTTGCCTAACTCAAGCTCACTCTGTGCTCCAATTAAAGGTTAGTGATTAGCAAGTTGAGTTAAAATCAGAATGAAAATAAAATTTAATAAAGAGAATAAATGAAAACGATAATTATTAGAAGTACCGAATTCGATCCTACTAATCCCAATGTCAATGTTAGATATGTAGTCACTATGTACTATAATGTTATATTATCGTTTACTTCAAGGAATTTTTTTTAGATTTTTGGTAAATATTTTAATGTTATCGAATTTTTAATATATACGAGATTTCATTCTATACTCTAACGTTATCGTAGTTTAATGATGTTTCGTCGTATCCATTCAATTCAAAAGAATGAAGTGAATTTTTTAGTAATATCTAGAATTGACTCTTAAGCGATGTTAGAAATAGAGTTTACAAAATCCACTAATACTAATCAAATTAATTCACATCAAAGAGATTTTGAGTAGCTCTAGGGTTCCTAGAACAAACTATGTGACATGTTAGGTTGAGAGGAAGCTAAATTCTAAAATTATATTTATAAAATTCTATAGCTAGCTTAACGATTTTCATATATATAATATTTCAGGAATTAGATGCTAAGTTATTTTCATCCACAACACTTACTCCAAGATACCAACTACGTCGAAGCAGCTCAAGCACATTTTAGCTGCATTCATTAAAATGGCATTAGAAATTGGTCATTTTCATCGCAGTGATCCATTAAACTGAGAACGGATATTGATTGCAAAACAATAATGAGCGTTTTGTGTTTTTAGTGGATCCCATGGAGAGGTTCCGGCGGATTCAACACTGCTGGTAGCAGGAAAGTGGCTCGCATGAGGAGATCTAAGACCAAAGATTGAGAGATTTCCAATTCTCATAATCTGTCAAGGTCCATGCTATTGCCCAGTCATTAATTACAGCATTCTTTTTTATGCCTTCAATAAGTTTTTTCGTCTCTGTAAATATATTGAAATTTTTGTATTATATCATTTTTTTTATCTTATATTTTAGTCTTTATATGATAAATCAATAAAGTTCAACACAGAAATTCGTTTTTAATTTTAATGAAAAGTCATTTCTCAAGGGTTTTTATAAGCTGGTTATACCGATAGAGAGTTAAGAAGGAACAATTTTCACTATTTTGATTACAAAACCACTTATTTATCCTTTCTAACTATTAAACAACAAGTATTATATATTTTTATGTACTTGAAAGAGTATTTATCCTATAAAATCATACTTATAAACACGTGTGTGATATGTGTTTATGTTCTTTATCATGTGTGCATAAACGTGTGCGTGTGTGAATATAATACCACTGTTATTTTTGACATGAAAAAGCTTATAATTTTTTTTCTAAAACATGGTGTTTCTTGTGGTGCATGTTGTGTTTTTTACAACGGCTTAACACTGATAAATATTTTTGATGTAATTTGAATTTGATAATATTTATTCTCTTTTTTTAATATAAAGACTTGATTATAAATTTAAAATTTATTCTCATAAAAATTGAATTTATTATATTATCTGCTATGATAAGAAACCTGCAAGGCCATAGAAGATCTGTGTATGTAATTTCTAAATTTTTTTATAAAGTTTTTTTTTCTAAATATCATTTGATAATTCTCTTTTGTCCATGTTCATTTAAATTGTTTTTCGCTCAAAATTCATAAAAAAAATATCTAAGGTGGACAAGAATGTTTTATTACTATTAACATTACCTACCATTATTTTTAAGTTATGTTAATAATAATTATTTTAGTTGAAATCTATTAATATTAATTTTTTTACGTTGTTGATTGAAGTTATTTTTACTAATTTTTCAACCGATAAAAAAAACTTAAATGACATTGATTTTTACTAGTTAACATATTCTAAAAGATTGACTCTTTAAGAGGTTGAAGAATTTATAATTACCGTTGATTGAGAAATGAAGATTGGTTTCAAAATAAAAGAAACTTCGTAAACTTCAATTAAAGAAATAATATAAGGCATCTGATTTTAGTAGAATAGGTCACGTCGCAACTCAAGCTTAGTCTACCATGTCAGGAATCGATATCAAGTTGAAGAAAGAGAATGAATAATTTTGATTTTTTTTTAATTTTAATTAGTCAAATTATTGTTGTAAATTCTAAAATTTTAATTTAAAAAATTCTATCCAAATAACATTTTATCATAAAATGAATATTTTTTATAAAAATAATTATCTTCTAAAATTTTTTATTCAAAAATAATATTAGGATCTATGTGAATAAGTTTTATTATAAACAGAGAAAAAAAATTAAGTACTTTATAAATTGAAATTAATTTATGTATATGTTAATTTGTACATATTTTATTAAATAAATTATCTAGAAAAAATATTTAAAAATATATATGGAGAAGTTTTCATAAACATATTTTAAGAAAGAAATACAACAAGTGTAGTAGAATAGTAGTGGTTTGAGTTCCAACTAATAATCTCATTTTAATTTCTGATGTGAATGCGTTGCTTACACAAGATTTGGCATGTTGACAAGGAATACTATTGTAAGGAAAATGCATCATTGATTTATTTTACTTCTGCTAAGATTTTTACCCTTTGCAGCAGGACTATTCTCCTCCTTTTCAATGTAGGGTTTGGAAAAAAATAAGAACTTGATACATTTTTTGTTTTGGTAAATTAACATTTTATTCCCTCTAACATTAGTTTCTCAAAATTTGCATGTTTTGTTCTCTACAAAACTAAGATATGTCAAATTTGGCTTCAGGAGATAATTTTGTTAAACTTCTTTAAATGAGTGACTTATCCGATAAACAGAATGAGACAGTGATTTACTTTTTTTTTTAGTCTTTTACAATATAGGGTAATTCATTTTTATTTTCTCTAAATTAAAGTCGTCATTGATAAAATTGAAAGGTAATTCGTTTTTATTCTCTTTTAAATTGAAGTCGTCATTGGTAAAATTGAAAGATAATTCGTTTTTATTCTCTTTAAATTGAAGTCGTCATTGATAAATTAAAAGATAATTCGTTTTTATTCTCTTTAAATTGAAAGGAAAATAAGATTTCAAGGAATAAATCTTAAAAATAGAAGAACTTTCTTATTTTTTTTCTTCTTAAATAGGATAAAAGATCCACAACACGTACAAATCACTTTTTTTTTCATTATAAAAAAATCTGAAGTTTCTTATGATTGAGAATATAGACAATTTAAAAATTAGTACTCTCTTAACTTTGTGAAAAAAATAAAAATAAAAACCAGGTCACCCATTACAAAGGTCAACTAGTCACTCACAACTCCAGTTGTAACGTAAACCATATTTGAATGAAATTATTAACTCAAACTTATGAACTTGAGGTAGTGTTCAACACCATCTTCTGTTCCCTTCCTATGTAGGCGAGACAACCTTTTAGGCAATGTCAAACATGGCCTGAGTCACTGGTTGAACAGTTAAAAGCATGCAAAGACTTATTATGAATATTGTAGAGAAGATCCACTGAACAACTTAGCGTGACCTCTGAAGTTTGGATCAACATTTTGAAAATACTTGAATGACAATTTTCAGACTTTGATATCCATCACACCACTTTGATCCTTAAAGACTTCAACATAACAGACTGATTGTTTATGTCTTCAAAAACAACATAACAGACTAGCGTCAGGAGTCCAACTCCATTCAAATCAGGAAGCACTGACTATAAAGTGAATCAGTTATTATTATTGATGAGATTTTGGCGAATTTAAGAATTTAATGAACCTTGCCTATATATATTTACATAATTTTCAATATTAGTCTATAATAATCCATATTTACAAACAAGAGGGTAACTAAAATATTCCAATTAGTTTACAAAATAATCCTCAAGAATCTTATGTCGGCTTTCACTCCATGCTACCTGCCAAGAGATAAAGCATACCCTTCAACCTGACAAGTACAAAAAAATTCCAGTTAGCAAGGAATAAAAAAGGAAAATATAAGCTTTTGTTGTAAGACAAATAATAAGAACTAATTTAATAAGGAACAATGCTGCATGGTTCATGCTAAAGGTAATTGTCACTAATTATGAGTCTTAAGACTTCAGAATCATAAACACTAAGCTAAGCTGGCAGCTGGCTTGAGTTCAAAAGTTTAACGAAATGGCTCGGTTGCACGTCCAACTAAAATTCAGGCCAACATCAATCATTTATTAATTTGAATCCATCAGTCTTGAACCTTTCAAACTTGAACTTACATCAGTTCAGTTGCATCCTTATAATATATCAACTCTTTCATGCACATTGAGTGAATAAATTAAGAAATATTAACCAAAAAAAAGAATAAAAGGGATATAGTTGACGATAGGCTTGACATGAAGCAGCAACCAGTTACTTCAATAACCATATTCTATAACCAAATCACCACTTGGAACTCAACCATGAAACTTTCATTAAATGTGTTTTTCTTTAAACTAAGGAATAAATATCAGTGCTGCTTAGCACACCTCTGAATCAGATTATTTTAGGGGCCAAATAAGATTTAAATCAAAATATTTCTTCGAGGGCCTATTGAAAGAAAAGAAAAAAAAAAATGACGTGATTATCTCTGAAAAAGTGTTGGCGAAACATGCACTTGTGTAAGAAGGTGGGATTACTAAGGCCATATCAATTGGTGAATTCTTGTGAACAACGATGCAAACAAAATTTTATTGAAAGGAGCATACAGAATCCAGAACTCTGTTGCAGATGAAGATCACTTTCTTCTAGCATCTATGAACATTGCTCGAGTCCAGTGCTCAACATCCTCACTTTGCGACGGTGGGGGAGGAAAAGTGGGATGCTCAACAATATCCCACCCTTCAATAAGGCACTCATTTTTGCCGTCAGATAAATCAGTGGCGTAAAGAAAACTAGCAGTAGAACTTGGCACATAATTTTCAATTCTCTGCAATAGGGAAAGGTATAAAATTCATTTGTTATTAACAAATATAAACTTGATCCAATGGACATTGATGATAATAATGAAAATACCCATTACAAGACAATTATAAGTCATTATTCTACCCAGATACACATCCTAGGTATTGCAAGGAATAATATTGCAATAAAAGCACTATCTTAAGGTAATTGAGTTAACTATTGTACATATAACAGATACAGTCCAGCTCCTCGCAAAGAAAAGAAGTGAATGTAAACTATTAGGAGTTAGGATATTAATTATTTAGTTAGGGGATGCGTGAGGTAAATAAATAGAGGAATGTAACTAAAAATTACAGATGTAGGTCTCTAATAGGGATTTAAAAACTAACTCAGAACAAACTTGTATTCACTGAAATTGAAGTATTGCTGTTATGGGAAAAAATAGAAGAAAGAATTTCATCCTCGAAGTTTTATACTCCAATTCAAGCAATTATGAGAAATCCCCAGATAGACACTTGTTAAACAATTAATCACAGACCTAAAGCATAAGAAATTCGATTAACAGTGACAGCATTTTCTTGCAAATTAGAAGTGATACCGTTGTGGGCACAGAATGTGCACTTTCCAGTAAAGTAGTAGATGAAATAGCAGAATTCATATTCCATACAGATTTATTTGATTGTTGTACTTGCTTGCATGTCCTGAATCAAAGGGAAAAAAGAGAAAAAATTCAGCCACAATGCTATCTGCATCTGTATTGTAAACAAGTTATCTTTGCAGCAAACTTTGGGTGCAAATCATAATGCTACTGCAAACAGAAACCATTTCATTCAAAAGTGAGAGGCCTAAAACAAAATTTAAGAATATGGAGCTCTGAGACGTGCTCCCATATGCAATAGTGCCTCAGAAGTTTTTAAGACCTGAGCTACATGGTTCTTCTTGGCAGCCAGTTTCAACAACAACAAAAAAAAGGCTGGAATTACATACTAAATGTTAAAGAGGAGGAGAAGAGAAATATAGAGGCATAATAGGCACAGAACTGTGTTTAAAGACACCACAGAGATAGGTTTATATAGGCTTGTTGCATTAATTACAAATAATTAGAGGATATTTTGTTTCCTCTTCATCAGTGATTATATTGCCCATAGACTGATATACATTAAATATAGATATTCTATCCTGATTATCAACACTAAGTATATTCAAAAACTGTCCTTCATAGTTATTTATAACAATCCATCAGTTAGAACCAGCAGCCCAGATCACTGAGATGAAGGGCTGCAATTAAATAACTATAAATAGTTTATAGAACACAAGTTCTAAAAACATAATTAAGACATGTTACATAGTTACACAATTTAATGGGTTAATTATCTTCTCACACAAAATGATTGTATGAGGCAGATATTGGAGTAGCACCGCTAGGGGAAAAAATAATAGAAAATAAGTTAATGTGGTTTGGATACATACAAAGGTCACTTAGAAGCACGAATGAGGAGAATAGATTGCATAGATTTTAGCCATGTGAGAAGAGGGAGACCAAGAAAAATATTGGAGGCAGTTGTTAAGAGCAATCTCATGCTAAAGAATATCTCTGACCGTTTTGTCTTTAACGAAGCCAAATTATAAATGCTTCTTAAGACATCAAAATGCCATTAATGGGGTAAGGTTTTTGTCGTAACTAATTCATACATAAATGTTTCGTAAGACATCAAAATATGGTTAATTTGGAAATATTTACTAATATTTTTACTTAGTGTATAAAGTATCATGAATTATATGCATTTTATGGCAGATGAAATAAATATAACAATACCTAGATTGAGCCATTTTCAGGGAAAAAACAGATAGAACTTCCTTAGATGATGAGAGTGTAGCCAATAACTTTGCAAATGCCTCAAACGTTGATACATCTGAAGGGACATCCAAACATAGGGAGTTGTAACAGTAAGCTGTGATGCATGCAACACTTTTCTTTAAAAGTGAAATTCCTTTCTGCAGATCTTTATGTGTTTGAACAGAGTGTGAAGAAGCTAAAGAATAGTTGAAGTTACTATTCCCAGATGAATCTAGGCGATTTCTCTTCTCAGATTCCATTGAAGCAACTCCGAAATTGCTTGAGCTTTTATCAGTAGACCATGAGTTTTCCCCGGCAGTAGAGCAATAATTTTGTCGGGGTATAAAAAGTGGATATTCATTGCTGAAGAAAGAAAATATACCAGGTTAAAGTAATTAGTTTAAACAATCCAAATATAACTTCGACCAAAATACCTCCTGGAGGAAGGACGTGCATCCCAATAGGAATCCCGTTGCCATATCCGAGAGCAAGAACCCTGAGGTATAGTAAAACAAACAAAATATTCATTACAATTGCAAATTTACAATATAAATATCCATTGAATAGGAAAATATAAAGAAAAGTGTATCATTGAGACAATACAGATGGATCAGCCATAAACAAAAACTTAAATGACACAAATTCGACGACAAAGGGAAAAGGAAATCCTAACATTAGGAAAAATCTCAAGCCTGTTCTTTATATACGTTCAATAGAATATATAAAACATGCAAAAAAAAATTAATTTTTTCAACAATTTCTCTTTTGCTAGACTCCTGTCAACATTCAGCTGGGACACTTGCGTCAAATAGACAGCTTTGGGAACAAGATTTATAATGCCCAAAAAGGAATACTTTTATGCAGATAGCAGCAGTGGATACAAATTAAAAGAGAAATTTAAACACACTCTTTTGAACACTGTTATTGATTAAAATTTAAAAGGAAATCATAAAACTTTACGAGTCTCACTCATGATTTTTAATCTTCCAACAAATTTTAACCAATTAATGTCAGAAGAAGTACATTAAAAAGTGTGTTGTTAGTATGCCTTAATACCTCCTGCTTGACCTGAATATTTTGAGTTTCAATGCTATTCTAACATTCGATGGCCATCAAATGATGATGATGGTCAATAACCATGCTTGATCTGAATATTTTGAATACATTGATGATTTAACATTTATCGATTGCTTGGACAATGAAGCGATGCTTACCGCAAAACCTGAGTTATGAAGTGCTGGGGCAGCCAAGTTGTGAACAACAAGATTTAGAAGTTGCACCATGTATCTGCTTTGCAAGATACAAACATAAAAACAGGTTACTAATAACAAAAAATATTTTCATTTATAATTGAATTAACAATGAGGATTTTAGTTTTACCACTGAATGAACTCAAATAGGGTATGAAATATGTACTTACCAATATTCACATGAATATATATTACAATTTTGAGAACAAAAAATGTTTTCTACCCAGCAATTTCACTTGTAAATTATACATTATGTATGCAGATAAGACCTTAGATAAAAGGAAAAAATTGCCTACCCCAAAGAAGCAGAAAGCTCTTCTGATGGAACGGAGTGGGGATCAAGGGCTCTGGGTAATCGCGAATTGCAAATTTGATCATATTGACCACTACAACCATCCTTTATCTCTCCCTCTATGATCACCTGACACCAGAAGAACATGAGCACCATAGGCATGTTTGCAAGGGGCAAAATAATAGAGCATATATCGCTATAGTTCATTTCACTCTTGTGAAGTGATAACAGTGATAGAAAATGATTGTGAAACAATTTATTATTTCAGACCAAACACGTACAATATTAAAAGAGATGCCTGCGTCTCAATTTAGGACATCAAACAAATCTTTATTTTCTTTAGTCAAAACACAAATCTCAACAATGCTCTTTCTAGTGTGATAACATTATTACTACTATTTCCTTTAGCAAATATATACAAAAGAAAAATAGAAAACAAATCTCAAAAAGTTAAAACACTTTGTAACATTTCAATTAACCAAACTTTTAAACTTTATGGAAAAGTTAAATTAGGAATAATGCTCTCTTCATGCTTTGGCCAGAGAAGAAACTGTAACAATATAATAGCCAAACATATTCATCCTCTCTAATTAAATACACAATCTTCCAATGTGGTGATGACGCTAATTGCCCTAAAGTGACAATATGGTATACATAGAAAATGTTTCAAGAACAACTAGTGAGCTGCCAAAGCAATTATATATTACAAATCCACAATGCACATGATTACTGCATTCTACCCTAAGTAGTACACATAATCTTCTGACAACCTTAAGAGGTAATCAAACATCATAAATTAATGGCATATTCATTGGAGTTAAACTGACAGAACATTGATCATCATAGGTTTATATTACCCGCTTTTGTGGGAACAACTTGCATATCTGTTTTATGACCACAGACTGCTTGTGAAGGCGCTCAGAGGTAATCGCCACCTGCAAGATAAATTTAGAAGGATAAATGTTGAGCTTCCATGAAAAGCAATAGATATTCCATCCATTAAAGGAACAACAATCTTCAACCTTGAATGTGATTGAATCTTAAGGAAAAGCTTATCAGTTTTAAATACTGATTTCTAATATTATATAATTTTACGTCAAAAACCAGTATTATACGCAAAAACAAAATACAAATATTGAAATAACCATAAAAAACAATGCTCACATGCCCTAGGCTCTGGGTGCATATAAGATTGGGGTAGAACTTCTCCAGTTGTTCCAATCGATTCTTTTCCAGCTGCAAAGAATAAAATAAATCATCCAGCATCTTCAAATACATTCAAAATAAACTAGACCAATAATACAAATGACCATAGCAATAGCATTGCCACAATAAAGTCAAGTACCGTTGAAAGGGAAGATTCAAGTAACCCATATTTAAGTTTCAGATCAGCAGACACAGTCTCTATCTTAGCTCTTCCTGTGATGTTACATATTACTTTAGGTTCAAAGAGTGAAATTTGCATCTTAGAAATTCATGTCAGCATACTAAGGTTCCTAACCTTGAGTAACTTGTTCCTTACTGTGACGAAGCTTCTCCTTCAACCTTGCAAGTTTTTCATTTTGAAGCACTCTCCAATTTGCTTGGTCATCTCCCTTTCCCTTATCACCATTATGCATACAAGAATTAAATCAACTGAATACCAATGTCACAAGGTGCCATGCAAAAAATATAAGGTTTTAGCAGAGCACACTAAACATTAATGGGAAATTCCAAAATACATATAACTCAATAATGGCCAAAAGCAATATAAAAATTTGGCACTAATATGCATGAGGAAAGAAGAAAGTTACAACACAAGCATGCAGAGCAAAGGCACAACCAACAGAAGATAGGCATGTTATTTAAACCACTTACGAGTAACTTAATAATAGGTTGGGAGCAGGAATAGGTATTAATTTCGATCTAGGATGCAAGTGAACTCTATGTGACTGTCATAGTACAGGTAACACATTAGGTGCTCTTGAGAATTTCTTTCTTTCAAACCACCATTCAATTTTAGGTCTCCTTAAATTGCTTTGTGCATTTATTTTACATTTTTTTTTCTATCCATGCCCAAAGCTTAAAAATTGTGTTGCACTCCATGCATTTAAAATAAAATGGAATAGGATCATATCATTTTTAAAACTCTACTAAGACTGTATTACAAGACAAGCCATAATTCAAACCTTGCGGACAAGAACATCGCTCAATTTTGAGTACAACGAATCTCGACGGTCTTTCAGTGACTTCAAGGAAGTATTATACTCATTCAACCTTAAAAAAAAAATATCATCAAAATTATATAAACAAATTAAACATTCAAATACAAGAAAGGTAATAACAAAAAATAAAATTAAAAACTGCACTAAAGATACCTGTAGTTAACACAGATGGAACAAATGGAGGCTTGATTCGAATTCTCGCATATGGCACAGTTACTCATTTTTCTCGCCATCTCCAGCTTCTCACAAAGAACAGTGTGCCGTGCCGTGTCGAATGATAGCGTCGATTTCGCGAATTAGCTAAATGAAACTATGAAGGACTGCAGTTTTGCGTTGGATATGGTCAATTATAGGTTTGTGAAATGAATTGCCCATGAAGATTGTAGTGAGTGAGAAGAAACGAAGGGAAAGTGGAACTTCAGAAACCCTAACACGATAAGACGAAGAAGATCATCGCGGAAGCAATGGCCTCGACCAGCTCGTAATCGCATCTCCGTTTTCAGTTGTAAATATAGCGAGATAAGATCTAATTTGGTTTTTGTTTTAATTATTAATAATTTACCCCAACGTGGGAGATTATTGGTATTTAAAAAAAAAAATAATAATATATATATATATATATATATATATATATATATATATTAATTTAGACATTACTTTTTTTAAAATAAGGAAAGATGAAATTAGCAGAGTAACTTCACAACAATTCATTTCAATTCTTTTTTTTTTAAATTCATTATTAAAGATCAGTTGTTTCTTAAAATTATTATAAGCTTACAATAACATGATAGACTGATAATTTTGGGATCAATAATATTTTTTAAAATTATAATTTGAAAAAATTAATCCCCTCTTAAAGATTATTTTAATAAGGTTAAAAAAATATATTATAAAAAAATCATTTATTTTAATTTATATATAATATTAATTATTAATTAATATTATATATAAAGGTCTAACTATTGTAGTTAATATATATATATATATATATATATATATATATATATATATATATATATATATAAAGATGAAACCATCATTATTAATGGATTATTTAGCTTTTTAGTATAACATATCACTTGTGGAATAATCTTCGACATCAATTAAATTAGTCTTAAATATGTCACAAATAATGATATTTTGATAAAAGTTTTAAAAAAATTAAAAACTCTACTTTTTCGTAAATGGATAAAAATAACAAGAAAAAAATTAACTTTATATTTTTTTCTCTTATTATTTAATCTTATTTTATTTTTATTTCTTAATTTTAATGTTTTGAATAATTTTTATAGAAGTATTTTCTTTGCTTCTTGTATTTTCAGACATGTTTTCTATAGTGACAAAGATAACATTAATATTATTTTTAAACATGTGTTACCTCTTGTACTGTTTGTTATATATTGACCGAGAAGAAATTGTGATGATTATTCAACTAAATTCTCTCATTAACAATGTAAACTTCCGTAAAAATTATTACTCAAACTTTTTTTACTAAAAAACATCATTATCGATCAAGGAATGAATATCACAATAAGATATTTTAGCAATATATATAACAATATATTATACTAAAGTAAAAAGAAAAATACTAAAAGAAAGTAGGGATAACCAAAATGTTTTAAGATTAAACAAATTTTTTAATGAAAGAAAAAGCAAAACTTAGTGAAAATAATCATAAAATAGTTCGATTTTACATAAACAATGGAGTGATAAGGTTTCAAAACAAAACTAGACACTCAAATTAATAAAGGTTGCGATTTTTAATTAGTTACTAAATATGACACTTGTAGTGAAATGAAACATTAACACTAATATGTTTTTGTGGTAATGAGATTTTGAAAAGCACATTATTTTGAACACTTTAATGTTATCTTTGAAATGATTACTCACACTAATATAATAACTAATTATTATTAGAAATCTTTTGTTCAAAAAATTCTTAAAAATTAAATTAAATATTATATTATGAAAAAAATGAACTGCTTAAAATTAGATAAAAATTATTTATATAAATTATTTTATTTTATTTTAAATATTTTATTTTATTTTTAAACTACTAAATTATAAAACCCTTATTTCTAACCAATATATTTTTTAACAATTATATATATATATATATATATATACACATGTGATACATATACATATATGATACAGTGAACTATGATAAGGCGAAGAGGAACAAAGGAAGCTCTTCAACAAGTATTGTTGGTTGACCAAATTGTGTTTTGGATTAATCAATTAATGGACTTTAGTTTGATTTTGTTTTAAGTTGTAATAAGGGCCCAATTGAAAATTTAGTCATCGACCTTTCGGAGACCAAGGGGTGCATAAGCTGATTGACTTTTGGTTGCCACAGCTTTAGATACAATCAGTCATTAAGTAGTTTTAATTCCTAGGTTAATGGATCATTATTAGCCTTTATTTGTTTCCATTAAATAGTTTTCAATTCCTAGATTAATGGGTTATTATTAATATTTATTTTCTTTTATTGAGTCTTTTGTAATTCGATGGCAACGCTTCTATATCACTTGAACCATTCTTATCAAGAAATAATAAATGGAATTTTATTTAGAAATATTAGAGTTTATCTCTTTTATCTTAGTGAGAGTGATTCTCCTAAATTCTTGAGTGATTCAAGAACCCTTGGCAGTATCAAAGGACTTTCACATCCTTTGTGTGTTGCTTCCCTTGGGAAAAGTGATTCTTTCCTTCCACCTTCTTTCTAATTCCTAAATTTCTTACAAGGTTCTAACCCTAAAGATCCTAAATTACCCCTTGTGTAATTGTGATTCACGTCAACACATCCCAAAATTTTTATTATTTTGTTTATATATATACTTATAAAAAAATAAAAATTAAATTTTGTTGTTTAAATATAAAAATATATTATTATATTTTTTATTTTTCTATCTTCTCACTTCTTATACTTCAATTTCATATTTTTACCTTTTTATTTTGTCCTTTTTCACTTTCATTTTGTTTCACTTGCATTTACCTTTCACATTTTCATCCTAATACAAAAGTATAGGATTTTTTCTTTAATTTTCACTTTTTCTTACAGTAAATAATTTTTTTATGTATTTTTTAATTATTATAGCATATTATTAAATATATTATTTACTATCAGTTATTTTAATATTTTATAATATTATATTAAAATGTAAAAAAGAAAATTAAATTTTAAAAATATCTATAAACAAAATTATATATTATTTTTAAGAAAAAAAGTAATATATAATAAAATAATTTTAACTTATTAAATTTAAATTTAATGAATAATATTCAAAATATTATTATCTAATTTATATTATAAAATATATAATAATTAATAGATTTTATAATATAAAATATCACAAAATATTTTACATATATTTAATCTCATATATATTTATTTTAGGTGAATATTTATTTATAAATTTTAATAATTTTATATAATATATATTTTTATGTCATAAATTATTTTAATATATATTATTTCCGATATGACTTCCTTATATATTATTATTTAATAGTTTACACAAAATAAATAAGTTGCTCCACACGTAAGCATTGCACAAACTAAGTAGTAAATTACACAGATAATAAGTATTAATACACAAACTGTTAGTCTTTACATAACAAATATTTAGAAGTTTTTTCTTTGACTGATTGTTCTTTTCTATCACTTATTGAATTTTATGTTAGAACATCATTCATACTTGAACACTATTCAATTTTGTACTAATTTCATATGATGCTAAACTCTTCATTCCTTTATTTAGTTTAATGAGAAAATAAATTTCATCTTATTAATAATTTTGTAAAAAAAATCAAAATTTTCACTAAAAACACAATAAATATATTATTTTTTGTTCATTAAAAATTAAAACACTTTAATAAAAAACTAGGAAATCGAAAATAAATAATTAGGATGTAAAACAAGTTTGTGACATAAATTGTTAAGTTTCCTAAGAAAAAGTCCTTGAACTTGTTTTTTTTAATATCATAAACTTAAAGGCATGGCAACGGGCGGGGCGAGTTTTGCCTCCCCGATCCCCATCTCCGACTTTTTAAGCATCCCCGTTCCCGCCCCGATCCCCGCCGAGGTTAGAAATTAAGTCTTCATCCCCGTCTCCGCTGGGTTTTGGGTTCCCCGTCCTCGCTCCGTCCCCGATCTATATTATTTTTAAAAAGATAATTACATTTATAATAAATTAAATTTACTATTTATTTTTTATATATAAATAAATATTTATAATTTTATAATTTATAATAATTATTAATTAAATATACATTTTAATTTATTATATTTATATTAAAATATGTATGTAAAAGAAATATGTAATCATTTTTTATTTATAACATTATTATTATTATTATTATTATAATATCGTATTCAAATATTTGAATACTTATAACATTATCATTATTATTATAATACTGTATTCAAACATTTGATTATATATATATATATATATATATAAATTAAGTTAATTCATTTTTAAGTTGTAATTTAAAAATATGAAATATATAGTTTATAATGAAATATTTAATAATTTAATTATTATTCAATTAATTCAAAGTAATAAAAGTTTAAATTATCAATTCCTTTAATCCTTTAAAATACAATTATTTTATTAAGATAAAATTTGATATATGATAATTGAATAATAAGATAAACAAATGACATAATAAAACCTAATAAATATAAATTATAAATAAAATAATATTAGTTATTATTAAGATTTATGTAAAATATTTAGAAAAATATAAAGAATAAAAAAATTAACTGTGTTCATCAAATTGATTGAAAAGATTGAAAAAAAAACAAATTGATGAGAGAGATTAATAAAATATGAAAAACTCGAGAGAGAATAATATAATAAATTAATTGATATAAAAGATAAAAAAAAATAAAAAATAGGTAGAAGAAAAATAAAAATTGGTAAAATATAAAAAAATGACCTTATATGTAATAGAAAAAGAAAAGAAAATACTTTTAAAATATTAATATTTTAAAATTTAAATTTAAATATAAAGTCGGGGTGGGGTCGGGTGGGGATTGCATTACCCATCCCCGCCCGACTTTTTAAAGCGGGAAAAACCTGAACCCGCCCCGCCCTCGCCCCGATCAACTCGAATTTTTTCCGTCAAACTCGGAGCCGGGACGAGTTTAATTGTCATCCCTAACTTAGATCAAATACGTAAATTTATATTAAAGTGATTAACAAAATATTCTTTCTACCTATAAATATATAATAATATTATATATTTATAAGAACTCTTTTTATATATTTTACCCTATAATGAAAAAGAAAGAAAAAACATGAAAGATTTATTCTCAACATTTTTTTATAATTTAATAATTAAGATAATTTATTAGTATTAATTTAAGTAAACCATAAATACATCTTACCTCTCATATTTATATATTTTTTTCTTATGGAGAGAGTTACATATTATATAAGAATTAATGTAACTGAAATTATATTGATTAGTCACTAATTTTATCATATAAGCACTTAAAAGATTATCACATCACAATTTTTTTTATCTACAATACACTGATATTATTATTATTATTTATAAATTATTATCTGTTTAAAGTTTTCCATTATATTTGTTATTATCTTTAACTAATTTATATCAATATTATGAAATATAAATTACTAAGTGTGGAGTGACTAACAGTTTGTATAGTAATTAAATTATAATTAATTGTATAATGTTTTTCCAAGAATAATACATGGTGTTACTCTTGCACAATGGTGTTTGCACTTCCCGCTTCTCCCGCACCTCCTGGCTGTCTGAATCATCCTTCCTTTTCAACCTTCGACTTTCTACTCAAACCTCAACGCAACGCTGCGCAACGCACACGAACCTAACCCCTCCCCGCGTCGTTTTTTTCTGCGCCAATTCAATTCTCATCGGATCGGTAACTTCTCCCTCCTTTTCATTTTCTCTTTTCATTAGCCAATTTTCTCATTTCTTTCCCGCAATGTTTGTCATGATATTTTTCCATAAAACCCTTTGTTTGGTTTGGCTACAAACCAAACCCGTGTTCCGAGTTCTAATGTGTAGCGAACCTTATCAAATTAATCAGGCTGTTATTTTTGCACAGGTTCTGCTGTTTCTGTTTGCAAATTTCATTGAATGAGTTGCAATTCCTTGCCCCTTGTAGTTTTCACAAGCGAAATGTAAGACTAAATTTGGAAGGCCTTGTGTTGCTGTGGTAATAAATTGGAATTTTTGTTACTCCTTCAGTGAATTTGTTTCATGGTTAACTTACTGCTGCTACTACCTCTTACTTTCTGGCTCTTAATTTCATGTAACGTTCAGGGTTTGCTTTTGCTTATAGTTGAGTGCTACACACTCATCGTTGGTTTTATTAGGAGACAGGTCAGAAACAGTGTGTTAATTTATGTGGTGCTGAGTTTGTTGTGGCGCCTAGAATATGTAGCATGTGGAAAATGTGATTCTTGGCTGCATTCACGATGAAAAAAAGAGAATTAGAAGAGACAGATGAGCCAAGTCCTCGGGCCGTTGGAGAGGTAGAAGGGGATTCGAGTGAAGAAGATAGGGAAAAACATTCAGTGCGGCCGAAAACTCAAAATGTAGGCTGTGATGTTTCTGAGTTTGGCAATGATCAAGAAGATGCATCGGACAATGTATGTTCTCAAGATGCTGAAAAACTGGAAGGAGACTGTTTTACCATTCAGAGTGAAGAACATGAGAAGGAATCAAAGCAGGGGAAAATTCAGAATATTAGTCATGATGCCCCTGAGTTTGATGATGAGCGAGAGAGTATGCCGGACGGGTTGGATGAAGTGATAGATGTAGAGTTGAGTACTTACGAGGAAATTAAAGACAATGTGGCAGTAGAACCTCAGTTGGCTCAACGGGTGGGGGATAATTGTGGTTTGCCGAGTGGACCTCAACAAGATGACTTGTTTCAAAAGGAGCATGAAAGTGATTCCATGGAACCTGAAGTTGAAGTTAGCATTATTGGACAAGAATGTCCTGGTGTTAAGGGAGAATGCAGTGGAGATTTTGAGCCTAAAAGTCAAGAAAATAGTTTTGTACAGCAGGGTTTGTCCATAGAGGAGGATGACAGCAGAAGCATGGAATCTGCACAAGCGAATCAAAAGACAGAGAACAGTTCAGAGTACAATAATTTGGAGCCTGAAGTTGGTGGAGCTGAGGTTCTTGGCTGTGAATGCAGCACATTTATGGATACTTCGCAGACTAATCCGGAGGCTCCGCGTGTGGTGGGGAAGACAATATCTCTTAGAGACTTTGTTAGGGAGAAAAGTATAATAGCAATGTCTATGGTGCTTCGTCACCTTTCTGGAAAAAGAGACGAATCTGCTGTGGGTAATTCTGGTGGTGTGGGTAAGGACACTTCAGATTTATCAAGAGAAAGTGATACGAAAGAGGTTTCTGAGAAGAGAGAGGAAACAACTTGGAACCCCTTATATTATATTAGACCATCATCTGATATTGTTGCTGAAAATAGAACTGTCCCGAGTGAGGAACCCATATCTGAAGGTCCACCACTACCTATAGTCATGAAAGGAAGGATTATAGTGTACACAAGACTAGGGTGCCCAGAATGTAAAGAGGTTAGGAAATTTTTGTATATGAAAAGGCTTAGATATGTTGAAATCAATATTGATGTGTATCCCAGTAGAAAGATGGAGCTGGAGAAGAAGTCAGGATCTACTTCTATTCCCAAGGTTTTTTTCAATGGAATACTTATTGGAGGGTTGAGTAAGCTTAAGTCCTTAAATGAGTCTGGCAAGCTTAATGAGAAGATTGACTACCTTATTAATGAAGTACCATCATTTGAATGCCCAGTTCCGCCACTTTCTGGAGAGGATGATGTATCCAGTAGAGGGGCACTTGATGAAATGGCTCTAATTGTCCGCAAAATGAAAGAATGCATTGTTGTGCAGGACCGATTTTTTAAAATGCGGAGGTTTACTAACTGCTTCATTGCTTCTGATGCCGTGGACTTCTTATCAGAAGATCAGTATTTGGAAAGGAAAGAGGTAAGCTTGATCTCAAGTTTCGATCACGTTCTAGTGTGCTTTAACAACGATGTATATTCCCCCAAGTGTAATCGTTTGATGCATTTATAAAATTTGGTTGTCCCAAACAAGAATAGTTATGCAATTAATGCTCTAGAAAGTTTGTCCTTTTTGTGTGATGTCTCTTACAGCTTTTATTATTAAGTTGAACGGAATCAATGTTTGAGAAATGAGAACCTAATTGCTTTTGATTTCTTTTTAATCACAAAATACGGAGACTATGACTTAGCTTAATTTGTACGTGTAACTTGTAGGTTTATGGTCTTGTAATTCCTCTTATTGATGTCTTTATTAACAAATCATTAAGTATCTGGTAGGTTCTGTTTGAAGATATTATTTAGATTAAATTAAAAAATTGGTGTTTACACTTATTATAATTTTCCTTTTTAATTTATGTGAAATAGCTCTACACTTTAATTTCTACATGAAAAAATGATTCCTGTTTTGATCCCTGCTGTTTGCTTAAGTTGTAACGGTATTAGATTTGGTCTCTTTACTTGACATCATTTTTCATTAAGGCCCTATGTGAAAGTTACAGACTTAATTTTGGTCTCTATATAGAAAAAATTCTACATTTTCATCCCCACCCTTGTCATATCATTTTTCGTTTTGTTCCTTGTATGAAAAGAATATCCATCACAATTATAACTTTAATAAGTGGTAAGACTAATTGAAAACAACTTTTCGTATTGGAATCAAACTGTAGAGTTTTTTCATGAAGAGTCTGAAATGAAGTGACATGTATAGGGACTAAATTTATAATTTATCCCTTTTATCAGATAGTGGCTTTCTGTTTGGGTTGTTTTTCTATCCTTTCATCCTTTTTTTCTTTTACATTCCTCTTCAATATTGCTTGTTAATAGTTATTATTACAAACAAAGGACAAATTGTATACCTCCTGGGTTACCTTTCTATCTGAAGGTTATAAGATGTATAATTTGATAATTTTACTTCATTAGTTTTTCACGGTCTTTTCTTTCACTGAAGGAACTACCTCATCGCACATGTTGATTTTATTTTCTTATAGCTTGTTTCTTCTAGGTGTTTTGTCCTTCAGATTGCAGAAATGGCCTTTAATAATTGATTCTGCTTAGGTGATTTTTGTGGTTTGTTTAGCTTATCTTTAGTTTGAATTGACTGGTGATCCACATCTTAAGTGTTCTGAAATAAGTAATTTTTAAAAAGTAGATAGGATTTGCTTCTTAAAAAAGCCAGAAATAAACTGCTTATTTTTAAAATAAACAAGTTAGAAAAATATATATAAAAAAGCAGATGTTTATTTTATTAAAAAAATATTTAAAGAAAAAAAGCACAAACAAACTGACCCATTGAAATTGATGTAATGTCTTCATAAAAATTTCCATTTGATTGACGTGTCTTCAGTATGGAAGCATTCTGATTTAGGTGAATACTATTAAATAAGTCACCTTTTAATATTTGTGATATGTATCCTGTTAAAAAGCTTTTTTCTGAAGCACCTGTTTGTTTTTGAAATTTCAGTCTTCCTACTTTTACGATCACATGATCGAACATATCATCCGCTGTTTATCCAACTCATTTTATACTATTTCAGAATTTCTATCTTCAGAATGTCTTTTCTATCTTCCTTATTCTTGTCTGATGGTATAGGCTGTTGAGTTTGCACGAAAACTTGCCAGCAAACTCTTCTTTCAGCATGTTTTTGAGTGAGTCCAAGTACTACTCCATTTGGTGTTTCCACTTTCCGTATTTTTTGGAAAAGAAATGAAAATTCTTACATGTTCAATTGTTTTTTTTTTCCTATAGTGAGAATCTATTTGAGGATGGTAACCAACTATATCGGTTTTTGGATGATGATCCAACCGTGGCATCTTTTTGTCACAACATTCCCAGGGGGATAATTACTGTGAAACCTAAGCCTATGACCGAAGTTGCATCGAGGCTAAGACTTTTGTCCTATGCGATGTTTGAAGCCTATGCTTCTGAAGATGGCCGTCATGTTGACTACAGAAGTATGCATGGAAGTGAGGAATTTGCAAGGTTTTTCTAATCTGTCTTTTGGTTTACTTACTCAGAAGTGCCCATTTAATGATGAAAAAGCATATAGTTATTCCTAGAATTTAACACTGTTATTTATACATCTGTTTTTCGTTTAGATATCTAAGAATAATTGAAGAGCTCCAAAGAGGGGAAGTATGGAATTTGTCTAGAGAAGAGAAGCTTGCTTTTTTTATTAATCTATATAATATGATGGCCATCCATGCAATCTTAGTATGGGGTCACCCTTCTGGACCACTCGAAAGAAGGAAATTGTTTGGAGACTTTAAATATGTTATCGGTGGATTCACCTACTCACTTTCAGCCATTCAAAATGGCATTTTGAGGGGGAACCAGCGGCAACCATATACCCTTATGAAGCCATTCGGTGCAAAAGATAAACGTTTAAGGGTAAGATATTCTTGTTCTTTATTCATTCAACCTTTAAAGTGAAGGTGTTCATTTATGATTGAGCTTTGCTTGTATTCCCACGGTGTTAGATTTGCTTCATACTGACATTAGTACCTTTTTAAGTAGTATATAAAAGTCTCTTCAAAGTTTATTCTCTTTATTCTTTAGACCTGAATTTTTCCCTTTCTTTTACAGCTCCTATAATTGGAATTTTAGCGAATAAGAATGCTCTATTTTATTCTGCCTTCAAGTTTATTTTTCCTCTTCTAGTAAGTGTTTAGATGACTAACATGTTTTTGGATGAGACTTGGGCTTAAGATTTGCACCTTAAAATATTGGGCTAGGTTCAATAATATGTTTATAAGTCTAGTATAGATATAGGGATTTCTGTTGAATTTAGATGGTGAGAGAGAGAAAGAGAAGGAGAAAGGATGGAGTTGCTCAAGTGAAATTGACTGATTTTAAGCAACATAGGTTATGTAGAACACGCACACATATATATAGACTCTGGGGAAATTATATGCTACGATAAGAGTAAATAGGTGCTACTATCTCATGTATAAAAAACTAAAAGTATTTAACATGTGATACATGAAGTGCATGTTATTCTAACAACTTCTAATCAACATCTTTTAGATATCATATTATAATGTAGTGGATATACTTTCTCTTTGTGATATTTAGGCTGTCAAATGAATGGACCGATTCAGCCTAACTTTGTCATATAAATCAAATAAAAAAAAAATTTAATCTAGTTTGACTTATAGTTTAAAACATGTCATTTTTGTTTAATAGATCAATTGACCATTTGACATAATTAAAAATAAAAGTTACAATTTGTTTATGCAATTTTTTTTTGTTTGAAAAAATAATGTATCATTTATTTACTTATTCAAAATTAGTTCACAACTTATTTATACAAAATAAAGCCATAAAATATCATTATCCAGAAGTTTATCGTTTAATAAGTATCACATCCGTAGTATGAGACAACAATAATAACATATATGCTTAATAATACATTGAGCAAATGCATTTTAATAAATTTTAGAGTTAAATTTTCATTGTTTCAATAAATTAACTTTATTATCCAATCTCAAATACATTTTATTTGGAAATATGTCACCTTAGTGATTGGTCCTGAAATCTCTCTGCATGATACAATTTCCCACAATTTATACATTTACATTTTTCCACCCCTTCAACTAGATCGATATTTTCAAAATAATTCCATGAAGTAATGGGCTATGTTACTTAGACCTCCATCTTTTTGTTCAAAATTATTCTTCTTACTGTTACTAGACGTGGCAAAACTACAATTGTTAATAGATAGGTTACTAATCGGAGGAGTAACGTAGGGTAGTACGAAATGGAATTGTCATAGTTTATACAACAAGTACTGTAGGAATAAATAAAAAAGAAGTGAGAATTTAATCAAAAGGCAAAATAATAAATTGAAAATAAAGCACACGGAGACGTCCGTGGAGGCTTGGAAAGAGGTGCAAGAAGCGCGCCGAGGTGTGTGTAGATGCACGTGAAGGCACAAGAAAAGACTTTATAGGGGATGGAGGGAATGCTTTCGTGTGTTGTGGTTGCAGAATAAAAGAGAAAAAAGAATGATGTTTAAGCTTATGTTAGTATTTTTTATTCTTGCAATAATAGCTTGTTCTGCAGCAAGATTAGCTGCATTTTATGTTTTAATCCCTCCCCCTTTTTATCATTTTCTTCGACCTATCTTAACTCTCTTCCTGAATTATGTTGCTCTAGTTCCTGATCACCATCTACTACAACACTTAATGTTTGTATTTTGTTTTATTTTCTGTTAATTTGATTAACCATGGCTTTAAGTGAGTGTATGGCATGCAAAGCGTTTGCTATGTCATTTATTTCTAGGTCTGAGTATGTAATGCTTTACCTTTTGGTGTTTGATCTACATGCTTTCACCATGAGTTACCACAAGCATAGCTACTGATTTGGTGCTCACTTTTCACTCCCCTTTTTTAGGTGGCCCTCCCCTTCCCCGAGCCCCTTATTCATTTTGCTTTAGTATATGGTACTCGATCTGGACCCTCACTTCGGTGCTATTCTCCCGGGGACATTGACAAAGAATTAATGGATGCAGCCCGTAATTTCTTAAGAAGTGGGGGCCTTTCAATAGATTTTACTGCAAAGGTTGCATATGCCAGTAAGATCCTTAAATGGTAGGTTCTTTAAGAGATTCTGAATATGATTGATGTGCTTTAGGTTAATTTAGATTAAGAAATTGTTGAATATTTCATGTTCCTAAGCACATTCTCTCCGATAACTTCACAAATTCTGTACTTAGCTTGGTTAAAAGTATTTACGATTTTACATTTTGGACTCGCGGACAGTATCCCTTGAACTATATACGTTCATATACCTTCATAAAACTTTGAATATGCACATTCTTTCCCTACTGTGACGATTATGAAACATTTGATAATTAACAAGCAGAAGTGCCATTGATCTTACTTTGACAATTCTAATATTTCTCCTTATTGACACTCAGGTTTAGTCTAGATTTTGGTAAGAATGAGGTAGAGGTCCTGAAGCATGTGTCAAGCTACTTAGATCCAGCTGACTCAGAATTATTGTTTGACCTACTTGCCACTTCTGAGTTGAAGGTGATATATCAGCCTTACGATTGGGGTTTGAACTGCTAGTGTATTGTATCAAATTTGTATCAATATTACACCTCTATTCATACAAATTGATACCTGTTATACAAAGTAGCATTAACGTAATCTATTCCGTATGTTAACGTATGTGTCAAATTCATACCTCTTTTTTGAAAGGAAAACGATGTAGGCCAATAGGTCCCTAGACAAAATTAATTCTTATTTTTTCGTGCTCACTCTTCCTCTCTATAGTAACTTCTAGGTGCTGTTTATTGAGGAATGCAACCCATCAAATATACTCCACGATCCGCATATTTAAGCGCTTCACTGTGAATAAAAGAGCAATGCTAACTTATGCATTTAAATTTTTACACTACTGTATACAGGGTTCTTCTATATTTCTAAACTTTTGGTGTCTAATTCTTGCTATGTTCAAATAGACCCTTTTCTCAATAAAATAAAATAAAATTAATACATAGGTTGTGTAGATTAAGAATGAGAAAACGATAAAAAGTTGAAAACATTCACAAACATTAAAAAAATATGGTTTCCCGCCAATTCAAAACGCATGTTTCCGGGTGTTCTTATTTTCCCTCGGAATTAAAAAATAATGTTTCCCGCCAGTTCAAATCGTATCGTACGTGTCTCAAAGTTTTTTTTTCCCCTCCACGCTTAAATCCTCCCTCTAAACCGTATCAAATAAAATCAATGTTAGGTTCCTGTTCTCAAAACTCCTCTATAAATATGGAATGATCCTTTCTCACCAAACCCCAAACGTGCCTTTTCACGTTCAAACTTGTTTCTCCGTCCGTGGCTTCTTCTTCGTCCTCCCTCTCACTGCAGACCAAATACCTTTCTCACTCATCTGGTGAGATCCATGTTATTGTGGGTCCATGTTTGCTGGCAAGGCCACTGCCCTTCTTCGTGGCATGAAATCCGAGCTCAACGCTGCCAGGAATGTGGTGATTTGAAATCGAGCAAGGATACAAGATATGCTACAGACTCGGTTGTGGCTCGAGATGGGATTAAATCTCCTTGCTGGACATCACCGGACTTGTTGTCTTTCAGAGATAAATACGGCTACGATGCTTATCAGAAGTTGGATGCGATTGGCATAGACAAGGCTCAGTTTTTTAGGACCTATATGAGTTTTGGTGCAAAGCTGCTGATGAAGATGGTAAAACCGTAATTGATGCAGGCCTGGCTGGTGATTACTTAAGGAGAAGCTTTGGCTCAGTGCTTCACATGATTTCCTCTGGTTGATTCTGTGACCAAGTTAACAGCTTGCGAACTATGTGGCAAACGTGCTTTTTTCACCTTGAGGAAGACAGCACAAAGAGACTGAACTGATTTTTGGGGCAGATGTCTATATGCTCGTTTGTCGACTAGACTGCATGAACAGCCAAGTTGCTGAGAGGATTGTTCTCCAATTTCAAACTGTTTAAACTGACTCCCATCTTGAGCCAGCTTCAGATGTTTAAGGGTCATTGGAAATTGGCTTCCATGTTGGTCTGAATCTCACTTAATCTATTTGCTATATCACCTTTCTGTTTATATTTAAAAATATAATATGTATAGTTACTTGAGTATCTTAATGTTATTTTATTATGTTATATGCTACATCTGTTTCTTTCTTCTTCTTTTGAAAAAAAAAAAAAAGAGAGAGAGAGAAGAAAATAACCATACGGTTGAATGCAGTTATAAGTATACATTATAACCATTGTAGAAATCGTGCTGCAACAATTATTGTAGAAATTAAGCAGCAATATTATCAATGTCTCCTGATTTTTATCGAAATTGGTTATGTAGATCCATGAATCACTCTTGTGTGACAAGTTTAATCCAATAAAAGAAAAATATAGTGTTTTTAGGACAACGCTCACCACCTTGTTATAGTGATTTTCATAAGAAAAAACTGTGAATCAAAATCATTAAGAACAAAACTTCGTTTCTTCAAATATATAATTTGATTACATATTCATGACACGAATTTAAAGTCACGTTAAACTAGACCAACGTACACTAATGGATTCATGTTTGATGGTGAATGATTTGTGTGATTTGGTATTTTAACATTTGATGAAACTTTTTATCACATTTTCATCAACTATTGAATAAAATTTTAATATCAATGAATTAATTTTAATAATTAAAAATGTAAATTGTTAAATTCAAACAAAAAACAAATTAAGAATGAAGAATAGAGTATGATTTAACCCATAAACTATCTAAATCATCATATCAATAATCATTTTCACAACCGTCCGTGACTTCATTGTGACGGGCACCTACTTAATAAATAACTACTTATTTTTTTCAAGTCTCTCCATAAACACTATCTCTTGTTAGTTGTGGTGATTATTGGTTTCTGTAGGAGTTTTATGTAGTAGACATGCAAGTTTCAGACTTCCACTAATTGACAATACTCCATTTCCACGTTGTTTTCACAACTATCCCTCGTTAGTTGTGATGAAGTTTATCTTTTACCTCTTGTATGAATGATTTTACCGTCAAATTATCATTCAATCCTTTGTTTCATTAGATAAAATGCCCCGTTGAAGCCATCAAGAGTATGCACTTGATGAACCAAGTTTAAAAACTGTATCTTTTACTTCGTTTAGTGAAGTCACTTGAATCAGAATCTTAGTATCTGCATCATTAACTAGTTTAGGCATAGCATACTTAATCAAACTAGAAGGATCCAAATAGTTATTAAAGCTAGTAAAGATATATTCAAAATTTTCCACTACCACATGATCTCGATCTCTGATTTTTTCAGTAATTATATTAGATCCCTTCTTCAAAAGGGAAATCTTATTAAATGCTGCATGGCAACTTTCCTGTGAAAATAATTTTTATTTCTGTCACCATTTGCAAATTACTTACCTTTGCATTCTCCCTCCAAAGCGCCTCCTGATATAACAAAGCAGAATTTAACCATTGGTCCTTGATTTATTAAATCATCATCATAATCAGTTGCATTACCAATTTGTGCCGAATATGTTGCACTTTAAACAACTTTTTGGATAAAAATAAATAAAAAATAAGTTGGAATATTTTTATTTTTTAGATACGATGAATAGTTAATATTGCAATTCTAGGAATTATTATTTTGATATTAGGAAGTTAATGTTAGGATTTCAAAAAAGTTCATTGTAAACCCGTAAATACATAATTGTATCATTTAGTTTTTCACACTATAAAAAAATAATAACATTTAGTTTTCTCAATCTTTTTGTTATCAAATTGGTATCAAGAATTACGATTTGAATACGATAGAACTTGAAGAACTAGAGTATCGAAAGATTGTTAGCTACCGCACATAAAGTGTTGAGAGAGAAGCGTGATAACGCAGTCCTCTACCTGATCTACCGAATTGTTGATGAATCAATCCTAGATAAGATAGAAAGAGTCAAAACCTTAAAGCGTGTGATCATTGGAGAATGAATATAAAAATGATAGTCTAGTAATACAAATTCGATAACAAACATTGTATAACGAGATGGAGAATGTGAAATAAAAAAGTTTTGAGGAGTTTCTGAATATGTCACGTGTCATGATAATAAGAGAGATTTAATTGTTTATCAAAAAGAATAATCAGCAAGTCACAGTGACTAATCTCAATCAGCTGAAGAGAGATTTAGTTTTTTTTGGAGAAGTTTTATTTGATAAAATAATAATACATTTAAATATTAGTTAGAATATTTTAATTTTTCACTTGGTCATTAATATTATAATTATGATAATTATTATTTTAACTCTAAAAAATTAATATTAGAATTTCAGGAAATTCATTCTAAAACCTATAATAATCAATTATGCCATTCAGTTTTTGACACCATAATATTTAGCTTTATTTAGTACATTTGTTAACAATAACAACATCCACATTTTACATCTCCATGGACATATTTAAAACTCAATTTATTAACCTCTAATTCTGATTTTCATCTCATCAACTTCTGATTTAGAATCTATTTAAAGATGGTTTGGTCTTTTTGAGGATGATCCAGCTGTGGCTCCAAAGAGGGAAAATATGAGATTTTTTAGAGTTGTTGGACCTACTTGGCACTCTGAGGGTTTGAGTGGCTTCTTTCTTTTACAAATTTTTGCCAATATTACATCTTTTTTCATACCAATTGATTCCCGTTTTACTAAGTAGCATTCAGTTAACGTATGTGTCAAATTCATGCGTCTTCATTAAGGGTACACGATGTTAGAGAGCATGGCAATTTACAGGTATATGTCTCTCTCTTCCATTGCCTTCACCATTAAATTGGTACCAAACAATCAATCTTACTTTTACTTAAATAATTGTGTTAATTAAAAACTTTCTGAGTTTAGACATGAGATTGTATAAATGCAGACCAATTTGGTCAATCAAAAGTTCCCCACTGGAATCAATATCCAACACGTACAACTTTGAATAATTGACAAGATATTATATAGGAGTTGTATTACCTTCACGTGTATCCTTCTGTTTCTATTGTTTTTATCATTAATTTTGAATAGTCAGTTTGCGGTTTTTATATTATTGGTGTAATTTTTATTTTTTTAAATTTACTGGATAATTAAAACACAAAATTTACATAAGATAAGTTGTGTTATATTATGAATCACAACTCGAAGAAGTTATACTTCATAGTATAATTTCTATTTCAAAATATATATAATTTTAAGAAATTATAAAATGTAATATGATTTTAACTTTTTATATTTTAATAATAATTATTATATTATTATTAATATTTTTTTATATTATTAATAATTCAATATATTTAATTATTTTATTTTTTTTATTTTTAATATAATTAATAACAAAATAAATAACAATTATGCTTATATTGTTAATTTAAATAATAAGTATTATTATACTAATTTTATTAGTAATATTATTACAAATATTACTTCATAATTATTAATACTAAAATAATAATAGTAATATTACCTTCTTCTTATTATTATTTTAGTACTAATAATATTATTAGTAATTCTATTATTATTAATATTAAAAATATTAATATTATTTTATTATTAATACTATTGATAATATTATCTTATTATTAAATTTATTTTAGTATTAGTAAAATAAAAAAATTATATTAAAAATATATTAAATATTACTAAAATAATAATGATAAGAATAATATTATTATTAGTAATAAGATAATATTAATAATAATAAAATAATATTAATAATTTTGATATTAAAAATAAAATAGTATTATAATACTATTTCACTATTAATAATTTTATAATAATATTATTATTAAAACTAATATAATAACACTTATTATTTAAATTAATAATATAAATATAATTATTATTAATTTTACTATTAATTATAAAAATAATATTAATAAAAAAATAATTACATATATTAAGTTATCAATAGTATAAAAAATATTATTATATATTAAAAATAATATAATAATTATTATTATAATACCAAAAATTGAAGTCGTATTACTGTATAATTCAATATAATATTTATATTGAATTTCTAATAGATGGTATGACTTCTTTTTAAACTTTAAAAAATATATATTTTAAAAAAATTGTATTTATGAAATATTATTTTTTTATTTGAAAATTATAAATGTCTTTTTAAAAAATTTATTTATTTTAGTAAATTTTAAAAAACAATTGCACCATTATGATGAAAAAAGCGTTAGTTTGCAAACATTTGAAGTTTTATATTTTTCTAATACATTGAAATTTAAGTATAAGTTATAGAGCCTAATTAAATATAAAAAGTTAAATAAGTTATAAATAAAAAAATATATAAATAAGTTGTTTGGAGATTTTGGGTTAAAGTTAAAGTGATATTCTCTTTTATTATAAATTTAATTTATAGATAATTTGAATTAATTAAAAAAATCCGATAAACTTTAATTTTTATATACATCTTACACATATATTTTTTTTAATTTCATCTTGGTAAGTCACATATGAAAGTACCAATTTATCTGGTTGTATTAAATAGTAGATTAAATGTAAATTACTAAACTTCACATGAAGTAATTAAAAGGATTTTAATTGTACTATTTATTTTTTTATAAATCAATTGATTTAACTATGTTTATTATAATTAATAAATAAATTAGAGATTATAAGTGCAATTATCATCTAATAAAATAAATAATTATTATAGCGTTAAAAACATATGAATAGGTACTTGATCAATTTTAATAAACAATTTATGGTAGTTGACAAAGTAAATACTAATTGCAGATCAAAGTTTTTACACAAAATATTTTTTTTATGTTTTATTATCCTTTCAAACTTATACGATTTTTTTTATATTTTTATTAATAGTAGACATTTTCAAGTTTAAAAATAACTTTAATTATGTTTTAAATAAATTATTGTTAACTTAAATTGGTGTTGAAACAATTTTTTCATCTGGGGATGTGATGTCATGAAAAATTCTATAAACCTAAATTAATTTTGTTGGTGAGATTGGTACGTAAAATATTCCTAAATTTACATTTTGAGTAATAAAACTGAAATTATATTAACAAAATATATACATGATGTTTATTTATGTTATTAGTTGGATTGGATCATCCAATCATTTTATTTGAGACCCTCCAACTTATTAGATCAAAATTATAAAATAGTTTTAATATTAATAATAATATATTGATTATTTAATTTATTTAATTATTATATTAAATAAATATATTTTTTAAAATATTAGTTTATTTAATTATTTCAATAATAAATAATTTAGTCTATTTAAAATATATATATTCTAAAAATCTCAAAAAATATATTTTAAAAATAAATTTTTTAATAAACAAATTATTTTTTAACCCAGCTCAATATTAAAGGTGAATTGATTTGGATTGAGTGAAAAAAAAAAAAAAAAAAACGACCCAACTCCACTTAATTTTTTTTTTATGAATTTGATGATGTGTTTAACTAAAATCCGCCAAACCACCCGAGCCATCATATATAAACCCATGCTTTTAACGATTATTTTTATAATATTTATCATGCACTTAAATTTTAAGAATAATCTATTATAATAAATATAATGATAGTTATTTTGAAAATGATTTCTATAATTTGCCATACATAACAAAAATAAACAATTATTATATATGAAAATATTATAATTTCTTTTCAATAATATTATATAGAACTAAAATGTGGTGCTTTTTAATAATTGTCAAAAGTCTTATTTGCAATAATAAATTGAAAAATCTCTTCTAAAAATACAAACTCACTTCTTCACAAGTGTATAGATCTTTCACTCGTAGATATAAAAGAAAAATTAAATATTAACAAGTTAAAACTAAAATCCAATTAACAAATTATATAACCTACTAACTAATCATTTAGGAAAAAAAAAACACTTACTCGTACCAGATTTTTTTTATAATTAATTAAATCAATAAATTCCTCCCAAAGCCTCTCTGTCTATATCTTATTATATAAAAAATTATTTTTTTATAATCACTTTTAGTATCATTCAAAAGAAAAATTTAAGTATTATATACGTAATGTATTATGATTTTTAAAAGGAGAGATAAGATTAAAAAATAGTTATTATTATTATTTATAAGAAAAAATTATAATATAATATAGTAAGTGAAAATATATAAAAATATTTAAATAATTAGATTAAAAATATTTAAATAATTAGATTAAAAAATAATAGTAAAATATATTTTAAAACTAACTTAATAAATAAAAAAATACCAGAGACATTTTAAACGTATGTATTTTCACTAATACAAATAATAAGGATTCACCTATTTTAATAATAAAAATTAAAAATTTATTCATCATTAATTTTTTTAATTTAATAATCTAAAATAATAATTCATATTAATTATTAAAAAATTTAAAATATATATCTCATCTTATATATATATATATATATATATATATATATATATATATATATATATATAAATTTATTTCTTTCAATGATAAAAATTGAAATATTGTCTTTTATTTTTAGAATAAATAATTTTTTTATTACATAAATAAAAAAATATAATTGTGTACGAATTAAAAACCTTAATAACCAATATTGTTACTTGAATGCGGGTCACGCTTGTATACGATGTTACTGTTACACACAGGTACTCTACAAAAAAAAGATACTTAAATTTTGGGTAAACTTGTTCTTATAGGACAACGACACAAATCTACTTACTGCTCCTTAGACTGTTTGGTGCCAAAACAAATCTTAGTGATTTTTTAATAAACCAAACCAATATAAATATTGTTTAAATTTCAATTTGATAATTGATTAATGAATTAGATTTGTAATCTAAATAAATTGAATTTTAATTGTATACAATTTAACTTAATTGATTCAGCAATTTCGTTATAGATATGAAAAAAATATTTATATATTATTTTGATCTCAATATGAAAAGAATAACAGATAAAAATATGTAAAATCCTATGATTATAAAATAAATTGAGTTATAACATATTAAACCAAACTGTTTTAAAGTTTGAATTGAGTTGAGTTCGAATAAATTAATAGAATTATAAACAAGATAATTTCGAGAATTATTTTTACAAAACTATTATCATTTATTTATTTATTTTTATAAACTATTTTTTTAAAATAAAAAATGATAAAACCCTTTAAAATATATGAAAGCAAGTAAAGTTTTTAAAATCTAATTATTTACCCTGCTTAGGCGAATTCTATAGTCTAACTTCACTTTTGAATTTATTTAAAGACTTATTTAAGGTGGAAAGAAAAAAAAATCCAATCTATAGATTTTACAAACAAAATAAGATAAGATTGAACATGTTTGTCTATGAAGCCTAACAAAATGCTATGTGCCAAATGTGAGTATTTGACCTAAATAGATGTGTTCTCTTTTGAGAGATGAAAGCAATGAATAAAAAATATTTTTGCATTTATTTTTATTTTATCTTCTCCAGATAAGTACTAGAAGTAGGGCTGTTTTGTTTTCTTATTTTCCTACTTAATAAAATGACAGTTAAAAATTCAGAAACAAGCAATGTACACACATTTTCTTTCCCTCGTATATTGGACCAATGAAAGTTGCATAGCGTAATGTTACAAATGTGGCACTAAAAGACATAACAATATAACATGTAAAACTCATCACCAAGCCACTTCCCCAAGAGGAATCTTCATTCTCGAGGGTCGTTCAGAGTGTGACACAGATAAACTTGTAGCTACTGGTGGCAATTATTGCGTGGGCTCACACCCTCATTACCTGCCAAGACCAAATACTTTTCTTTCCTGGTCACGTTGGTGCATGCAAACCCCAAAGCCTTGCATATCTCCTTTTGCACAAAATTTGCGACTTCAATTTTCGATTTTCCACCAGCTTGACATGTTTGGGATTGTGGTAACATCTCCAGAAATTTTATGGAATACGAAGGACTTGGATTCATGAAATGGAAAAAGGTGTCTAAACATTTATTCCCGCTTGCTGTTGTTCCATAAAACATGCTAACATTCAAATCAATAGCCACAGGAACAATGTTACCTGTAAGCTCAGCAAATAAAGGACTAAACCTTAACAGATAAGGTTCCCTGCAAGTTGTTCCCTCAGGACACACCACCAGGTTCCCTAGGCTCAACAATTTGTTCATTTTTTCTCTGTCTTTCTCTCTGTCCCTTGTGAGCCTTATAGTTTTCATAGGGGATACTGTTTCACTTAATCTGCTGAGGCTGTATGTGACTGTAGAAAGTGGTTTGCGTAAAACAATTGAAACATAAAGTGGGTCAAGCAAGGTTCTGTGATTGCACACATAGAGCATACCCTTCTCATTTTCTTCACTGTGGACCAAAGACATAGTGCTCTGGGGTTTCGAAAGAGTGGTTCTTGTTCCTGAGAGGGCCAATATTGGAGCTGACACATTGAGGGGCAATGCTATGCCTATAGTAAATCTAAGTAGGCAAAGAAATATTCCAAAGGGTAACCAAATGAACAAGATCAGAGAAGATGCAAGAGTTGGCCTGAAAGCCAATCTTCCATCATGGAAGATCAATGGCTTCGGATACCTCTCTCTCGGAAGAACATGCCAATTTCTCTTCTCATCACCTATGCAAACCTCCTGCACAAAAAAAAAACGTAGTTAACAAACAGTTAATTAGATTAAACAAGACGCTGGAATGTGCACGTCATTGTTTACCTGAAACAGTTTTATTTAACATAAAAAGACATGATGATAGGTATGAATGATTTGATTGTTTTATATATTTCAAAAATTACCAAACCTTGAATTGTTGGTAAAGCTCCCCCTGGTCAACATACTCAATAAGGTTGTTATCTACAATGCCAGTTCTATTGGTCTCTTTAGTACCTCCATTAACTTTATATGAAGGGATTTTATTTGGATTTTTCTTCTCAAACACTCCTAAAAAGAAACCACTGAAGGACTTTAACTCTCTTGCCATGACGGCCTCAACCCCTAAATAGTCCTTCAGAAAATTTTCAACCATGATCCTAGGCAACTTACTAATTGCCACTTTTCTCTCACAACACATTACAGCTTCAAACCCTTCCCATCCAATATCTTCTAAGAAGAACTTCGGCAGAACTGCTGATCCTGTTCTGAATGTGTCCTTTCTGATGCCAAAAAAGCACAAGAAAACCATGATGTTCAAGCCAAGTTGGTCTTCACCCACCAGCCACACTAAGGGGTATGAAAGAAACAAGATCAGAGATCTTAGTATCCCACCAGCTTCAAAAGCAACCAGCATGAAGTAAGGGAACAATGAAACTGATCGTAACAGAGTACCCTCAAAATCAAAAACCAGTGTTTCATTATTTGCCAGTTTTACTTTTTTCTGCACAAAAGAAATGGTTCTCATTTTGCTGTAGTTGGGATTCATTGTGTAACACAGGAAGGGAAAACTTTGCAGTTGCTGGCACTCTAATGTTTAGACAAGATTTGAAGAGTGATATAGTCTTATACTCTTGGAGGCAATCATATTTTCAGAAATTTATTTGTTTTTTCATAAGATATTTTTGTAATTGTATGATATATAATTTTTTTTCTAAAACATTCTTAATTAAATTACATATTTTTGCATAAAAATTTAATAAATACTAAAGATTAATTATAAAGTTTCTCTATGTAAATATAATTCTATAAAAAAATGTGAAAATAATCTACTTTTGGCTTTAAATACGGAGAGAAGAATAATTAACTTTGAAAAGAAAGATAATTTTAAAAATAATAAAAGATAATTTTAAAACAACAATATAAATTACCCACAAATTTTATTATCATCGACAGCTTTTTTATTTTTTTTAAGTTTGTAAATTAGTTTAAAATAATTTTATAAATGTAATAACAAAAGAAGTATATCACTTACTATACCTTATGACCTTGCCAATAATAAAATGTGTGGACGACAAGATACTTAGGAAAAGCAACTTTGAAATAAATTTATAACTACTTTTGATATTATTCTTATGTTGTAATGCATGAAAACTTTTAATTTTATTAAAGTAAACAAGTTACTTATTGTGTTAACTTTTTTTTTTCCTATCTCTTTCTTTTATCGCATTTCACAAGTATCTATAATAATGTTTCATTTAATTTCTTGAAGTGATATGTAACTATTACCTTATAATTATAATTATTAGGGTCACTACTAATTAAATGTTATCATTCATAATCACAATCATTTTTTTAATATTATCATTATCATTACACTTGTCTTTGTTATTATTGGATTATAAAAATATTATTGTTGTAACTATTATCTTATATCATTAATTTAAATTAGAATTACTAGGGTAAATAGTTTTCTTAGATATTTAATGTAAATACATATTAAAAACTCAAACTCAAAATCATGTTAAAAAAAGAAAGAATAACTCACTAAAAGAAATTATAATTTAAATGATTAAAAATATAAATAGTTAAAATTGAAATAAAAAGAAATTACGATTATACAAATAGAGTATGCTACATGGTGAGTTACTAGTAGAACAGGATAAATATGAGTGAAGTATCACATCAGCAACAAGTTAATAATAATGTTCACAACCGTAAGACATCTTCATTGTGACGTGCACCTACTTTTTGTTTTAGGTCTCTTCGTGAACACTACCTCAGGCAAGTTTATTTTTGCACGACCATGTTACCTAACTTTAAAAATCATTCTTGTCGTTTTCAAAGTCTATATCAGCGATAGTAGCTGCATTAAGAACTGTAATATAATATTTATCCATAAATATCATCAATTTTTCATCTATTGATATAAAAATATAACATTATAAATTTTTTGTTATTTCATGAGAATGGTAAATATTTAAAATTTAACAAAACACGCGACCTCTTCAGTTAAACGTTGATTTTAGAAAATCTCTCTGGCATTCCTTGTAATGTCTAGATATCATCTTAAATTTTAATTTAAAATTAATAGAATATTAAATATTTTTTAAGGAGTTAATATTCATTTTTAATTATATTTTATTTTATTTTATTTTTTATTCAATTTAGAATTTTAAAACTTATGATTTTATAATTATTTTTTCCTCTGTGTGATTTCTTTCTGTACATATTTTTCTTTAAAAAAATATTTTTTAACCATAAATATTCAATAATTATCTTATTTTTACTGTTTTTGAATTTAATAAAAATGAGACTCAGCTATCGAAACTCAAGAATTTTGACACAAAAATCATAATTTAAAATCTGTCATCTATTTCAATCGTACTATTAAGATAATTATCAAATAAATCATAAAAATATAATTATTTCCTGATATCAAATAAAATATATATATATATATAAGATATAAAATTATGTAAATACATGTATCTAGATTAAAAAAATTAAAATATTTTATAATTATAATATTCTTAATAAAGTAATATATAATCTGTAAAATAATATTAAAAAAAAGAAAAATAAATCTTAATATTGATATTAGATAAAATGAACATTGAGAATTAAGATATTCGATTCGGAAAATTCTATCTGACATTTAGAAACGGTGTTTTTGGTGGTTGTTATTGTTCGGGATATGGAGAGTACACAATAAATGGTGAAAATGTTGGTTGGAGTTGGAGAACAGAACCACCGCTGCCGAAAGGCCATTGAAGAGGACGGCGAGGGAGCAGGGGGTGTTGAATGAGGAGAAAAGAGTAAAAATTAAGAGATTATTTTCAATTTTTAAGATATGCACTGATTATTTACTATCGTAAAATTGATTTTCAAAATGTCGACTAACAGTTTTGTAAATAGTTTTATTTTTTATGATAAATATCTTTGAAGTATGTTTAAAATTCTTAATTATTGTTCTGATTAAATTTTTTTTTCTATTAGAAATTTTTATGGCTTAATTTATTAGCCTATTTTTTTTAGAGCTTTTTCTTTCTTTTCTATTATTTTAACTTTACCTTGTATAAATATATTCCATCATATTATAATAATACACATAATTTATGTTGTCTATTTTCATCGTTTCTCTTCAATTATATCTCTATTATGGTATTAAAGTCATTCTCTTGAAAGACTTTATTGTACTCAATCTCTTTTCTTTTTCAATTGGAATTATAAGTGATAATCAAACACTTAGTATGCACAACTATATATATAAAATTGAAAATCCAATAACAAAATTGGTATCTCATCTTCTTTATTTTACTAATTATCATTCATGGAGTCAATCTATGTTGACAGCTCTTAGCACAAAGAATAAAGTTGAGTTTGTCGATGAAAAAGTGTCATAACCACCAACTTTAAATCCTTTATATCATGTTCGGAGAAGATGCAATAAAATGGTAGTTTCGTAGATTAATCATTATGTTTTCGTTCTGATTTATCATAACATCCTTTAAATGAACAATACGAAAGATATATGGATAAACCTCAAATCACGTTATGCACAAAGAGATCTATTACGAGTATTGGAATTGCAATACGAGGCATTTTCTATAAAACAAGCCGACCTTTCTGTCACCGAATTTTTCACTAAACTTAGAATTGTATGGGACAAAATGAAGAATTTCATACCATATTCAATATGTACTTGTGCGCCTAAATGCTCTTGGAATGTTTTGTCTCTCCTCACTCAAAGAAAACTTGAAGATAAAGTTATGCAATTCTTGCGAGGATTAAACGAGCAATGTTCACTCTCATATATTGCTTATGGACTCATTGCCTTCAATTTCTAAAATATTCTCCTATGTCGCTCAACAAGAACGACAATTAGGTACACCTGTTGTATGCTCTCAATTGGAATCATTGATTAATGCCACTATTGCTGCCTCTTGCATCCATTATGACAAACATGGTTTCCCTAACAACAAGAACAAACCAAATCCTTTTTGAAGTGGAAGGCGTGCACTCATTGCAGACGTTAGGGACACACAATTGACGTTTGCTATCATAAACATGGGTTCCCTCTTGGATACAAAATTTCTAATTCCAAACATACCATCAATAATGTTGTGATTGAAGTTGACAAAGTCACGAGAAATGGTTAATGTGCTCCATAGTAGTTTCATGCATTGTTGGATTTAATGCAGCAAGCAAACAATGATACATCATCTATGTCTTTATCTCATGTCAATCAAATTGGATCTATTTCTTTCTCTTCAGGTAAAGTTCGATTTCATTCCAAAGCTCCCTGGATCTTAAATTCGGGAGCAACTGATCATGTTTCATCTTCATTAACAATTTGTTCTTCCTTTTAAGCTATTAAACCTATCATTGTTAAATTTCTCATGGGGTAATAAGTCATTGCTACACACTCAGGAAACATTTATTTTAGTAATTCTTTATACCTCACAGATGTTTTGCATATCCCCACTTTCATGTTCAATCTAATTTCAGTATCCAAACTCGTATCTTACCTTCACTATGATTTGATCTTCTCACATAATTCTTGCATTATACAAGAGACGAACAATAAACAAAAGATTGATGTAAATATTAGATTATACATTATTACTTTAAGGTTGAGAGTTATATTCACATTACCATTGTTCAATCCCAATGTACTAAAATTCCTATTGACGTGTGACATTTTTGTTTTGGTCACCCTTCCCATATACATACAAAACATGAAACACACATATTCTTGATTGACGAGTAATCAAACTTTCACTTGCAATACATGTCATCATACTAAACAACGAAAATTATATTTTTCTTCAAGTCATTCACATGCTAATACACCTTTTGAACTTTTACATATGGATATTTGGGGTCCGTGTTTTACTACATCCATGTTTGGTCACAAATATTTCCTGACAATTGTCGATGATTATACACGTTACCCTTGGATTTTTCTCATGCAATCTAAATATGAAACACATTCCCATATTGTTCATTTCATCACTCAAAGGGAAAAACAGTTCAATATAGTTGTGAAAATGATGCGAATAAATAATGGAGTTGAATTTCTCATGAATGATTATTTTTCTTCAAAAAGAAATTATACACCAGATTACATGGAATTGTTGAATAGAAGCATCAACATCTTTTACACGTTTGAAGAGCATTACTTTTTCAATTTAACGCATTACTTTTTCAATTCAATCTTCCTTTAAGTGTCTAGTGTTTTACTCTTTCACATGCTACATATCTTATAAGCTGCATTCGTACTCCTTTTTTACAAAATGTCTCACCTTTTGAAAAACTTTATAAACATGCTTGTGATATTGCTATTTTACGCATTTTCAGATGTTTATGTTATGCGAGTACACTCACCGCTCAACATAAGAAATTAGATCCCGAGCTCATCCATCCATATTTCTCGACTTTAAATCTCACACCAAAGGTTATTTACTTTATAACCTACATTCTCACCATCTAACTATTTCTCGACATGTTATATTCTATGAAGATCATTTTTCTTCTGTTGATTCTTCTTCTTCTTCCCACTCTCCTTCCTTATCCGTATCACATCCTACATCTTTTCCCCCTCATAATCATCCTGACGCAATTCCTTCTCATGACCCGTCTTTAGGTACGTTCGTTCTGTTAAGTGGTAAAAAGTTGATATAATTATGCCTTGAATTGTTATGAAACCACTTAACATATGTTAATTTTAATATATTTTTCTCACAATATAGGATGAATTCGAGAATACCTTGATACAAGAGTAAGGAACATAATTGTCAGCATAATTGGAGTAAAACTGGAAGAAGGAAAAAGATTTTCAGCATGGAAGTTGCTCAAGCGAGATGGACTCTCGCTTGAGCGAATATCAGTTATTCTTCTCTGGAAGTCAGTCGCTCAAGCGTAAGAAAATTCGCTTGAATGAATGTTAGTTATTCTTCTCTGGAGTTCACTCGCTCAAGCGAGCGTTTTGTCGCTTGAGCGAAAATAGAAAATTTTCGCTTGAACGAAAGTTGTCGCTTGAGCGAAAGACGCGAGACTCAATTTTTCCTATAAAAAGATAAGTGCGTTTTGGGGAGAAGAGGCGCGACTATTGCTAGGGTTTCGTCCAATCTTCATCAATTCTTCACTTCTTCCTCATTTGGAGCATTATAATGGCCAACATGAGTGATATTTCTATATCATGGTGATATTTTGAGATTTGATGCACTTCCTTTGAACTCTTTTGTATTATGGTGATATTTTGAGATATTAATCTATATTTTAATGTTGTTATTCTTATCCTTTGTGCTTTGAAATGATTTATTCTTTATGTTTGGGATATGATTGGAAAATATGTCTTGAACCCTAGATCACGGTAAGAATATTTGTTTTGTTAATTGCCAGGAATGGAATGAATGTATCAATTGCTTAACACCCTAAACCTAATGCTGGAAAATCTCTTAATTGTGTGAGGAATCAACATTTATTAGGTTTTCTTATGAATTTCATGTGTGAGGAATCAACATAGATGATTTGAGTAGGTGACATCAACATTGTTAGGTTAATTGATGTTTTTAAGTGACATAACCATTACAAAAGAGGGAAAAGAAAGGAAGTCAATCCTAAGTGCCTGTAATTGATATTTTCTCAACAATTTACAGTTCTTTGTCATTTAATTTCAATTCAACTCTTTATGCAAAACCCAATTTGTTTTAATCCACTTAGTAAGCATATAATTGGGAATTTCCATTGAAATAGTTCCTCGTGGGATCGACTTTTATTTAATCGAAATACTATACTGCGATTGATAATTTTTGTATGTTTGTCAATAATTCAACACGTTCCCCCTCCTCCTCCTTACCTTCATCGTTTAACCCAAACTTGTCAACCTCCTACTTTTTAAAAAAAATTTCACAGTGCATTTACATCAACTCGTCTAGCTATTGATATTGTTTTTTATCCTCTTCAACATTTCCTTTCTTATTATCGTTTATCACCATCTTTTCATAAATATATCATGTTTATTTCCTTTGTGACTCAACCAAAGACATATGTTGAGACTGTCAAGTTTCATTGTTAGCTTGAAGTTATGCATACTGAGCTTATTGCTTTATAAACAAATGAAACTTGGGTTCTTACTGATCTACCCCCACGTAAAGTTGCTATTGGGTGCCATTGGATCATTAAGATCAAACATAATGTTGATGGTTTCATTGAATGCTACAAAGCACGTTTGGTATCCAAGGACTACACACAAATGGAAGACATTGATTATCTTAACACTTTTTCACCCATTGCCAAGCTTACGACAGTTCAACTTCTTCTTGCTCTTGCTGCCACCAATAATTGTCATCTCAAGCAACTTGATGTAAACAACACATTTTTACATGGTGATCTTTATGAAGAAGTTTACATGCAACCACCACTTGGTTTTTGTCTTGCCAATTCTCGAAGTTTGTAAATTACAATGTTTCATTTATGGTCTTAAACAAGTCAGTCATCAGTGGTATGCACGTCTTTCCTCTTTTTTGCTCACTAATAGATACCATCCTTCTATATCTGATCACTCATTATTTATTAAGTTTACTACATCTCATGTTACTGTTCTCCTCATCTATGTTGATGATATTATTCTTGTTGGAGATGATATTGATGAAATTTAGCGTACATTTCATGTCTTGATTCTACCTTTAAAATCAAAGACATTGGTAATATACATTTCTTTCTTGACATTGATGTAGTTCACACTACAATCGATATTCATATATGTCAGTGCAAATATACTCTTGACTTATTATCTTACAATGACATGTTAACATCTCTTCTAGTAACCACCTTTATTGATTACAATACTTATCTTCATTCTACTTCAGAGGAACCTCTTCAAGATGCATATGTATACCATCGCTTGCTTGGTAGACTCATCTACTTAACCCACACATGTCTAGATATTACATATGTTGTTCATCATTTAAGTTAGTTCATGTCTTCTCCTACTAAGTACATTATCAAGCTACATTACACATTCTTTGTTATTTGAAGGGTAAACCTAGTGCAGACATACTCTTTTCTAAAAATGTTTCTCTTCAGCTCAAGGCTTTTTGTGACTTAGATTAGGTAGGGATGTGTTGACTCTCGTCACTCTATAATTGGTTTTCCAATCTACCTTGGTTCATCTTTAATTTCATGGTGTTCTAAGAAACAATCTATAGTGTCCATGAGTTCTTCGGAGGCTCGCGCCCTCGCTTCCACTACATACTTACTTTAAGATTTTCGTGTGCATTTTATTCGTCTAGAGATAACCAATCAGTCATACAAATTGCTTCTAACCAAGTGTTCCATGAACAAACTATGCATATTGATATTGACTATCACACTATGAGAGAGAAAATTAGTGATGGTATGATAAAACTCTTACCCATATTCTCATCTCTTCAGTTTACCGATATTTTCACTAAAGTTTTATCTCTCGCACTATTCCAAACTATCTATTCCAATTTAGAAATGCTTAATATTCATTGTTTTTTTCATTTTCATTTTTTTTTTCTTTCTATTAGAGTTTTTTGTTGCTTATTTTGTTAGCCCATTTTTTCTGTTTGGACTTTCTCTTTCTTTTATGTCAATTTACCTTTAACTTTTATAAATACACTTCTTCATTTCATAATAATACACACAACTCACATTCGTCATTCTTTTTACTATTTCTCCAGAATTGTATATTTATTAAAAACTACCGTGACATAATATTATTGTGATATTGATTGTGAAGTTGGATAATTTATTTATAATTTTTTTTACGTGAATTGGTTTTATAAAATTAAATTAATTACATTAGATATTAGTATTTTAAATATTATAAAAAGTTTGTAGTTTTTGAGGTAATTATGAAATTAAGTTTATATTAAAAATTATTAGAATATTTAATGATGAATATTGTGCATTTAATTTTTTTAAAATATTAATAGTATATATAACGATTATAATTATTAAAATTATCATTAGAATCATTGTTATATATAATAAAGATACAACAATTAAAAAATCGTATTTTATTTTACTATGATTAATAAATCATCATCAAAAACTCTTTTTAATTGTTGGCAAAAGGTTTTGATATATATATATATATATATATATTCATATTTATATTTATACGGATGCATACACAAACACAGGGTATGAGTATGAGTATAAATTGGATTTGGGGTGTGTAAATAGAAAATTGAAATAGAGATGAGTGCGTAGAAATTGAGTATAGAAATTTGGTTGGGATGTACGGATAAAAATTGATTTTGTGTGTTTAAATACAAATTTGATTTGCGGGTGCATGGATAAAAGTAAGGTAGCGGTGTGAATATAAATGAGTTGAGGTTGTGAGTAGAAAGAGTTTGGGTCGTATAGATAGAAATTTGAGTTGGGACTGTGTAAGTGGAAATTAGATTAGAGTTGTGGGAATAAAAATTGGGTTGTGAATACAAATTAATATTTTATTCTAATAATTAATAATTTCTTTATAAATTATAAATAAATAAATAAATATAATATAATATGTATTTCTTCTATTCATTTATCTTTATTTATAATTTTCTCTTTCTTTTTCTTGATTTAATGACAATGATTTTAATTTTCATGTTTTGTGGGAAAACTGTCATAAATTCAGATATCTAATAATTTAATTTTTAGAAATAAGAGCATAAAACTATCACAAATTATATATTTCTTTTAGAAATAAGGTTATAAATTTATGATGAAGAGTTTGATCTCTAATTAATATAAAATTTATATTTGAATAATGGTAATTTTTTTCTTACAAGAATTCTTAAATTTGGATAAGTTAACTTTTCAATACTTATTTTCATAGTTAAATATTTTTTTCTATGTCCACTATTTCATAAAAAACGATTTTAGAATTTTAATATTTTTACAGTTTTTAATTTTTTATAATTTATTTTTTCTTATTTTGTATTTACATCACTATACATTATACAATGACCGTTTGTATCCACAAATATTAATGTTTTTATATTATTTTACTTTTTCAAACATTTTATTTCAAAAATATTAATATCATTAATTAGCATACGTAATATTGAAATGACAATATAAAATAATAACAATAATATACTATATACATTATATTTTAATTATGATAATCAAAATTTTATTTTATTTTGTGACGATAATTGACGACGAATATAATGTGATGAATCTCCCTCAACCAATATAGAAGTCCTCTATGGTTCGAATCAATTGCTTCAAAATCACAAACATTCTTTCACTTAATCGCTTCTCTCACTCGTTTTATATCTACTCCGCCAAAGAGAGAACTCTAATGTCCTCTTTAATCCAAATAACAATAATTTGTTTTTACCATTCAAACATATTTCATATTATATAACAGAATTTAGTCACTGTGCAATTGATTTTTTTAAATATGTAATTTATGTATATAAAATTAATTTGAACAATTTAAAAGAGGTTGAAGAAGACACGCTCGCCATGGATGCCTTAAAATATTTGATCGAGAAGACTATTAAAATGATTTTATGTATAAACTCTTAAAATGAGTGTTACTGTATATCTGATCTTACCATCAATAATTCATCGGAACTACAAAATAAAATTTGATCTTATTATTAAAATTATTTTCTTTTTATGATTGTGCCAAAAAGAAATTCAAAATTTTGCCAATGTGGAGAGTTAGAAAAGAAAGCTAGAAAAGGAATGAGATAGATTCAACATGAAACATGAATTTCATAAGCCTAAGGTGGGGGCATGTATTCATGACACGTCTTCAAAGTTGAGAAAAACATTTCAACCATATCACTAAACAATATTTATGAACCACGATTTGTTAGGTGTGGATAATTGACAGTTCTTAAATACATGATGAATAATTTAATTTTTCAAGTTTGTTGACGTAAGAAATATATTATTTGTTGAGAAAAATGGCAACATTCATAATAATAAATCATAGTATTTTATTAAAATAATAAAATAATAAATTCAAATAAAGAAATATTAAAATAAAAAATAATATTGTCAATATATATTTTATTATATTTAAGAATAAGATAAAAAATATATTATATAATTATTTCTACTTAAATAATTAAGATTTATATTTTATTTATATACATAAAATACATATATAAAATATCCAGCTCAGACAAAAGTTCCACTGTTTCACGTTTCTCTTATTATAAAAAATACACAAACTTCAAGTCTCTAAAATCTCAACAGTAGTAGCTACTTGCAGTTACGGCAAGGCCCTTCATTGACACCCTCGTTACCAGCCAAGATCATATACTTGTCTTTTCTGGTCAAGCTGGTGCATGCAAATCCTAAAGCATTCCCAATCTCACGTTGCACAGAATTGGCAACTTCAATTCTTGATTTCCCACCCTCATGACATGTTTGTGACCTTGGGAACGGGTCTAGGATTTTAATGAAGTACGAAGGATTTGGGTTCATTAAGTGAAAAAAGGGGTCCAAACATTTGTGTCCACTAGCCGTTGTTCCGTAGAACATGCTAACCTTCACATCAACAGCCACAGGAACAATGTCATCTGTGAGCTCGGCAAACAAAGGACTAAACCTTAACAGATATGGTTCTCTGCAAGTTGTTCCCTCAGGACACACCACAAGGTTGCCTAGGCTCAGCAGTTTATCCATTGTCGCTCTGTCTCTCTCTCTTTCCCTTGTTAGTCTTATAGTTCTGATAGGGGCAACAAGCTCGTTGAATCTACTCAAGCTGTATGTGACTGCAGAAAGAGGTTTATCCAATGCATATGCAATGTAAAGTGGGTCAAGCAAGGTTCTATGGTTGCACACATAGAGCATACCCTTTTGGTTTTCCTCATTTGTGACCAAAGACGAAGGGCTCTGGGGTCTTGAAACGGTTGTTCTTGTCCCTGAGAAGGCCAATATTGGAGCAGACACATTGAAGGGTAATAAAATGCCAAATGTGAATCTGAAGATGGAAAGGAATAGTCCAAGGGGTAACCACATGAAGAAAGCCAAAGCAGATGCTGAGGTTGGCCTGAAAGCCAACCTTCCATCATGGAAGATCAATGGCTTTGGATACCTCTCTTTTGGAAGAACATGCCAATTTCTCCTCTCCTGGGAGCTTAGAATGAGACAAACCTTCTGCAGACACAACGGGTTAGAAAAATAGAATTGTATATCCAGGAAGCTATTTTGAAAAAAAAAAAAAAACAGTCTGTCATAGTAATTTTAACCACAAGTTGAGATTTTTTGAGTCACTGACACACGGTAAAGTGATCTCAAATATATCTGGCATGAAAATGCATGATGAGAGTGCACATGTATGAATTTATGCTTTTGCTTAAAAATGGACAAACCTTGAATTCAGGGAAAAGTTCTTGGTCAATATATCCAATATGGCTACCGGTGATACCAGTAGTGTTTTCGCTGTCTGCTTTTGCCTCGTATAAAGGAGTCTTGTTTTCCTTCCTTTCCTCGAACAATCCCAAAAAATACCCTCTGAATGATTTAATGTCTCTTGCTACAACATCCTCAACACCTAAGTAGTCCTTCAAGAAACCTTCAACCATGACCCTAGGCAACTTACTCGATGCTACCTTTTTCTCACACCGCATAACAGCTTCAAAACCTTCCCATCCCACATCTTCTAAGAAGAACTTTGGAAGAACAGCTGATCCTACTCTGAACGGGTCCTTTCTGATGCCAAAAAAGCACAAGAAAACCATGATGTTCAAGCCATGCTTGTCTTCACCGAGCAGCCACACCAAAGGGTACGAAAGAAACAAGATGAGAGATCTTAGCAACCCACCAGCTTCAAAAGCAACCAGCATGAAGTAAGGAAACAGTGAAGTTGATCGTAACAGGGTACCCTCAAAATCAAAAACCACTCTTTTATTACCCAGTTCTTGCGTTTTGTGGACAAGAGAAACTGTTTTTATCTTGCTACTACTGCAACTGGGGTTCATTGTGTAAGAAAGGAAATGTTTTTGGCTATGGTTTGGGTTTCAACTTTGAAGCCTAAAAGAGCGTTTTTATCTTTTGCATGATTTGCCTGGATGGAGTGTGACGCTTCAAAGTGAGAGAAACCAAAGAAATAAAAAAGGAAAGGTGACGTGACTGAGAGGTCATGTACGTCCATTGAATAGCTTCGCAATTAGCACAGCTTCGGGGTTACGTTCATTTCGCTGCCTGAACACTGTTAAAAGCACTGACACCATTAATCATCCCACGAGGCCACAACCGTAGGAGTATTCAGTGTCACAACTTCACATGCTTACTGAACTAACTCATTTCATATTTAATGTGTTAATGACAACATTTACATATATCTAGATCTTTCATCTCCCATTCACAAATGTAAACATCAACTGATTTTACGTCCTATACCTGTACTTTTCTTTCTACTTGTCGGTCTGGAGACGATAGGTCTACTCATTCACTGACCCTTAAAAAATAAATCAACAAAAATTGTAAATGGTTTATTTCAGAAAGAAAACAAAATAAAAAAATCCTTTAAAAATTAAATTTAAATTAAATTTTTAATGGACTCATCTAACTTTACTTGAAGATCTCAACAAGAAATAAAATTCATCTGCTTTCGTTCTTTTAATAAAAAATCATCACATCATTTAAGTTTCTCTTTTCTTGATGGACTAGTATTTTGATACAATTCATTCTGTCATCTTATTTTGTAAGAAACGTTAATAATTAAAAAATTTAATGTAAAAAGGGACTTGATGATTTAGTAGTTAAGTTGGGTGTGTGAGTTATTATTTTCCTACTAATAATTTTTTTTTAAATTGAATATATGCTTATAAAGATTATTATCATATCATCCAACATATATATATATATATATATATATATATATATATATATATATATATATATATATATATATGTTGTTAAATATTGAAATAAAATTATTTTTGTTTATATAATAACTTTATATGACATGCGTGTTGTCAAATCAACTTTATTATATATTGTTCTAACTCTTTTTCGTAACCATTTCAATCAAACTCAGCAATTACGTGCTTCATTGTTAGCCTTAAGCAATTACTATGCTTCCTACTACTGCTACGTACTACTACTATTAATAATAATAATAAACAAATAAATAATAAATTATTACATTCCCTTTAGTAAATTTGTACAGTATATATGCATATGATGCTCAACGTCAAACAGCTTTGTTAGCAAACTTTCACAGATTTTATAAACCAAAGGAAATTGTCCAAGGGGCACGTTTTTTTTAATGTAAGTTGTAATATGATTTTTTTTTTATAAGAAAATCATATAGATTTCTGTTTAAAAGCAAAAATTAATATAAACGATAAAAATTAAAAAGGGTTGAGTAAGATAAAGAAATAAGATGAAGATATATTCGAGGAAAATAATAAATGTACATTAATCTTGTGGTTACAAGTCATACATGCACATCAATTCTAGTTACATTTAACACTGTACAGCAAAAAACCTATTTAAATGACAGACTTATCTACCATTTCCCAGTTCATTTAATCAAACAATAGAGACATAAATATACCTATAGATATATGTAGTTTGAAGACAGCGAAATACTTCATCCACCATTAATACAGATACTTACTGATAACTACAACTTCTGTACATTTACATATTCTTTTGTAAACTAATATATTTTTATGTAATAAATATTTATAAAATAATTATAACATAAAATAAATAAAATATACAGTAAATTTATGTTCATTATTTCTGAAATTTTGTGAAATTACAGTTTTTTTTCACAATTACAGTATTCTTCTTCATAAATAACACTGTATAATATTTTATAAAAATAATTAAAAAGATAATTATAGTATAATATATAAAGATTATTTGACTAATATTTTTAAAATATTAGTGTAGTTTTTTCAAAAACCATTAAAGAATATCAATGTGAATATTGAAACAATTGTATAATTTATGAAAGCATGCCAAGAAAACAAGGTATCAAATAATACATCACGTTGAAGTCAACATTCTTGAGACATGTCACGGACCAATAAGTCCAATTGTATGGTTATTCCTGAGTTATGTTATGAAATCTGAAAGTGAGTGCAACAATGTGGAACTGTATATATTATAATTAAAACCCTAAATAATGTGGTTGGCTTTTTTAAGTTAAAGTATGTATAGATTTCACATGTCAAAGATAATAGTATTACTAGTTAAAAAAATTAGTTATTAAAAATTATATATTTTTTTATGGATAAGTAATCTATTAAAAATTAGTTGATTATCTTTAACGTAGAATTTATTTATTTTTTTAAATCATGTTTTTTTCTTCATTTATAAGACTTAAATTTAAGTTTTCTTTAAAAATTTGAATTCAAGTCCACTCTAATACACCAGTTACTTTATATTTTATTGTGTATATTATTTTAATATGACTAATAAATATTAACTATCAAGGAATAATTAAAAATACAATTCATTCTCTAAATTACATATTGTATTTTACCAGGCCATCTATTTATGAAAAGTCAGATGCCAAATTTAATTAAGCTTGGAAGGGGAATTACTTATTGTTAGAAATAAATGGAGCAAAAGAAATCATTGACTATCATAAATGTACATTACTGAAGAAAAATATTAATGCATGTTTAATAAATTTAATTTAGAAAATTATATGAAACATTATTGATATTTAATAAGTTATAAAGTGTTTAATCTAATTTCTCACAGTTGATACATGAGAATAAATAAAATGATAATTAATTTGGTTTATAGGTGATATAGTTAATTCTTAAATCTAAATAATATTTAAAGAAAGAAAAAAAAGATATTGTTTGAGAAAAATAGTATAAATAATTAAGATAAAGTCTTAAAATAAAATGATATCAGGTATGTAGAAGATATGTAGGAGGTCAAATGTCACAAGCTGCCTAATTTAAGGGGAAGAGTGTTGAAGTGTCACATGCATACGTGGCTTATATTTTGTAAAGTTGGATGTGTAATATAAGTCCACGTGTCACACTAAGTTAACAAACAAGTGTCTTTATTCTGATTGTTTCATATGCATTTCATGTTATCCTTGTAAAGCAGTGTTATCAAGTTGGTAATACAATCACCATCTACTAGCTAATCCAGGGTTTAATTAAAAAATAATGTGTAAACTTTCAACTTTCTTAAACGTGTCAAGTTGTTACACGTGGGTTTATGTAGTTCTCAATAAATTTCAATTTTACGTCTACTTCATATTTGTCAACGTCGTTTTTATTAATATAAACCATTTTCTGATTATTTTTTACAGAGGTCAGGTATCAAATAAATATATACACCGTATAAGAAACACGTGTCACTAAATACATCATTATATTCGTTAAAATTATTATATATAAAAATATTTTTGTTATTTATATCAATAAGAACATTTTAAAGATAATTTTTAATAAAAATTATTTAAAGATAAAATTAAATATTTTATTATAAAATTTATAATTGAGTTAGTTAAAATTTGATTAGAATTATTTATATAATTTTTTTAATTTTAAATAAAATTTTTAATTTTAAATAATTTATATAAAATTTATAATAAAATATTTATTTTTATTCTTAAATTATTATTGATGGCAATTTATTTTAAGATGAATTTAGTTCGCCAATGATTCTGAATTGAATTCAAAATATATTTTTCCAGTTAAGTCTCTTGGTAAATTAACGCTGAATACATTTATGTTTAGTTTTTCTTTAATTAATATATTATTTAATTTAAGTTACCTATTTTTGGAACCATTTTATAGAAGTAAAAATAAAAATATAGGTGGAAACCTTTTGTTAATTAGCATAAGAGTTGATAATGGAGTAGTGAAGGGAGGAGGTGTCTACTTAAACTCCTTCTAATTTACATTGATTTTCATTAAATCCCTGTAACATGTGAATATATTTTAAAAAAACTTAATAAAGATCAAATTTATTTTTCTGTAATTAAATAATTTTTTAATTTATAAAAAATATTTATATTTTATATTTTAAAACTCTAATTTTTATTTTTGATAATTTTCTTATTTAAGTTTTGTAAATATTTATCGTTTAAAAATTAAGAAAAGTTAGTATCACCTTTTCGAAAACATGATAATATAAATGAGTGTCAATTATTTAAAATATAAAATTACTATTTATTTAAAAACTAGAGTATGTAAATATTATTTTATTGAAAATATATTTAATATACGTGTCTATTTTGAAATTGGAGATGCAGTGTCATTTAATATTATACTTAAAAACATTTTCAAATAAACATATTTACATAAATTGTGACTAAAAGTATTATTTTAATAAAATCTAGTATACATAAATTATTTAAAAAAGGAATAAAACTACTTAAAATTTTTAAAAATAATATAAATGAGTTTTTTTTAAAACAAATATAGAATTTATATTAAAATAATATTTTATTTATATATAATTTTTATAAATAATTCTATTTGAAGATATCCTGATTATATTTTCAATTTTTAAATAATAAAGGAACTAACATAACACCTTTATATAAAATATTTTAATGTCTATATATTTTTTATAATAAATAGAATAAATAACAACTATTATGTGACTGTTTAAGTACACATTGTGAAGCATATTTCTTTATATAAAATATTTTAATGTTCATATAGTTATATAATAAATAGACTAAATAACAACTATTATTTCACAGTTTAACTACAAATTGTGAAGCATATTTTTTAGAATCGAGTAAATTCGTCAATTACAAGTTATCTTTGAACTAGAAGATGAACTTGAGAGAGTAAAAAATAAAATTGAGTAAAAGGAGAAGTGAAGATAAGATTATTTAAATTAACGCTGCATTTATTTTCATCTATAAAAAGATAATAAGTGAAGAAATATTATGTATTTCAATATAAAAAAAATTACAAAATAAAAATAAAAAATAATAGTCGCAAAAGAGAAATTTTTTTTTAAATATTTGTATATAATCAATTATGTTTTGGATATAATCGATCATGTAAAAAATTTATTAATATTTCTTTTATTATAATAATAAATAATTAAGAAATATATTAAAAATGATATTAAAATAATTTTAAAAAATTATTAATAATAAATAAATTAATTTAACTTTTTATTTATTTTATTTAATTTAAACATTCTTAATTTCTATTCTCTTTCTTACATTTTTTTACTCTTTAAATTCATTCTTCAATTTCAGAGAAAAAGAAAAATAATAAAAAGTGTAAGGAAATAAGAAAATTTTTTATGAAAATTTATAAATAATTTAATTTATATGAATGATAAAAAACAACCAAATTACCATTAAATAAAAAATAATATTATTAATATAATTTAAAATATTATAATTATTCAAATTAATTTTACTTTAATCATTAATATAATAATAGTTGTTATTATTTATATATTATATATAATATAATTCAAGCTTCATTTTCAACTGATTTCTGCGTGTAGATGGGAAGATGATTTTTAGAAAAAAAAAAAAAAAAACTTAATTTTTTTAAATTAAAATATAAACTTTCCGCATAAATCAGTGTTCCACCTCTTTCCGTATGAAGATCCACTGATAAGCTAATTCATGTTTGTTTCTATGAATTTACTCTTTGTAACGAAAAGAGGGAGTGAAATTGTACAGAAATAGAAATAGATGTGTTTGTATTTGTTGATTTGTGAAAAAAATGTGTGTGAGACCATGCACAACGATTGACCTCTTATGTTGTGAAGAAAATAGGTGAATTGTGCATGATAAAGGTGAGAATGTCTACATTTCCCTCCTCAACCGCTTTATTCCTTTGTCTTGCATGCAACATTAATTGTAGATATTCTCTTTTACCACTGCATGTGCAAAACTCTGTGATAACATTAATTGTGCAGCTACCACTAAATTTGCAAAACACCATTACAGAAAAATTGTCTACCATTCACCTCTTAATACCCGTTCACCAGAATTACTTTTCTCTTTAATAAATGATTTCATGATTGATTGATTGTTGTGGTTAATTATGTTTATCGATAGTTATTCAATTGAATAATATTGATAAGGTTTGTATTGCATTATACATATTTAATTATATTATATAATCGATTATGCATAAAGTTATAATCGATTAGGTAAAAAATACATAATTGATTACGTAATCTCGTAATCAAATATGAATTAAGACATATTCAATTACGCAGTCATCTATAATTTCTTGTTTAATCTTACATAATCGAATAAGTGGTATATGAACTTATTCTTACATTATTATCATTAATAAAATTTGTTAACTTTATTAATTATATATGAACAAGAACACGGTATATCATTTTGTTCATTACAAAATTACAAGATAAATTTATCCCTTCCATATTTAAATAATGATTTCAAATTTCATCTACTATTAAATCGTTTGATTTGTTTATTTTAAATTACAAATTTAAATATACAATTTAAACTATAATTAATATATAAATTTATTTTAATTATACTTCATATAAAATAATATTAATATATTTAAATATTATATATAATATAAATTAATTAATATTCATATATTTAATTATATCATAAATATCATTTTTATATAATTTATTTAATACAAGAATATAATATTTTGATTATTATATTAAAATTTTATTATTTAATTTTTTATATTTAATCTTATAATCACATTAATTACAATTAATTCATTAAATTTTCTTTAAATTTATTATTATTTTTTTCGTTAATCCAAACCACCTGCAGTAAACTCTAAATAAATAACTGAATCTTCCAATATACATTCTCTCAGTTATGTGACCAAGGCACTAACTTTAACGGTTTTGCATCTAGCATGGAAAGTTTAAGGAATAGGGATTTACTATGAAAGTTAGAAAATCCAGATAATAAAATATAAAAGTTTTGTGGTTAAAATTTTCTTTCTACATATCAAGAATTTTTTTTAATAATAACGAAATATAAAATGGATTATGTAGAGTTAATAATAATAATGAAGTATAACGATTATGTTTCTTTATTTTATTAATTATGTTTCAATTTTTTTATAAAATATTATTTTTTTATATTTTAATTATTATAATACTAAATAAATAATTTAAAAAATATTAAATTAATAAATATTAATTTTATCTCTTATAATATTTCTATTAATTTTTTTTACCTTTTCTATATCCAACAACTTTATTTTTTATTATCTTTCTCTTCATTTCTACTCCCTAATCGAGTGACGGATCTTTTTGGGAGTTGAGGGAGGCAGTGACCCTCCCAAAGTTTTGTAAGCTCCTATGTAATTTATGATTTTGGCACTCCAAACTTAATGAGCATTTAATATATTTACTTGTATATTTACGATTTTATTCTATCAGTCCTCTTAATTTTGTAAGCTCTTATATAATTTATGATTTTGTCACCTTAAACTTAATAATTATTTAATATATTTAAATATATATTTATAATTTTATCGTTTTACCTTTACATATTTTTACTTTATTTTATATTTTTTTATTATTTATTAATAATATATTATTTAACTTCTTCGTTTTTAACTTCTTCGTTATCAATGGTTCCGCGACTGTCCTCATCAAACAAAATCCTGGGCCAGTGAAAATGGCTGCTCTCGCAAGAATTTGGTTGGCGACTTGCCATCAACTCAGCCTGCAAAGTGTAGTCATATGTAAGGCCCATTTTTGCCCCCACATACCTGTGGACTGATTTTTACTTATGTTATAGAAGACAAACATAGTTTATTCTTTAAATAGATTGTATTTAGTTTTTAATTTTATTTTTTAAAAATTAATATAAATCACAATTTAATATCAAAATAAGAATAAAAAATAACTCAATCAACCCATTCCAAATATAGTATATTTTTCAAAATATTCTCATTTAAATTTGAATAATTAACTGATTTAATTAATTAATTAATTAAATTGATTATATAAATTAAATTAAAATATTAATCAATTTAAATCATATTTAATTATTAAATTAAGATTTAGTTAATTTTTGATTTGATTTTAAATTCAGAATTATAAATTATAACTTCAAAGAGGAAAATCGAGATTAATAAATAAAAAATAAATTTAATATAAGAAATAATGGGTAAAAAAATTAATTTGAGTTATTTAATTTTGATTCCTTAAATTGAATCTCAAGTTTTATGAAAAATTACTTCGAAAAGAGAAGAAACAAAAATTTCTTAAAGAAAAATATGATAAAATGATTTTTATATTAATTTATAATACATTTAAGTTATTTAAATATTCTTAATTTTAAAGTAAACATTGTGAATTATAATTAGATGTATAAATCCAATTATAAAAATTAACTTCAAAATAAATATATATAATTTTTATAGATTATTTTACAAAATTAAGTTAAAAATATAATTTATCTCAATTTTTAAAAATTGTAAAAAATAAGAAAAATGTCAATAAATCACATATTTATTTTTTAAAATCTTGAAATTCAATGTAATTCGAATAAGTAAAAATAATATTTTAAAAAAATTATAATAAATAAATAAATATAAGATAAGCTAAAAATATAAATTAAAATAAATGTTATTATTATTATTATTATCATCAAAATAAAATAAATAAATAAACTAAAAATAAAACATTTAAAATTTACATTTCCAATTCACTAAAAAAGCGTCTAAACAAGTATTTTTTTTAATTGCCATGTAGTACCCATCCTTCTTTTCAACCTGGAAAACGCATACGTGGACAACAATCACCCTGGAATCTACGTGTAACAGAAATCAGTAATTATAAACAATGCTCATTCAATTTCTTTTCTTTCTTGCAAGCCAGCCTCTCATCAATCTAGAAACAAGCTCTCTTGGCTGAACGCCAGAAACATCACACTGTGCATCCAAAACGAAGCCAGAATATGTCAAAACACTTGTTAAGAGTCGGGAAAATCCAAAACTCACTGATCTGAGGAAACAAATACCCATTCTGCAGGCTCTCCAAGTTCGCACACTTTCATAGTCAGACTTTAAAGTACAAATAACATCACCAATTCTGTGTGTTCTGTCAGACTTGAAAGTACATTATATAATATGAATAAGTAGGTGCATAACTAATAAGCAGTGGAAATATTTTATTTGTGCTAGGTTGAACCAAAATTGCATGCGGTATGCACACAGAAGATGAGTGAGAGCTGATAAGGCATATTATTGCTAGTTTAGACTCTGCGATTCTCACTATGAAATGAACATATTGTAAAGTGAAGAATAAGTGATGAGGCATTTAGACATAGTGGTCTTTCATAGTTGTGGGGTGTGAGCAATACGAACGTTGGATTGGAAACGGAAATGTTAGAAACCACACTGCCATGAGGCACTTAGAGATGAGTATTTTGGTTTGAATGGCAAATGGTTTTTACAGGGGCATCCACAAAATCTGCAATCTACGTATATACGACCTTAAAAATTTTAGTCTGTTTGAATTATGTTAAATTCTCATTTTAATAATTTTAAAAAATTTACACTCCTTCATTTTTATTTTTTTTTTTCAATATGATATGTGCGCCTAACTAAATTATACCCAATAATGTGATTAAGCGTGTGCCTAAGTTGGACAGACTTAAGCATCTGTGTTTGTGGTTTATATATACCAAATGTACTAATATAAGCAAGTGTTAAATGTTAGAGCATGTGATATGAAATATGCCAAATTTCCGTCCATTTACCTAATTTATGCGTACTGATATAAGTAGATGTTATATATATAAATGCAGGATTTAAACTGTTTTCTTCCATGTTCTGAATCGTTATTCCCTTTCGTGTCCAAAATATAACTAAGACTCTGATATTCTTTCTTAACAAGTATCCGTTTTTTTTATTATTATATATATACTATGGAATTTTAACTTAAATACAATAATATTAAAATATATAAGGGAGTATAAACTTTATTTCATTTTAGTGAATTTGTTTTATAAAGTTAAATTATATATTTCTTATTTTTTTTAATATAATACTATAATCAATTTTAGCGATGTTGAGAATACAGAAAAAATCTCCCTCGCAATGAGAGGGTGTGATAAAATTTCATATTTAATTAGATATATGATAACATTATAATAGATACGTAATATAAATATTATTTTATTAAGTTGCTTTTATAGAGTTGAGTTAAATACTTTTATTTTTAATTTTTTATTAAACCAATTTTATAGAGTTAAGTTAAACATTTTTCATTTCTAATTTTTTTAGGTAAGGGGGTGTGATAAAATTTTGTCAGATGAGAAGATGGTATTGAAATCTTATATTAACTAGAAATATGATGATAATATATAGTATATAAATTAATACAAACCCTACTCTAATGAACCTATTTTTATAGGATTAAGTTTTTGTTTCAAATAAGATATCAAGCTTATTTGAGTAAATAAAAAGAAAATAAATAACACTAGTATAAAATGAACCTTTTATGTCACCACTTTTTTGTTGGACTAGAAAATAATTAACTTAAAAAAAGTGCGATAATAATTTTTAAAATAATAATGCAAGATTTTACATTGGGCCTCATTTGGACTAATGTTAAATCCATTTTTTACGTCAGGTGTGCCCATACCTGAAGTAAAAACTGGATTTTACATTGACCCAATGAGATCCAACAGAAAATCTATGTTTTATTTACCTAGGACTTCATCTTCCTCGCGTGCGAGAGTTTTTGAGTAGATGATGACGACATCGATTACTACAACACTTCTAAAAGTATTTTTTGACCACGGTGAATGATGACAATACCTATATTGTAATCCATATATAATAGTTAACGTTCTTCTTCGATTATATTTTAGTTTTAGAACATTCTACGTATCTTTGAGGTTAATGTTTTATATCTTTAATTTTATATTTAAATTTAATACATGATTGTTTTTGGGAATTTCAAAAGATGTGCTTAAAATTATTTAAAAATTGAATAATTATTTAATAATCAAATTAGAAATACATTTAAAGTGATTTTTTTTATAATTTGAGTAATAATTAAATTGGAAGTACATCCAAAATAATTATTAATACTTAAATATTTTAAATAATTAAATTTATCATTTCTATGTAGATTTAAAAGTATTTTATTATAATAAAATAAAAAATAATACTGCATATTTAATAATTTCATAAAATAATATTTTAATATTTGAGAAGAAAAACTAATAATTATAAAAATTTAATTGTCAATTTACTAATAGTGATTTAGTAATTTAAATCCTTTTTATGAAAATAAGTTGAATCAAATTTTTATACTTAGAATTAAAAAAAAAATCATACACGTTATTATTTGAAACCTGTTTTTGTTATATAGATAAAAAAAAAAAAAAACATTAGGCTCAATAACTCACATAGAAAACATCTTTCATATTCATTCTACTACTTTAGATCTATTTTTACTATTTTCACTCTAAATTCCAATAAACATATGTCACAATTCATACTTGTCTAAAGTCCAGAACTTAACCTAACCTTAATTAATACACCTCACTTAAGTTGATGGAAGGAGGGACAATTATATAATACAAAATAGAGAGGTGACTTGCGGTTAAATATGACAATTAAACCTATATATGTGGAGATCAATCTGTCCTCATCCTAAATTTGAGGGAGAAAAATTGAGTTGACCAATGACGGATTCTCGGCTTTAAAAAGTCGAGCACGAGAGATGGGTAGTGCAATCTTCACCCTAGCATCGTCTTCGTCCTCGTCCTGAATTTATATTTTAATTTTAATTTTAAAATATTAATATTTTAAAAGTATTTTCTTTTCTTTTTTCCTTATATATAATGTCATTTTTTTTATATTTCACCATTTTTACTTTTGTTCTACCCACTTTTTAATTATTTTGTCTTTTTTAATCTTTTATATCAATTAGTTCATTACATTATTATCTTTCTCTTACCTTTCACTTTTTCATATTTTCTTAATCTCTTCAATCAATTTATTTTTTTTAATATTTTCAACCAATTTGACGAACATAAACTCAAGTTTTCTTCTTCTTTTTTTATCTTTTTGTAAATATTTTACATAAATCTTAATAGTAACTAATATTATTTTATTTATAATTGATCTTTATTAAGTTTTATTATGTCATTTTTTTGGATTTTATTATTTTTATTAATCATATATTAAATTTTAATAAAATAATTATATTTTAAAGATTTAAAAAGAATTGATAATTTAAATTTTTATTACTTTGAACTAATTAAATAAGAATTAGCTTATTAAATATTTTCTTATAAATTATATATTTCATATTTTTAAATAATAACTTAAAAAAGAATTAACTTATATACATGTAATCAAATGTTTGAATAATAATAATAATTATTATAATAATAATAATAATAATGTTATAAGTATTATATATCTATATAAAGAAAAATAATTAAATATTTCTTTACATACATATTTTAATATAAATATAATAAATTAAATATATATTTAATTATTAATAATTACAAATTATAAATATTTATTTATATATAAACAATACATAAAAATATTAAAATTAATTTATTATAAGTATAATTTTTTTAAAATAATATAAATCAAGGGCGAGACGGGAGCAGGGAAACTTGAAATTCACCGGGGACGGGGATGAGAACATAATTTCTAATTCGGTGGGGATCGAGGGTGGGGGTCGGGGAGGCAAAATCGCTCTGCTAAGTGACAAAATTTGATGTAATTATACTTTAAATTATTATTTAACCACTTAAATTATGTTGATTCTAATCTATTTTTCTCTCAATGTAGAATGAATTTACAGAGTACTTGGATACAAGAACAGTGATCATAATTCTCAAGTTAATTGAAGAAAAATTGGAAAAAGGAAAGAAGATTTTCACCTAAGATTCGCTCGAGCGGGATAGACGTTCGCGTGAGCGATAATACGTTAAACCTCTCTGGAAGTCAGTCGCTCAAGCGAGCAAATTCTCGCTTGAGCGAATGACGCGAAAGTTTTCTATAAATAGATCATATGTGTTTTGAGAAGGGAGTTTTTGAGGGTTTAGAGAAGAAAGGCGCGACAACTGATCGGGTTTTCGTCTAATCTTCAATTCATATTCATTTGGATCATTGTAATGACCATCATGAGTTGTTAACTTCATTCTCTTAGGATTAAGTGCACTTCCTTTAAACTCTTTTGTATCTTGGTGATATTTTGAGATATTAATCTATGTTCTTGATGTTGATATTCTTGTCCTTTGTTCTCTTTAATGTTTATCTTTGATGTTTTGGGATATGTTAGAAAATATATCTTGAAACCCTAGATCAGGTTAAGGATATTTGTTACGTTAATTGCTAGGAACAGTAATGGATGTATCAATTGCTTAACACCCTAAACCTAATGCTGAGAAATCTATTAAATGTATGAGGAATCAACATTTATTAGGTTTTCTTATGAATTTCATGTGTGAGGAATCAATGTGAATGATTTAAGTAGGTGGCATCAACATTGATAGGTTAATTGATGTTTTTAATTTGACCTAGCCATTATATGAAAGAGGGAAAATGAATGAAACCAATCCTAAGTTCTTTTATTTGATATTTTTTAAAAATATTTTTCAGTTCTTTGTCATTTATTTTCAACCTAAATCTTTATGAAAAATCAGTTTTGTTTTAATTCACTTAGTAAGCTTACGATTTGGAATTTCCAGTGAAACCGTTCCTCGAGGGATCAACTTTTATTTAATCAAAATATTATACTGCGATTGATAATATTGGTGCACTTGCCAATTATTCAACAAGTATTTCTGGCGCCGTTGCCGGGGAACGGTGTTCCTTGGGAATTCTTTATGTAGCTTATTAATTGTTTTTATTTTTATTGTTGTTCTGTGTTAATTCTTGTTTGAGTTACTCTTTGATTTATGCTTTTAAGATGACAGATATTTACAGATCAATTGAAATTTGATCCTGAGGTTGAAAAAGCCGCTCGGAGGAATCGTGGTAGAAAAAGAAGGGAAAATCAAGAACAAGTAACAGGAGAATCAATCAACTCTTCTCCCACACTCAACTTACAAGAACCAATAATTGAAGACATAGAGCGTGAAAGAGCGAATTCAAATCCAAATCCACCTAGAAGGACACTTGGAGACTATGTTATGTAACAAGGTCAATGTCCAAGACATTTTTCCAGCATTGCAATACCAGCCAACCAATCTTTGGAGATGAAGTCAACTTTCTTAAGTTTGATTAGTGCTCATCAATTTACTGGAATAGATCATGAAGATCCTTATATTCATCTATCCACTTTTTATGAGCTGATCAGCACCATGGGATTTAAAGAAGGAGATATTAAATTTGCATACTTGAGATTGTTTCCTTTTTCATTGGCTGGCAAGGTAAATGAGTGGTTGAAAGTACATCCTAATCAGAGTTTGACTAGTTGGGGTAATGTAGAAGAGAAGTTTCTGAATAAATTTTTTCCACCATCCCACTACATCAAGGCAAAATATGACATTTCTACTTTGAGACAAGGAGCAAATGAAATTTTTTGTGAAACATCGGAGAGATTTAAATCACTGTTGAGGAGATGCCTAAATCATGGATTTGAGGACATTGCTCAGTTAAACATTTTCTGCACTGTCTTGAGACGATACAAAAATGTTGTTAGATGCTACAGCAGGAGGAACCATGATATTTGTGGATGTTGAACATGTCACAATAATTATTGATGCACTAGCCTCTATAGACCAGCAGACTCAACATGATAGACAACCAGTTCCAAGGAAATGAGTGTTTGATCTTAACACTACAAATGTTATCCTAGCTTAGAATAAAATTTCTTACTCAACAGATTGAAGCATTGACCAAGCAAATGACAAAACTACCTCAACAATTACATGTCTAATTCACTTACAATCAACAAATGAGTTGTGACTTTTGTGGAGGTGATCATCCAAATGGACACTGCTCTTATCAAGATAACCTACAAGAAGAAGAAGTTCATTATATGGATGCTCAAAGTGGTAGTAGTCAAGGAAGACAAACAAATTTCCCTAATTCCAACAACTATCAGAATAGTTTTTCACAAGAATGGAAAGGAAATCAGAGTCAGAATTTTGGGTGGAAGCAAGGTGTTGGTACATCTAATAGAAAACCTCCAAATCAACAACAGTCATATCAGCAACCTCTATTTCAACAACAACAACAATATTATCCTCTAGTACATGAGAGAATAGCCAAATTGGAAGACACTTTGGAGAAATTCATGCAAACTTCTTTGTCTAATCAGAAAAATACAGAGGCTTCAATTAGAAATTTAGAGACCCAGATAAGTCAATTGGCTAAATAGTTATCTGAATAGCAAGGAGGACATTTTTTAAGCACCACACAAACCAACCCTAAGGAGCATTGTAAGTCAATAACTATATGGAGTGACAAAGTTATAGGTAAGGGGATTGGTGATAATATAGTTGTTGAAAAAGAAGTTCTGGTAAAAGAAGATGAAAAACAAGAAGAGGAGAGTAAGAAAGAAAGATATATCCCTTATAAGAATAATGAAGAGGGAGAAGAAAGACAAAAGATAACAAGAGGAGAGAATAACAAGAATGAACCTGTCCAAGAAAAAGGAGGGAGTAAAAAACCATTTATGAAGAAGTTACCGTATCCCAAGGTTCATTCAAAAATAGACAAAGAGAGACAATTCACCAGATTTATGCATATTTTCAAAAGGTTGCAGATTAATCTACCTTTTGTGGAAGCTATGGAGCAAATGCCAACATATACCAAATTCATGAAAGAACTACTCACTAAAAAGAGAAGATTTGCAGAAAAAGAGATAATAGAATTGGAAGCAGGGTGTAGTGTAATTTTTCTAAAATCATTGCCAACAAAATCCAAAGATCCTGACAGTTTTACTATCCCTGTTACTATTGGTGCATTACCGGTGGGAAAAGTATTACTTGATTTAGGGGCCAGTATAAATTTCATGTCATTATCTATGCTCAAAAGAATAGAAGACTTAGATGTTAGACTAAGTATAATGACTCTGTAACTGGCTGACAGATCAATAAAGATTCCTTATGGAGTAACATAAGATATTTTAGTTAGAGTGGACAAATTCATATTTTCTGTTGATTTCGTGATTATGGACATGGAGGAAGATGTGGAAATTCTATTGATCTTGGGAAGACCATTTATGAATACTGCTAAAATGATTATAGATGTTGACAAGGGCAAGTTGAAAGTTAGAGTGAAAGATGATGAAGTTAATTTTAATTTGTTTGAAGTTGTTCAACACCCAAAAGACAAGCAAGATTGTTTCAGAATAGATACTTTGGAGGAGTTACTCATCTCAAATGAAAAGCAAGTATTCAAGTCAGATCCTTTAGAGAAAGCATTGATGGAAGGATGCTACATTGTGGACATGGAAGAAGATTCGGAAATGAAGGAATGTCCAATGGAGTTAGCTAAAACAAAAGAGATGTCATCCCATAGTGTTAAGGTTGAAGATTTGGGAAAAGAAAAGAAAATTGAAGAAAACAAAGTTGAGTTGAAATTATTGTCCCGACACTTGAAGTATGTATTTCTTAATAAGGAGAGATACAAACCAGTGATAATCAGCAGCTCATTATCTCCAATTGAGGAAAAGAAACTAATAACAATTCTGCAGAATAATATGGGAGCCATAGGGTGGAAATTAGCAGATTTGGAAGGTTTAAGCCCATCCTGTTGTATACATAGGATCTACATGGAACAAGATTACAAGTCTGTTGCACAACCTCAAAGACGTCTCAATCCTACTATGAAGGAGGTTGTTAAAAAAGAGGTGATTAAACTTCTTGAAGTAGGTATCATTTATCCTATTTCTGACAGCAGTTGGGTGAGTCCTGTATAGGTTGTTCGTAAGAAAGGAGGTATGACTATAATTTATAATGATAAAAATGAATTAATTCCTACTAGGACTGTCACAGGTTGAAGAATGTGTATAGATTATAGGAAATTGAATCAAGCAACTAGAAAATATCATTTTTCCTTACCTTTCATGGATCAAATGTTAGAAAGGTTAGTAGGGCAAGCTTTTTATTGTTTTTTGGACGGGTATTCAGGGTATATCAAATAACAGTAGATTCGGGAGATCAAGAAAAACTGTTTTTACTTGTCCTTTTGGTGTGTTTGCTTACAGGAAAATGGCATTTGGATTGTGTAACGCACCAACAACTTTTCAATGATGCATATTAGCAATCTTTTTAGATCTGGTGGAAGAATGTATAGAAGTTTTCATGGATGATTTCTCAGTCTTTGGTGCATCATTCGATCATTGATGGAAAACTTGAATACCGTACTGAAGCAATATGTTGATACCAATTTGGTTTTAAATTGGGAGAAATGTCATTTTATGGTAACTGAAGGTGTGATACTGGGTCATAAAATTTCGGCTAGAGGTATTGAAGTTGATAAAGCAAAAGTGAAGGTTATTGAAAAATTACCACCACCAACAAATGTGAAGGACATCAGAAACTTTCTTAGACATGCTGGATTCTATAGAAGATTTATCAAAGATTTTTCAAATATTGCTACGTCACTCAATAATTTGCTCAATAAGGATATTCCTTTTAATTTTAATGCTGAATGTTTGCATGCTTTTACACAGTAGGAACAAAAATTGATTTCAACTCCTATAATAATTGCTCCTGATTGAAATTTAGATTTTGAATTAATGTGTGATGCAAGTGAAATACCTCTGAATATCATGTTGGAAGTAAAAATATTTGACTGTTGGGGAATTGATTTTGTAGGCCTTTTCCCATCCTTATTATGTAATGAGTACATCTTGATAGTAGTTGACTATGTGTCTAAGTGGGTGGAAGCAGCAACAACCGCAAAAGCAGATGCAAAAACGGTGATAAAGTTTTTAAAGAAGAATATATTTTGCAGGTTTGACACGCCTAAAGTTTTGATCAGTGATGGAGGAAAACATTTCTGCAATAATCAACTCAAAAAATGTTTGGAGCATTATGGAGTTAGACATAAAGTTGCATCACCATATCATCCACAAACAAATGGGAAGCAGAAGTGTCAAATAGAGAAATCAAAAGAATCTTAGAGAAAACTGTTTCATCCTCAAGGAAAGATTAGTCAATGAAGTTGGATGATGCGTTATGGGTTTATAGAACTGGATACAAATCTCCTACTGGGCTTTCAACTTGTTTATGGCAAGTCATGTCATCTCCTGGTAGAAATGGAGCACAAAGCTTATTGGGCTTTAAAATTCTTAAATTTTAACCCTAAAGCTTCAGCAGAGAAAAGAAAAACCCAGATAAATGAATTAGAAGGAATGAGACTTAATGCATATGAATCATCTAAGTTGTACAAGGAGAAAGTCAAGGCATATCATGACAAGAAACTCTTGAAACGAGAATTTCATCTAGGTCAATTTGTGTTGTTGTTCAACTCAAGGTTAAGGCTTTTCCCTAGAAAATTAAAATCCAAATGGTCAGGTCCATTTTTTATAAGAAATGTTAAGCCTTACGGTGTTGTGGAATTGGAAGATCCAGAAACAAGAAGAACATGGACAATCAATGGGCAAAGAATCAAAGCTTATCTGGGAGGTGAAGTTGAAAGACTCACCTTGATCACTTATCTGATTGAGCCATGAAGTAGACAAACATCGAGCTGAAAGACGTTAAACAATCGCTCCTAGGAGGCAACCCAGTGTTTTAAATTTGTTTTCTTTGTGCATTTTAAGTTTTTGGTAGTCAATTGTGAATTAAGTTTGTGTGAACAATATTTGGTTTAGTTGTTAAGTTTTTTATTGAGTCAGCATACAAAATAATTTGTGAAGTTCGTTACTAGAAGTTTTGCATTTGAGTGTCATGTTTTGAGTCATGTGTACTTGCACTGTGGTGGTTGATGAGGCACAACGCGATGGTGGATGTGACATGGGTTAAGGCTGAGGTGGTTGGAGATGGTTTAGCTGGGAGGTGATTTGGTGTCCTAGAGCACGACGATTTGGGAGTGAGGGTGAGTGAAAGTTAAGGAGGGTGAAGATGGGATGCAAGGTGAGATTGAGTTTGTGGGTGAGGTGAAACAGTGGGATTGCAGTGGTGTTATAATGATTATTGGTGGCTAAGTCGCACGACGTGGCTAAGGTTTGCAGCGGTACTCTGCATGGTGGCTAAGGTTGAGGGCAAAAATGAGGGAGTCGCAAAGTGGAGGTAGTTTGGGGTGAAAGGGTGGCTAGCATAAGGTGGTCCATGGTGTTAGAGTTGAGAGGCTTGGTGGAGGGTGGTGGGCAAAGGTTAGGGTGGAGGTGTGATGGATATAGGTTTCAGTACATGCCAGATCCAATAGGAAGAATAATTTGTGCTAAGATGGTTCTCTGACTTATTTGATTAGGTCGATGTTCTTGTTGTTTGATTTGTGGATTGTGACTCTAGATTCAAAAGATCATATTTGATTGTCTGATAGGGCATTGAATTTGCGGAGTTTGATTGGTTTGAGTGGGAATGGAAGAAGGGAAAGTTAGAATTGGGAGGATGACGGAGCTTAAGTACGTGTAGTGTTTGAGTATTATCTTTAACTTATATTTATTTCTAAATGATTCAGTGATTTTAGAGTATAAGACAAACTCAAATTTTTTATCAAAACAATTTGCAAAAAATTAATTGATCCTAAAAAATTAGATGAGTTGGAAAATGAAACCATTAAAATCTTGTGTCAGTTGAAAATGTATTTTTCCTCTTTATTTTTTGATATCATGATGTATTTGATAGTCTATTTGGTCAGGAAATTTCGATTATGTGGTATAGTTTTTCTTAGATAGATGTACATGAAGATCTTAAAATGATATGTGAAGAATAAGTACATGTCAAAAACTTCTATCGTGGAAAAGTACATTGCAGAAAAAAGTCATTGAGTTTTGTTCAGGTACATGTTAAAACAGAACCAATAGGAATTCCTAAGATGAGACATGGTGGAAGATGTGAAGGTAAGGGTACTCAAACTTTAAAGATTAAAAATGTCAATTAGAAATAAGTTGATCAAGCACATTTGTACATATTGAACAATATTGATGAAGTAATATTGCAACACATAAGTGAAATAAAGATAACACATCCGTAAATGAATGAAAAATGGGTATTGAAGAAACATAACAAACATTTTCTTTCTTGGTTTTGGAAAAGGTATATGGTGAGTTTAATGCTTAAGACACACTTTTGAGACTCACTTGTGGGCCTTACAGTGATGTCATTATTTGGTGGGTATGACATTAACAACTATTGTTTCTACTTAATAATAGAAGATGACAAAAGTAGAATACAAATAGTGGGGTTATAATTTAAGTTGAGTCTATGAACTTTTTTGAATTTAAAGACAAAAATCTCATTATAGCATCTGAGTTATTTTTGGGTCATACAAGAAATATCAAAAATCGATTATGTTACGTTCAGGGTGCCTATGTTCAAGTGTAAATGGGTTGATAATAATACGGGTGTGCAGATAGATAATTGAAGATTTACTCTGGTTGATTTGAACAAGGTCAGTTATAAGGACGAACTTTTATTATGACATATCAAGCGAGACAAATATTTTATGTTAAGGATTTATGTAATGAGAAATGGTCAATTGTCTTTGAAGGAAGAAAGATCAATGGAATTCACGAAGATGAGTATATAGATATACATGAGACACTTTCATTTTCAAGTAGAACATTTGATGATCTTTTTGACAATGATATGGATGTCATGCAAGTTAGTTGAAGTGATCATGATGAAAGGATGTGGGAAAATATATCAACATAATAGGTGTTTGTCTATTACATTAATTATTTTGTTATAAATATATTATATTCATTTTATTGAAATTTATTAATCATATTAGTTTTTTAGGATTATGTTGGATTCGACGTTTGACGAGTGACAAAAGCCGAGGTAAATCTACCACCTAGTTGAAGGGGTTGACAGCGAGACCATGTTGTTAGGAGAGGATACAAGTTGACATGGATTACGTGACATTTATTATTATTATTATTTGTATAAGAGTAGCAGGTCACAAAATAAATAAAATATTACATATATGTAAAAGTAATTTACATCACTATATATATATACAAAAGAAGAAGGAATTTTATTTTTGATTCCTTCTATTTTTTCTACAATTTTACAAATATCTACATTACCGATGGAAACAAAGCTGATTAAAGGGTTTTGAAAAAAGGTAGGAGGCATACAAAAGTTAACCACTACTAGTCCATTTAACATAATGAGATTTCCTATATCGGATGCAAATGTTATTGTTGATAATCTTGTCCCTCTAAAAGTAACTGAGTTGTCTATAACGTTCATGTTCCAAGTAGTTCCTAGGAAGAAGGTAGTGATGCTTACAAAAAAGAGATTTGGAATATTTGGCATCTCCATCTACTTAAGTTGATGTTTAAATAAAACATGCACAAAAGATCACAATAGAGAGTGAGAACATTTATCATTTACAATAATACAATCTTATAATATATAGATATATATGTTTCAACTTCCTCAACACATTCTATTTTATGAAGATTTAAATTAAATTTGTAGTGACTAAGCATGATAAATGAGTCCAATTTTAATCACTCTCACAGTGATATTTACTCATTTAAATCTTCAAGGTCCAACCTCCATCTACAATATCATCAAATCTTCACAAATAGATATTATTATAATTGAATAATATAACTATAAATTAATAAATAGGATCGTTGCATTACTAGAGATAAAATAAAGTAAACAAACAGGACCAATACATAACTAGAGATAATTAAAATAGGATTAGTGCAAGACTGGAAATAAAATAAAATAAACAAACAGGCCAGTACATAACTGGAGATAATTAAAATAAGACTAGTGCAAGACTAGAGATAAAATAAAATAAACAAACAGGACCAGTACATAACTGAAGATAATTAAAATAGGATCAGTGCAAGACTAGAGATAAAATAAAATAAACAAACAGGACCAGTACATAACTGAAGATAATTAAAATAGGATCAGTGCAAGACTGGAGATAAAATAAACAAGCATAAGGCAGGACCATTACGTAGTTAGAGATAAATAAACAAATAATTAAATAAATAGAATAAGGTTAGGGACACCTCACTCCACAACTATAAACAAAATAAAATATATTTAATGATAATATTCTCCTCCTCTACCTTACGAATTGCGGATGATGTACCAAAATTTTACAAAGACGATTTTATCTTTCTCTTTCTTTTCTCTCCTTATTTTTAGGGATGGCAAAACGGGTCAGGCCCGGCGGGGCGGGTTGGTGTTTTCGACCCACCGGCCGTTTTGGCCCGCCCCCAAGCCCGCCAACCGCGGGACGAGCGGCCTGACCTGCGGCCCGCTTAATTAATAAAAAAATAATTTTTTATTATAATAAAATTAATTATAAAAATAATATATAAAATTAAAAATTTAAAAAAGAGAATTAAAAAAATTTCACTCTCATTCTCCTTATTGAAACACAACATTCTCTCTCATGTTCTCCTTGTTCATTCTAAGCACTATTATTTTTATCTTTATGACTTGAATTAAAGGTGTAAGAACTCAACTAAGAATAATGTAAAGTTTTATCAAATAAAAAAGATATAGGTATTTGAATTTTTCAATATAAAAAATATAAATTTTATAAGTTTTAACGTTATTTATATATATATATATATATATTTGTTATTATTTATTATTATGTAAATTTTATTATTGTTCTAAATTATAATTTCTTAAAATAATGTATTGATTTATATTATTAAATTAAAATAATATATATATATATATATTGAATTATTGACAAACAAATAATAATCTTATTGTTAAATTTATTAAAAAATTTATTTTAAAAAATAAATTATTTTTTTCTAAATTATGGCGAGCTAAAGGCGGGACGGACCAAAAGGAGACGAGGCCGACTGTTTTGTCATCCCTACTTATCTTTCTCGCTTTCTCTTTTTTTTTGCTCTCTTTCTCTTCCTCCCTCTCTCTTTCTTTCTCTTTCTCCCTTTCTCTTTCTATTTCTCTTTCCTTCTATCTCTTTCTATTTCTATTTCTCTTTCATACTTCCTTTTCTTCGTACAAATCTTCCCCCTTCCCTTTTTATAGCAATTTTTTTTCTTTTTATTTATTTAATTACGTAACCATTAATTATGATTTTGATAAGATTTATCTTTTAAGATAAGATAACTTTATCTTTTATATATATATATATATATATATATATATATATATTAAGAAAATTAATAATTAATAATTTTCTTTTCTTTCATTTTTATAAATATAACAAATATATATATATATATATATATATATTATAGTAACAAATTTCTTTTAATATATGCTTATTTTATTATAAATATATTTAAATTTTTGAGATGTTACATATTCTCATTTTGGTAAGGCATAGAGTCAAAATGTTATTAAGTTTAAGAGTGATTTGGAACTCTTAGCTAGACAACATGTTTATATTATTATTTCATATTGGAATGATGTTAAGGATGAAATTTAAGACTTTCTTAACACGAAAATATGTATTTGAAAAGTATTAAGATGAATCTCCCTTTCTAAAGTATCATATTAGTGAAGAGGATTGGTTAACGTTTTTTGCCAATTAATTAAACTCTTCTTAGAGGTTAGTTGTTAGCAATTTTTATATTAATAATATTTTATGTATTACTCAAATTTTCTTATTTGTAATGTAGGATGGATAACTAGCTGTCCATGAACGTTAAAAGTTTAATGATGCACTCATATATTATCGTGGAGTAAGGGATGAGTATGCATTGTTAGAACAGCTACTCATGAATTAAAATATTTTTATTCTAATATGAATATTTTTTTATACAAATTCTAAATGTTAAATAAAAATAGAAATACATATAAAAAAACGCCAAAGTATATGTTAAGTAGTATTTTATCCGACGTAAATTGTCGACCTTACCTCCAAAGTAAATTTCCGTCAAGTAAGACACTACTCGATATAAATGTTGACATTTATTTTAATTTTATCAAACCCTTAGGTCTATTCTTCTATAATTCTGTTATAAATTTATATTAATGTTTATATAATCCAATATCAATTTATATCAATTAAAATTAAACGTAAATTTATATTTCTCAGTGGAACCTTAGTGTGATGTACAAATCCAAAAGTAATAGACTAAAAAAAATTACTATACTGTAAATAATTTTTTATATCCTAAACTTAATTATATATAAATAAAATAAATATATAATTTTATAAAAATTATGTATTTATAACACTGGTATATACTATTATTCGAGGACAACAATATAATTTACAAAATATATTTGTGGATTCATATAAAATTTCAATTGACGTGTTCTTGATCAATTGAAATATATTTTATTTAACACACTTTATTTGATAAAAATTAATCAGAGATGTTGACTATCTCTTCATGACTTTAGAAATTGGGAAAATAACATTATAATTTTTTCCTAAATCATTGGAATATATATCTATTTTATTAGATCCAAAAGTCTCATAACTTAAGAATTAAATTAAGAATAACTTATAAACTTTTTTTCTCGATACACCTTTAAATTAAATCATTATAAAAATATTTCGTTTCAAAATGAATAACCTCATAAATGTACTAATTAACTATAATAATATAGTATCTTAGAGTTTAGACAATGTTTTAGATGTGAATTTATATTGAGCAGATCATAATTGAACAATTTTTTCTATAAATATTAAAAAATAAATCTCTATAAATTAAATTATAATATAAGATAATTTATATATTTTTAATTTGTGTATAAGTTAATTTAAATTATAAAAAAATAATTATTTTTGTCCTCCTAAAAATACTTTTTAGAAAATTTTATTCAAACCTACGTTAAATATAATCAATGAAATATTTAAATGAAATTTTCATTTTGATTCCATCTAAAATGAAAGATACATATCAAATATTAAATTAATAAACTTTAAAATATACTTATAAAAAATTTAATAAAGAAAAAGTAGAATGTTTATTTTTTAAAAATAGAAAACTATTTAATGAAGAATAACTATTATACTAAAAAAATATAATATTTATTATTAACATTGATATATATATTAAAAAAATTAAAATGTAAAATAAAATTTTATATTAATAAAAATAATGAAATTAAATAAGTAAAATAAATCTATAAATATAATATCTTAAAATTTTAAATTAAAAATATAGTGTATTCTTATGTATGATTCACTTATATCTTATTTATAAAAATCTCTCACTATTAATTCTTTCCTTCTTAATACTTTCACAAATAATATATTAATCATGTGAAGGTAGTTCAAGCAAATCAGTTGAAGTTACTCCATAAAAATGTGGAAGCAGCCACAAGTCAAACCAAGTCGTCGTCATTTCTAACTCTTCATGTTTGCCTCGTCGTGCACTTTTCTTTTACCATGAAATTGTTCCAAGAGAAAAACATCACTAATTAACATGCATATTATAATATATGGAACCGTGATCAACCCAAACACCTTGGTCCTTCACATGTTCACGTAATAATTTTGGAAATGCAGAAATCATATTTGTTTTATTCACAGTCAAATGAACTTTTGTTCTTCTGCCACATGCAAAATTTAAACTAGAATTTCCACGAAGAATCTAGACACTCAATAAAATAAATAAAATATCAATTATATATATATATATATATATATATATATATATATATATATATTTATTTAGTTCGAAAACCTGTATTGTATTCTTAATCAAAATATATTATAATTAACGAATTGAGTAAATTTAACCAATGCGACTTTTCATAATTTATAAATTTTATTTCTGATAAAAAAAATATTTGAAAGCGAACGAAAATATGTCTTAATAAATACTTTTCTTTACATTAAAAAAAATAAAAAACAAAAAATACAAGCCGTCATTGCTAATCTTTTCTTCGTGGAAGATGCACGTGAAAATTTTAGCAATGATCAATATACGTTTCTCTCATTAAAAAGCAACAAATTGACATTGAAAATTTCTACTTAGATTTTATGTCGTTGAAAAAATTAGATTACAAGAAGATACCAAAGAATACACATTGATAATATAGTTCTTTATAAATATTGATTCATAGATAATTAAAAAAATAAAATTAATCATTTGATTATATATATATATATATATATATATATATATTCTTATTTATAAATTTTTTATTGATGATGTATTTAAAATAGAATATTATTTTTCTTGTAGATGCATTTATTCATGCAGTTGCGTATAGTGGAGTGCCTAGGAAAAAAAGTGATTGTGAGAAACAGTAGTCCCTGAAAGTGACCCTTAATAGACAAGGGGATTGTATTTGTTTATATTTAAATATAATAAGTTATTTAGTTTAATTTAATTTATTTTACTAAGGAAGAATTAATTTTCAAAACTGATTAGTTTTTAATCTTAAATTGATTTTCTTCTATTTTTTAAGTCGGTTTAATTTTAAACCTTCCATGAATTTTCACAAATGAAAGAAAAAATTTATTAATATTTATATTGCTTTTTATTTTAATATTATATCAGAACAAATGAAAAAAAAATTAATAATTTTATTTTATTTCAATTATTATATCAGTACAATTAGTATTTTTACTATTGATTAAAAAAAATTGTACAATGAATTATTCAACTAATGTAATATGAATATATACATGTTAATATCAAATTCATAACTCAATCTAATTAAAAAAAATTAAATTAAATTGAGTTTTTTATTTTTATTTTATTTAATGCAATTTAACTCCATTATTCATCCGATTAAGTTGAATGAATTATATCAAAGATTTTAAAAATGTAATTTTTTATTAAATTTTTTAATTTTTATATATTTTAAAAAACAAACTATATTTTTTTAAATAATTAAATATTTAAAAATATATATTTAATTAATATAATAATTAGATAAATTAAATAATAATTTTATTATTATTCATGTTAATATTATTTAGTAAATTAAATCAATAAGGTTATGTGAAATTAAACATATAAATTCTATGTATAATTTATAAGATATTAAACTAGATTAGATTAAGTTTAATTATACATGTATATAAACTTAGTTTAATAGTGGAATTGAATACACATTTATTAAATTATAACTTGTGTTGGTGGAGTAAAAAATTAAGCAAAAGTGCAATATATAAATGTTGGATAGTAAATACATTACCGTCAAATTTCAGACACGTGGATGTGTCACGTGTCAAAGACTTGACTTGGAAATTATATACTTTGATATGCTATTTTCTTCCCATGTAGTTGGTAGTTTACGTGTCACGTACCTTTCGTTTCTTTCCATGCCATCCGCAGGAGTAAGATATGTTTCAATATATGCTTAAAACAGAAATAAAATCATAGAAGCTAAAGATTTTAACTAATATATCTTTAAATAATATTACTTGTTTTATTTTTCCTTCTTTATTTTGCTTTTACCAAACAAACCAAATTTTATTTTCATTCAAAAAGTTATACAGTAAATTACATATAATGTCTCCTAATGATAATTATGTAAGTCTTTATATTTACCAATGTAATGTAATTATAACAGACTTTGGTGAAAGAGTTGTGTGAATAGTTTAACATCATTTAATATGGTTGTACAAAATAATTAGAGGGAACGCAGTGGATGTGTAATTGTATTAAGAATTTGAAGAGTTTAGGAAAAAAGTGTCCCTTATAATTAAGGGAAAGTTAATTGGTGCAATAGTACCATAGTGATGATGATGATGATTAAGACCTAAATTAAATTAAATCCGCAAACGTATATATCAATGGCTATAAGCAAAGTTGGTTATATTTCCTTGCTAGCATACCATTTCAGCACTTGGATACAAGATGCAATAAATTTAAGTGTTGAATTTGAGGCACTTGCAATTTCTTTTAAGTAAGCCAAGTCAGGTACTACCACACTACCACCATCCTTTGCCACTCCCTTTGCTTGTGGGGACTTTGCATTTCCCAGTTTGGTAATTGCCACTTCTCTTCCTCTCCTAAATATCCACACTTCTTCTAGTCAATAGGACAGCGACCTACAATACTCACCCCGACATTAATTCAACCTAAAATCTTACTATACCAAATTCCTTCATGTTTTCTTATTTAATTCTCATCTTTCAAGTTTTTGACAAAATTAATTCATCTTTTACTAATTATATTCTTTTTTTTAAACTTATATATTTTACACTTGTCAAACTCTCAATATTATAATTTAAGCATGAATTGAAATTATATATTAAATGTAAATGATAAAATTAAGTAATTAGTTAATGTTTCAAGTTTTACATAAAAAATAATATCAAGTTTTTTCTTGTCGATAAAAGCATCATAATTGCTTAATGTGATGTTTAAATAGTTGCGTGAAATAATCTTATATAAAAAGGAATCCTATGTAGTATAATAAGTGTTTATTTTTATTTTTTTTATAGTTATGAAGTAACTTATAAAAATAAACAAATTAAATTAAATAATAAGAAAAAATAAGAGAAAAAAATGAATTTTTTAAAGTTTATTAAGAAAATTTTTAATCAAATAAAATTAAAAGTAAATTGTTTAAAAATGATGTAGTATCTTACATTCTTCTTTTACTTTTTTTTTAAGATAAAAAATAACTTACGTGATTTGTTATGTTGGAGATGGCTTAAGAATATCTTAATATTAATCCTCTCAAAAATATCCATCACCCAAAATCCCATTTTTTCCTATTACTGAGATCCCCACAGTATAAAAGGCCTGCGTGTCTAAATGTCTCAGCACTTGTTCTTTAGTCTACAATATATGTTCATAGTGAGAATTGCAGAGTCGAAATTAGAAAAAATATGCTTTATCTGCTCTCATCGTGTGTGTGTATACCACGTGCAATTTCGGTTCAACCAAGCACAGATCACAGCAGGTGCCCATCTATTCTTTTAACAAGATCATTAAAATGATCATCTTTCTACAAATATTTTCACTGCTTAATAAGTTATGCAGCTACTCATTCATATTATATACTTTGTTTTTTGTAGTTCCAAGTCTGACAGAGCGCAGAGAATTGGTGAGTTAAGAGGATACTTTGTACATGTAGCAATTTTATGGAGTTCCTTCAATGTTGTTTTCATTTACTATTAATTTGGGTTTTAGACATTTTTATTGATTTTGCTTTCTTCAAACTGACATTCTATACCTATATAGAGTATCTCACAAAAATCCCTCGGAGTGTCAACTTGGAGAGCCTGCAGAATGGGTATTTGTTTCCTGAGGTCTGTGATTTTTTAATTTTCCTGCCTCTTAACAAGTGTTTGACATATTCTGGCTTTGTTTAAAATGGTGTGATTTTTTACCACTTTTAGATATTAGACAAGTTTGCTTAAAAACTTATTAATTAGTTGAGTTCTGTTTAAATAAACTTCTCCATCAATGCTTACACAAGAAAATTAATTTATACATACTAGTTTTGGGAAATATCAGAGAAGAGAGTTCCTAAAAAAAAGTTAATTTTTGACTAATGAAAGTTTTATTCTTTTTTCGTCTGAGCGCTTACAAGAACTCTATCTAAACAGTGCTTTAAGCTGTTCTACCATTAGCTTAGTGGCAATTTTTGGATTCCATTTTCAATTATGATGTAGCTTTATAGTCTTATTACCTTATTATATCTTATTCTTAACCAGATATCCATGCGAGAGTCTGATTATGCTCAAAGGAATCCACATGCAAGATTGATAAGACTTGGAATTGGTGATACTACACAGCCAATACCAGACATTATAACTTCAGCTATGGCGGAGGTAATAATTACACGAAAGGGGTCAATATATTTATTCTTTGCATCTAAATAAACTCCACTAAATAAAGGGAACGTGGAAAGGGATTGGTAGGTTGAGTTTTTTTTAATAATAATTTGCTTTTCGGAATTACATAAGAGGCACAATTCGACAAGTCCAACTTGAGAATTGATGTATCATGTCTCTTTTCTACCCTTTACGCACAAACTGCTAGATAAAGAGGACTTGGAGCCTAAGGAACTTGAATATCCGAGAAAATGAGTATGACCCTGCATCAACATTACCATTTGACTCCTGCCACCATGTAATTTAACTTTCAAAAAAAGTTGCCACATATCAAGGGAAGCTTTACCTTAATGTTGCTAGTAACGTAAAGAATCGCCTGAGTTCCTTCATATTCATGTCTCTAAATTTATCTGTTGACATAAACAGAAGTTGGAAAAAAAAAACAAGACATTCCACTTAAAATTTTCTTTAACCTGGTAGATTAACTACTTTGCAATGAACAATTTGAGCCATTCAGGGGAAAAATGTTTAATTTGGGTGAAGTTTGTATCCAGTGAATCACAGAGAAATGGGATAACAAAAGAACAGAGTATATAATATATTGTTTTGCAGCAAGCAATGGCTCTGTCAACAGCACAAGGCTATAAGGGTTATGGGCCTGAGCAAGGCTACAGGGTAAACTGCCCCTGCTTGTTTCTGGTTCGATTAAATTGTCCTGCTTATCCTCCTGCTTTTGGAACTCATGTTCACAGAACTTCATGGACTTTTCAGGAGCTAAAAAGGGCAATAGCAAAAACCTTTTACCAAGATATGCAAGTGAAAGAAAATGAGATTTTTGTATCTGATGGTGCCCAGTGTGATATTTCTCGCGTTCAGGTAAGGGACCTTGTTTCCTAGATTGATGAGGGCCTGGCTTGCAACAAATAAAAGAAATTGAAGGAGCCTTTTTGTTTAAATTTCAACTATTAAAATATAATAATTACTTATTTCTGCTATACTCGCATGTAGATGCTTCTGGACGCTAGTTTGTCAATAGCTGTGCAGGATCCAACTTTTCCGGTAATTACTTTTTTATTCATATTGAAATTTGATCTGAAAAGAAGAATTTTTAAGAAATAAGAAGTGTTCTGAAGGAATGAAGTGATGAATGATGACAGGGTTACGTAGATTCCAGCGTGATTGTTGGTAGGGCTGGAAGGTTGAATGCAGGGAGTGGAAAGTACAAAAAGATTGTGTACATGAAGTGTGGACCAGAGAATAATTTCTTTCCAAACCTATCAACAACTCCAAAGACTGACTTGATTTTCTTTTGTTCTCCAAACAATCCAACTGGTAGTGCTGCGTCTCGGCAGCAACTTGAGCAACTTGTGGAGTTTGCAAAAGCAAATGGGTCTATCATCATTTATGACTCTGCTTATGCTGCTTACATTTCAGATGAAAGCCCTAGATCAATTTTTGAAATTTCTGGAGCCAAAGAGGTGGTCATAGCCTTCAATTACCTTCATAGTAATAGGTCAATCATAAATGGCTTCCACCAAAATTTAAATTGATTTACTTAATTTTTTTATTACAATCCTTGAGACATAGCAGCAGCCATGACATGTATGCTTTGTGTGCAGGTGGCAATTGAAATTTCATCATTTTCCAAATTTGCTGGGTTTACTGGTGTCCGGCTGGGGTGGACAGTAGTGCCAGAAGAGTTGTTGTATGCCAATGGTTATCCTATGATAAGGGATTATGATCGCATTGTCTGCACCTGCTTCAATGGTGCATCTAATATTGTTCAAGCTGGTGGACTTGCATGCCTTTCTCCACAAGGATTTCAGGTTTCATTCTACCTTCTTTCTGTCAGGTGCCTTATCGATTTCAAAATCGACCCTTTTGAAGAATGGACTTGGTCATGAAACTTATTTGTTTTTGTCCACTCGCGTTTTTTCAGGCATTGAAAACAATAATGCAGTATTACATGGAAAATGCAAAGATACTTGTTGAGACGTTTGAGTCAATGGGCCTAAAAGTGTATGGGGGCAAAAATGGGCCTTATATATGGGTGCATTTTCCAGGGTTGAGTTCATGGCAAGTCTTCAACCAGATTCTTGAGAGAGCAGCCATTGTCACTGTCCCTGGAATAGGGTTTGGTCCTGGGGGCGAGGGCTATATTAGAGTTAGTGCCTTTGGTCGCAGAGAATCTGTGTTGGAAGCTTCGAAGAGATTGACAAAACTACTATAAAAAAATTATACATTTATGTGTTCAGTATTGACCATTATTCGCTTATGGTAGATGAGTTTACTCAAAATATTAGAAACATTACGCTTCGATTGCTTAACTAATTTTAGCTCAATTATCATAACTTGGTTATCATTTAATGTCTGCATAATAATGTATAAAAGTTGAATCAAGAGTTTCATATAACGATAAGTTAGTTCCTTCTTCATTTTAAAATTGCTGAAGTATTTTGCACCGGTATGGAAAGTTCGAATATTCGTTGGAGTAGTTAGAATTTTGGGATGAAGTGCGTGTTTGAGAAATAGTTTGGTCCTCCTACTTGACCAGCCATATAAGTAAATGATAAGAGAGATTCTTTTTTATCGAGTGTGTCAGAGAGTAAAAATGTTTGCTTGCAATGGTTTGAACGGCATTAAAGCACACCCTAAAGCCTGTAAGAGGTTCTTTGCGATAAATCTAGTGAAATTAGACTGAATTAGTATCTTGGTTTTTAAGGGTTTATTTGATTTTCAAGATGAATATGAAGGACCGGAAATTAGTGGATTTAAAAGAGAAATAGTGAAATTGGGGTCTCTTGAATTAAGGAAAAATTGATTAAAAACGAGAAAAAATAAGACAAAAATTTATGAGTAATGTAATTGATTTAACAAATTAAAAAATTAATATTTAATTGATAAAATTATGATATTTTAATTTTATCTTTATTTTAAATTAAGATTTTATAATAAAATATAATTTATATAAATAATGTTAAAATTAGATGTGATATTTAAAATATAAAAATTTAAGTATATGAATTTATAATAAAATAAAATACAATTGTTAAAAATTAATTTAGAATAAAATTTACATAATTTCTTTAAATGAAATAAAAGTGTAATATTAATCAATAAAATTATTTTAAATTAAATATAAAAATAATTTAAATTGAAGTAATAATAGTTTGTTAAAAAAATATAATATCATGATAAATTATGAATTTTATTATATTCAAATTATAATTAAATACAAATTTATTTCATTGAGTACTTTTTTTATATTCATAGTGTTAAATAAATTATTAGGAATAAAATTTGATAGAATAAACTGTATATTAAATTCAAAAAATTATAGGAAAAATATGTAATAAATAATTACAAAGTTAAAAAAAAAATTCGAATTACTTGGTCATATATAATAAATAATTTAAAAAAAACATAATAAGAAAACTATTTAATTCAGAATGAAATTGATCAAAATAATATCATAGCAGAACGGTGAACATATTGTTAAACGAAATAATTACTAATGTTATGTATTAGGTAATCATTTGAAACATAAATATTAAATAATTTGTAAAGTATTAATAATAAGCCTAAATAACTCATGGGCCTGATAATTGGGCCATCGCTGGTACTGTATTACAAAATGTTGCTCCGAAATGGTCAACTTTTTCTGTCAAGCTTCAATTACTTGGTCACCAAGTTTGACTACCAAACAAAAGACGACCGCGGTGAGCAAACAATCAAACACATGATACAATTTTTTTAATAATTTGATTAATTTATTTTGACTCTTTTACTTGTGTGCCAAGCCAATCTAAAACAGACATGCCAAATTGCCTATAAATCAAATCCACCCCTGCATTAATCATGCACTCCAAAGTTTAGTGCACATTATTGTGTAGCAGATACACAGAGAAGATGGTAGGTGGTGTTGAACTTGCCGAAGCATATGTGTTGCGGAAGCAACACAAGGAGAAAATGATGGAATCAGAAAAGGGAAGAAGCAAGATGAGTATGCATGGTGCCAAGACCAATAGAACAAGTGGATGTTTCTCTTGGTTTCCAAAAAGACTCAGAAGACATACACCATGCAATGAGAGAGAGTTGATTAAGGTTTCAGCAAATCCATGAAAACTGTATGTTTTGCCGAGACATTGTTACATAATCTGGTTGTAATATATGAATGTTGTGTGTTTTGAGATTTTTGGGGTTAGAAGTTACATAAGGGTGAAACTTAGTATCATAGTATATGCTGAAGTTTTCTAAATTTTTTATGGAATGTAGGTGATAATGTAAATTATCATGTAGTTTTCTTACGTTCTTAATTCATTATGGAAAACTACTCTACAGGATCTTTAGTTTATTAATTTTCACAATATAACATACATCATTACATGAATCATAGTAAGAAGACAAACCTTGATCCATGAGAATCTATTATTTAATCTTTTCGTTCTTCAATTTCTTTTTCCCAATCTATCTCTTTGTCTTTCTTTCTCTTCTCACGCTTTTTTGATGGTTTACCGTGAAAAAAATCTTAATCTTATGACCAGAGACATAACCCTTATTCCATTTTATTAATCAACGTCCATCAAGTTGGTTACCGTAAGTTAATATTTTATTTTATTTTTATTTTATTCTAACTTCACATAATAACCAATAGGTCTTCATATTTTATTAAATCACATTTTGGCTCATTATTATATTTCACATGAGTCACATAATAGAATAAATTAATTCTAACATTCTCCCACTTGACTCATATGATGTCATACGATTCTGTGATTTAATACTTAAGTCATAATGTGCATTAAAGGACCTTACATAAATTGGTTCTATCATTATTCATAATTAAAGATACAACTATAACAAGGGTCATGACGGTTACATGTCATTCAATCGACAGACTCCCTTCCATGTACCATTATATTATCTTTTTCTCCTTAATATGACTTTATAATGAGAAGTCCATAATGGGTTCAAACATAATATCATTTTAATAATAATAACATAATTTGTTTTCTTCATCATAATTTGCATGCATATAAATAAAGAAGAAAACACAAATTTCAAAAACTTATACATTAAAGATCTCAGAGTGTCACATAAACATTAATAATAACATTAACATTCAACATTCACTACTAGTAAACATAATGTCCATATTTACTATATGACCAGCAAACAACTTGGGCGGTAATCCCTTTGTTAAAGGATTAGCAATCATAAGATCAGTGCTAATATGTTCTATTGACACTTTCTGTTTCTGAACTTCCTCTTTAACGGCAAAGTATTTCAATTTCATATGCTTAACACCTTTGGAATACTTGTCGTTCTTAGAAAAGAAGACTGCTGCGGAATTGTCACAATAAATTTTTAGCGGCTTGACAATGCTGTCGACTACTCCAAGTCCTGAAATAAAATTTTGCAACCAATTAGCTTGAACTGTGGCCTCAAAGCATGCCACAATTTCAGCTTCCATGGTGGATGCAACAATGACAGACTGCTTCGCACTTTTCCATGAAATCGCTCCTCCGGTTAAAAGATACACATAACCAAATGTAGACTTTCGTGTATCCATACAACCAGCAAAATCTGAATCTATATATTCAATCACCTCAAGGTGATCAACTTTCTTATAAGTAATAATGTGATTCTTTGTTCCTTGTAAGTATCTTAAAACTTTCTTTGCAGCCTTCTAATGATCCAGTCCAGGATTACTCTGGTATCTACCCAGCATACCAACTGCAAAGCTAATATCTGGCCTCATACATGTTTGAGCCTACATCAAACTCCCAACAACAAATGCATAAGGGATATTTTCCATCTGTATCCGTTCCAAGTCATTCTTTGGACATTGCATGAGACTAAATTTGTCTCATTTTTATATTGGAACGGGAGATGCTGAACACTTCTCCATTCTGAATCTCTCTAAAATTTTATTAATATATGTTTTCTGAGACAAACCTAACACTCCTTATGATCTATCACAGAATATCTCTATTCCTATCACATAGTATGCCTCACTCATATCTTTCATTTTAAAGTTGTTAGAGAGAAACTTCTTAGTCTCACTTAATAGACCAAGATCATTAGTCGCAAGCAAGATATCATCAACATACAAAATCAGAAATATAAACTTGCTCCCACTGACCTTCAGATATATACACCGATCAACAGTGTTTTCCTTAAATCCAAAGGACATAATAATATCATTGAACTTAAGATACCATTATTGAGAAGCTTGTTTAAGTCCATATATTGATTTCTTAAGTTCACACACCATATGTTCATTTCCTTCTTCAATAAACCCCACTGGTTGATTCATATAAACATCCTCCTCTAAATCTCCATTTAGAAAAGCAGTTTTAACATCCATTTGATGCAACTCAAGATCATAATGAGCTACTAATGTCATGATAATTCTAAAGGAATCTTTCTTAGAAACAGGTGAAAATATTTCCTTATAATCAATGTCATCTTTCTGAGTAAAATCTTTGGCAACAAGACGGACCTTGTAACGTTCGATATTACCATGAGAGTCACGCTTAGTCTTAAAGAGCCATTTACACCCAACACTCTTGCATCCTTCTGGAAATTCCACAAGATCTCATACACCATTATGTGACATTGATTTAAGCTCATCTTTTATAGCATCTAACCATTTGTCAGAATTATCACCATTAATGGCGTGTGAAAATGAAACTGGGTCATTATCAATATTTAGGTCATTTTCTGACTCTTGTAGATAAACTACATAATCATTCGAAATAGCAGACTTTCTTTCTCTGTGAGACCTTTTTAATACTATTTCTTGTGGTTGTTCTATTATCGGTTCATTGTTAATCTCGGTATCATTAATTTGTTATTCTTCTTGATTGTCGTGTTGTTCTACAACATGTGGAACAACAACTATTGAAGAAGATGTACTAGTTACATGAACTTGTACTCTAGCGAATGACGCGTTTCCCAAATTTATTTTATATCATTATATAAATAAAATTATAAAGATTATATTCTGTCATTAAATTACAAACTCATATAAAGATACTTACTCACAAATTTAGCATCAAATTTTGAAAACCAACTCGACACACACTTTTACTTTCGAGTTTGCCCTCACATCCAACATATAAATATATAACTATATAAATATATCAAAATATATAAATATATTTGTATTTATATATTTACACGGATATATATTTATTTGTATATAAATATAATTTATTTGTAAGTTATTATCAAAAAATTCTAGTAGCTTAGTGGTTGGAGAATCAACCTTCAACTCTAAGGTACTGGGTTCGAATCTCGAATCCCGCCAATGACAATTCTCTTAATAAATTAATAAACTTCTAAAAAATATATAAATGAAGAGATGGGGAACCTAATAAAAATATAATATAAAGAGAGAGGAGATTTCTAGATAAATAAAAGGGGGTAAATTGGTTGTAAATAAATAAAAATTATTAATTTAAAAAAACATACTTTCAAAACCGACGTTGAAATGCCTTATAATAATGAACTTCAATTAACCCATAAATCATCATTAATAATTTGAAATCTTTTGGCCACTTTGGTGACTAACAAAATTTATCATGCTTAATTTCAAATAAATAACATCTTTAATTGTTATTAACCATTCATAGCATTTTTTTATTAATTTTAATAAATATGTATATTATTCACATAATAAAATTGAAACTCATAATTTCAATTTTCATCCTAAGATTGATTTTCAATCCAAGACATTTATTTGCATTTCACGTAAAAGTGAAATTGTCATCCATTCAAAACTTTTAAACACAAGTGGAAACAATACAATTCAGTTTGCAAAACAAAATTCATTCATTTATCAATGTTTACATTATAGGTACATTAACAAAGCTTCACACTACATTAAACAAGTACCCTTAACAAAGCTTCACACTACATTAAACAGTACCCTTAACAAAACTTACAGTACCCTTAACTTACAGTATGAGTATATTATACAACTCACCTTAACATAAAAATAACTCTTTAATTATCCTTAACCTTCATAAAAAAAATGTACGTACAAAATAATGTACAAATAATATGGGGACAAAATAATATAGGGAAAAAATGGCTTCAGTAGTCACAAGTCACCAATATGTACATACAAAATAATATTATAATATAATATAATATATGAAACCTGTGTGTTTAGTACGTGCTCTCTACACGCAAAGTTTATCAACTTTACAGTTTACCATTCTTCCATCATAATTATAACATTTATAAGTATACCATGCAATGAAACCAATTTCATACATGATTCACTTTTTCAATTAAAATCAATTGTAAGACCATAACCCAATCATGTCATTTGTCTTTTCTTTTCAATTAAAAAGGATTACGTTGCACAAGGTTTATCAAATTGGTTTCAATTTGAAATTGATTGCAGCCTTATCCATTTATTCAATTTTGAGAAAAATTAAATTTGGTAATAAATTAGGGTTCATACTAATCTGATAGAGAAATCCCTAAATTCATAATTAGGGTTTATCTTAATTTGAGAAAAACTTAATATTTGGGAAAATTTTCATACAAGGAAAATCATAAATCTAATAATCAGTGCTCTGATACCACATGTAAAATTATCATGTAGTTTTTCTACATAATTTTACATACATCAGTACATCAATCATAGTAAGAAGACAAACATTGATCCATGATAATCTATTCTTTAATCTTTTCGTTCTCCAATCTCCTTTTCCCAATCTATCTCTTTGTCTTTCTTTCTCTTCTCACGCTTTCTTGATGATTTACCGTGAAAAAAACCTTATGACCAGAGATAGAACCCTTATTCCATTTTATTAACCAACGTCCATCAAGTTGGTTACCAGTAAGTTAATATTTTATTTTATCTTTATTTTATTCTAACTTCACATAATAATCAATAGGTGCTCATATTTTATTAAATCACATTTGGGCCCATTATTATATTTCATATGAATCACATAATGAAATGAATTAATTAAATTAATTTTAACGAGATAAATATTATTATGTAAATTATTCTTAAAATAATAATAATTTATGTTATATCTAAGTTTTTGATAGAATGTAGTTGATAAATATTATTATGTAAAATATTTTTAAAATAATAATAATTTATTTTACATAATAATATTATTAACAAATTACCAATGATTTTCTAACAATCTTTTAAGTAACTAATGCTAAAATTGAGAATGAGTAAAGTGAGTTGCTACTTCTTTTATTAAAGTTTGTAAATGAGTATTTTATTTAAAAAATTAAAAAAATATATTTTCTCCCAAAGAAAAATAAAAGTAGATTGGATTAACAAACAAAAAAAATTAAAAAAAAACTATTAAGAAATTAAGATGAATAAGAAAATTCGTAAAATTTATTATAAAAAAGTGCAGTAAAATTTATTAGAAAAGAGTGTGTGAAGAGTAGGTTGTAAAAACGGAATGTCAAAATATAATAATCTAATCTGACTTATATTTTAAAATAAATAAAAAAATTTAGTCTAACTAAAAATATATTTTTATTTATATAATTTTTTAAATTTTATTTTAAAAAAATAATATATCATTGATTTATTTATTTAAAATTAATTAATAATCTATTCGGACAAGATTTTATCGTTCAAAATATTTTATGATATTAAATTATAGTTATAATGACGTAATCAAAGTTATAATTGCTTATATATAAGTCAAACATATAAATATTAGATTTAGCATTTTCTTTTTTATTAAATTAACATTATAAACTTCTAAAATGTAGTTAATAAATATTATGATGCAAAATATTTTTAAAATAATAATAATAATTTATTTTACATAACAATATCATTAACAAAATACAATTGATTTTCCAACTATAGGATTTTTTTAAGTAACTAATGCTAAAATTGGGAATGAGTAAAGTGAGTTGCTAATTGTTTTATTAAAGTTTGTAAATGGGTATTTTATTTAAAAATTAAAAAAAAAGTTGAAAAGGTATTTTCTTCCAAAGAAAAATAAAAGAAGATTGGATTATCAATCCAAAGAAAATTTATAAAAAAAGGAAGAAATTAAGATGAATAAGCAAATTCAAATGCAGCAAAATTTATCGTAGAAGAGTGTGCAACGAGTAGGGTGTCAAAACGGACGTCTAGGTCTAATTCTACGGGTCAAATAAAAAAAATCTAATCATCCAACCTGACCTATATTTTAAAATAGGTTAAAATTTTTGGCTTAATATTAAAAATAATTTTTTATCTATATAATTTTTTAAATTTTATTTGAAAAAAATAATATGTCATTTATTTATTTAAAATTAACTCATAACTTATTCAAACAAAATAACATCATAAGATACATACATAAGTTACACATATCCTACTAGAAATATTAGATAACACATGTTTTAACTTTTTCTTTTTTATTAAATTCACATTATAAACTTCTAAAATTAAAAGTTTCTACTAATTGATTCAAAACTTTATTTACCTTATAAACTCCTTTGTACTTAACATAGTTAAATTGAAGATAATACTTAATAATGCAAGTGCATCTCCATAAATTTTAGAGTTAAATTTTTACTCAACAAGCTAATCTTATTATGGAACATAACTTTCACATCATGATATTTTGGAAATACACTATATTTAAGAATATATTGTCTTAAATCATTGATTCTTAGAAGCAAATGTAACTGAAGTAACATATAAGAAAAAGATGACAAAAATAGACAAAGTTTATGTTTAGAGTTTATTAATCTTTCATATATATATATATATATATATATATATATATAACAAAATATATTATCTAATTAATTTATTATACATATATTTTTTAATAAAATAATATTATTTTTATTTTTATTATAAAAATAATTAATATTTTAAAAAATGGGTCAATTTATAAACTTACGAATTAGTTTGACCTAAATCCATTTATAAATAAAGATGTTTTATAAATAATTTAAATAATATTTTTTAATATTATCTAATATTGACATGATGAATTCATTTATAAATATTTATTTATATTCTTAAAAAATAATATCAAATTGAGTATTTTTATATTTTTAACTATATAACATAATATATAAAATATTTTAATAATTAAAATAAATAGAAAATAATTACTTTTTATAAATCTATAAAAATTAAATTAAGATTTTAAGTCTATATTATTACGATTATATATATAATTTAAGAATATATATATAAATTATTATTTGTTGTTAGCAAAATATTATCACTTATCTTCTCCTATAACCCTAGCCATAACATTGTATTTATACTCACTAGTGGGTCGACGTCTTCTAAAATGTTTGTTTAGAGAGTAGATATTTAGGTTTTATATTAAGCGCTTATATGCAACAACTCGTTATATATCTGATTTATTATGTAAAGGTCAGACTACTTAGATACTATATCAGTTGTGTAATGGGTCAAGACATGGGCACTACACAATCCTCAGCCTCGAGTATTAAATGTTGAGGCTTTATATATCTGATTGTTATAAGGTTCTGTCTTTAGTCCAATTATATAGGTCGATCAATTACATATTTGTCTGATGGGTCGACTTATAGACCGTTTTCAAAGGGTCGACTTGTAGACCGACTTCGCAAGGTCGACTTGTAGACCGCTTTCAAAGGGTCAACTTATAGACTAACCTTACAAAGCGACTTGTAGACCGACCTAATAAGATCAATTTTTAAATCAATCTCACAAATGACTTGTAGACCGATCTCATAGGGCCAATTTGTAAATCAATCTCACAGGGTCTAACCTCATAGGATCAATTTGTAAACTAACCTCATAGGATTAATATGTAAACCGACCTCACAGGGTCAATTTGTAAATTGACCTCATAGGGTTAATTACTATTTTCTCCTTCCTTTCTTTTGCTCCAAAATTTTTGTTTAAAAAAACTTATGATTGCTTATTACAGTAAATTTTCGACCTAAAAAATGGTCGTTCATCATTATAGAATTTTCAACCTTATAATAATCGTTTGTCGCTTTAAAATTTCTGACTTTATAATGATCTTTTATTACTGTGAATTTATGACCTTAAAATGGTCGTTTGTCGCTGAGTTTCCGACCTTAAAATGATCATTTATCATTGTAAAGTTTTCGACCTTAAAATGGTCGTTTATTGCTGTAGAGTTTTCGAACTTACAATGATTGTTTGTAGCTATAGAGTTTCTGACCTTAAATAGTCGTATGTCATTATAGAGTTTCTGACATTAAAATAGTTATTTGTCACTATAGAGTTTTCAAACTTAAAATAATCGTTTGTTACTATAGAGTTTCTAACTTCAAATGGTCATTAGTCGCTGAAAGTTTCCGACCCTAAAATGATCGTCTGTCATTGTATAGTTTTTGACCTTTATTTGGTAATCATATGACCGTAAGATGAACTTGTACAATATCAAACTAGACTAAACAATCATCCACAAATATATTAATATTATATATATATATATATATATATATATATATATATATATAATGAAAAATTAACTAGCACAATAATTCTAATCTATTTTTTTATTATTCATTTGAATAATAATAAAAATGAATAAATTTAAACAAAAGTAAAAATAAATTTTAATTTTATCTCTCATATCATTCGAACATCCTCCTTTGGATCGATTTGAAGTGTATGACGTGGTTATGACTTGCTGACTGACCAAGGTTCATAGTTGACCCTATGAGTTGTAGTTGCAGTCCAACTTTACCAAACCATCTAGGACCATTTTCTCATAGTCGTACTCTAATTGTTCAACCAACCCACTTATCCAAACCCAACCGGACCTAGAAACTTCGTTCTAAAAATCAGGATTGTGGATAAGCGGTGAATCCTCCGTCCTTATCTTTAGCACATTCACGCCATAGTTGACAAAATCAAACAGCAAAGGAAGTGCAACTTGTGCCTTCTCACGAACAACGCCAATGAGAACAAGATGGTTTCACACTCGATACAATCGCAAAATAACCAGATTTCAAACACAAATTCAAATTTGATCTCAAATCGTTCCTTAGAACGAAATAGTACTACCATTTCCTCGCCTATGATGTGTTCAATATCAACCTACATAAAACTGTTAATGATTTAGATATGAGATTGCTCTTGTTGCATATGATGCCAAAATCGGTGATGGTGATCGAGGACCTAGATTGGTTCCTAGCAGGGGAAACCAAAAGAATAAGCGCATCGTGGATACTGAACTTCATGGATTGACTTCTAACTACTCGACCAAGCTTTTTCCTTTTTATGGAATAGGAACATTTTACCGTTCCCATATACAGTGTTGTTGTAAAATATTACCACTTATTTATATTTAGTATTGGGTCGAGACCTTCTACAGTATTTATTGTTGTTTATATGCAATAGTTCGTTATATGTCCGATTTTATTATATCGATTATGTAACGGGTCGAATTACTTGAATATTATACCGGTTGTGTAATAGGTCGGGACCTGTACACTTCATTATTAAACTAATTTTTAAAATAAGTTAAATTGGTTTCATCAAAATTCATTAAAATAATAAGTATTTTTATTTTTTAATTTTATTTTTATTATGTATATGTTTTTATATTTATAAATAAAAGATTTAGATGTTATATGACAATATGTTGTAATATTCTATGTAATAATCTATTTATTATTGAATGAGTGTTTGTATTATTTAACTTAATTACAAAGAAAAATATAAGGTTATACTTTTTTAAAACAATATTGTTAATTAAGATATTAGATTTCAATAATTTAATTTAAAATTATTTAGAAATTTAGACTATTTGAATTAATTTTTTATAAATTTGCAAAATTATGAAAATGACTGCATTAAAATATTTAATATAATTATTGAGACTGTTCCTGGCATAGGGTTTGGTCCTGGCGGCGAGAGTCACATTAGACTCGGTGACTTTGGTTACAAATAATGCATATTGGAAGCTTCCGTGATATGTGTTCTCATGATTCCTGACCTAATTTATAGTCACTTTTTGTTTATCTAATCCATTTATTCTATTCACATAAATAATATATAAAATTTTAAGCACTATCATCTTAGCTTTTATTTTAAAATTACATAAATGTTCCCCACTAGGATAGAAAGAATATTTAACTTTTATTTTTTAATATAATTTTTTTTTATTTTATATTATAGTTATTTTATTATATTTTTGTTTTTTAATATTATTTTATATTTTTAATACATTTTATATTTATAATTTTTATTATAATATCACAATAATTTTTTTTAATATTAATAATAATAAATTTATTTTATTAAATTCGAATTGAAATCCTTATTAAATATTTAAATCTTAAAAATTTATATCCGACTTTAAGAAATTCTTTATGGTAAATTGAAGATGCAGTGTAAGGAAAGAAAATAACGTAACCAATGACGTGAAGAAATTATACAATATCATTATAATTTTGTGCAATTCCACCTGTATTTGATTCCTGCTCTACCCTTTACGTTAACAATGACAAACTTAAAACTAAAAAATACAAAATTTCATGTTTTCTAACATTTCGAGGTTGCAATATTAATTACATAGTAGAAATGTAGAGTTCCCGCTTAACATATGGATAAAAAATTGTGGTAAATTTAATTGTATTTTAAATTATTTATTTTAATTTAAAAAAAACTTAATTTTGTAACAAGTAATTACATAAATTCTTTGTTGTTAGTCCAACCTTACTATATACTGCTTTAAGTTTAGACTCAAATAAAACAATTGACCTAATTAATATTAGCTGAGTCCACTGAAACGCGGAAAAATAGAGGTTATAGAAGCGGCACACAAACTTTGAAATGGAACACAGGAAAATTCAATATTCTTTCATTTGTGACCACCGTTTTGCTTGTTCCACAAGTGAATAGATCTATATAAAGCAACCCCATCTATGTCTTCTCTTCACATAAACCTTGAATTTCATTGATTCCAAGAACTCGAATTAACTGGCCATGGCAACTTTAGGATACGGTTTCGCTGAAGTATACGTAACGAGGAAACTGTACAAGGAAAAACTGACAAAGAAACCACGGGAAGAAGATGAAGAGAAAAAACCCAACATGAAGAAGATTTCTACGGTCGAAAGGGGTTGCGAGGATAAAGCATCAAGTGGGTGTTTCTCATGGGTCTCCAAACACCACCAAAGCAAAAATTCTCGGATTTCAGATTACAACCGGGCTCTATCTGCCAATTCCTGATTGATTTGGCGTTTTTTTTTTTTTTTTTTGTAACTTATTCTATATTTTTTTATGTACTAATTAAGATTACTTTGGTTCTTTCAATTTTTTTTATGTATTTTGGATATGGGTAATTTGTATCCTACAGTTAGTTATACTGTGAAATGAAATGAATTTGTGTGCTTATTATATTATTTTAATCTCCTGATAAATGTTTCGGACTCATTGGACAAAAAAATGATGTTTTATGGCCAGTTAAAGAACAATTTTCTGTTCTTGAATGACATTTAGAGATCACCTATAATGGTTAAGCAACAATTTAAGAGGTGTGGCGACTCAATGAATCTTAGTGACGAAAACTCAAGGAAATTGGGTTGTGGATTTAAATAATGCATTAAATTGGCTTCCAAACATTTTTTTTCTTCCTTTTTAGTGATAACGATGCAGGTAAAATATAATAACTTTACGTAAAGTGTTCAAATTTCTAATAGTTTAAATTAGCTACAGTGGGTTCTTAAATTATCTTTTGAAATCTATGGTTTTTGGTGTTTCGAAAACCTTTTATTAGTCGTTCATGTAACTTCAAATCGCTAAACGTAAAGATAAATTAGTGTGAAATTATTTTAACTTATTTGTTGACCATAACATGGAGAAATTTGTTGACCAAGGTCTAATTAAACTCAAGAATAATTGTCTTCAATGAAAGATAAATTGTAATGTTTAGAATAAATAGAGTTTTAATCTTTGAAATATAAAGTAAAATAGTTTTTTTTTTTTTTGTGTTTCTAAGTTTAAAGCAACCATAAGGCTTTCCATGAAATGAGAAAAAGAAGAAAATGTCACGGATGATGAGAAAAATAATGGATTAATATATATATATATATATATATATATATATATATATATATATATATATATATATATATATATATATATATATATATATATATATATATATATATATATATATATATAAAACCCATAGAATGCAGTTCTCCTTAAAGTGTGTAACAAAAGAATAGAAACCCTCTATTTAACGTAGCTCTACGAAATTGGTAAAAATGTATATTAAACTTTGCAAAAAAAGATGCGTGCGTTTCACGCATAAAATTAATACTAACAATTAGCTTGATTATAAAGTTATAAATTTAGTTCAAGTTAAACTACTCAATACATTCCTGAATTATTCAAAATTTTTAAATGGGTTTCTAAATTTTGAGATTAAATCAACATTTTTTAATATTATTAACATTTTCGAGAAGGTGAAAACGGGATAAAGTGTGGGGGTGACCCTACTCGGGGCCCACCTAGACTTCGAAATTGTTGACTTAAGCGAGGACCATTTTCTTTTTCACCACTTTTGCTTCTACCCCAAGCCAATACAGCTCTATATAAACCAACCATTCTTTCTTCCCATTTCACACGAACCTTCAATACTTCAATATCATTGATTTCTTGATTCTAACTGGGCATGGCAACATCAGGTTTTGGTCTAGCTGAAGCGTACATGGCGAGAAAGCTATACAAGGAAAAGATGAAAAAGAGTGCACAAGAAGAAGAAAAGAAAACCGCCCAGCTGATGAATATTTCTACCATCAAAAGGGGTTTCGAAGATAAAACACCAAGTGGGTGTTTCTCATGGGTCCCCAAACACCCCCATAAAAAAAATTCTCGAATTTCAGATTGCAACCACACCCAACCATGATTCATGATGATGTTGGGTTTTTGTGATTGGTTTTCTACTTCTAAGTACCAAGAAGAGTACTACGTTCTTTCAATTCTTGATTCTACTTGATCTTGCTTCTTCTTCTTTTTTTATTCTCCTTTTTATCGTTATTATGTATAATTATTTGTATAGCCTCCAATTATGAAATGAAATGAGATTGTACTGTAAAATGGTATTTTACGAATGCTGTGATCATCCTCTGTCTTATCCAAGTGACGAGGAATATTTGAGTTTGTGACTGGAAAAATCATTATCTTGTTAAAGAAAAACGTTTCATGGTTCATCACAGTTTAGAGTTCAAACCCCATATAACAGCGTTGGGGTGATTAATTAACACGAGAATTGGCCAGAACAGAAAGCTCTCTAAATGAATTTTGCTAACTATAAAATTCAACGGAAAAACTGGGTTCTGCGATTTAAATTCTGCGTGAAACTGGTTTAAAAATTCACAAATTGATGCTGAGGATGCGAGTTTTAGAATTTCACATGTTAAAATGTTAAATTCATTTAAAACTAGTTCAATAATTGGAGCTTTCTTACCAATTATGAGTGAAGTTTATCGTCCCTCTATTGAACAAAAACGAGTTTAGAATTTTAATATTAATATTTAGTACATAACTTTTTTGCAGACCATATATATTTTCTATTTAAAATAGTGAACTGAAATTTGAAATTTTTTATTAATTTATGTACACACTGGTTAGAAATATATATAATATACATATATGTCCATGGATATTGAAATAGATGACCAAGTTGTATCAAACATTATGTATCTGACATGATAAGATTCATAGAATCCTTAGATGGCGTCAAGAGGTGAATGTATATAGCATTAGCCATGACACCATTTTGCTACTCTTAAACATTTAACTGGAACATCCTTTCAAAACAATTCCCATTCCACTTTTTAATCATCAAATGTTTTACCTATTTCACTTTTTGCCATAACCAGTCACTTAAACACAAACATTCGAGCAGCATTATATATCTTTTGTCTCCAACTCTGCATGTTAGTTTCCAACAACATAATCTTTAATGGATTTTACTCTTTTTCTATTAGTTAATATTTGATATTTTGAATACTAATTAATTTCATAGGTATCTAGAGATTAATAACATATGCACTAGGATTTAGAATATTCAATATAATATCAATTGTTAAAATCTAATATAAAGATAATCTGATTCGAGTTTAATTAACTATAACTACATAATTAATATCTTCAGTAACATAATTATAAGAAAGTGTGTAAGTAGAAATATATAAAATCACATGTGATCCTTTCCATATTATTTCTCTATTATTATCAAGACCTTTCTTTGTTAGCTAAAAATAGTTGGAACTTTAATTAATTTTTATTGAGTAAAAAAAAGTTCCATTAAATCTAACCATAAAAGTTATTTTTATTGAATTAATTTATCTCTAGTTTATCTAACTCGGTCATAATAATCTAATACTGTAAAGTTAAATAATTTTATTTTAAGGTAGATTTTGGAATAAAAACTCTTAATTATATATTAGATTGATGAAATTACATGTCCATTATGAAGTTAAGAGTAAAGTCTTATTCCACTTTCATGAGTCTCACATTATATATTATATAGAAATTGAGAACACTAATGATTTATATGCACTTTCTTTTTTAATTCACCAAAATTCTTTTTGAAAAATCATATAAGAACTTCAAATATGAAAATAAGATACTCTCGTTTCGTTTAAGAAGAAAATTTCATCGAAAATATTATACTTATGAAAAATCACAAAAATAATAAGAATCTAAATAATTATATACAACACTTTGTTAGGTGCAATTTAAAATATTAGAACTTCTCTATTCAGTTTCATTTAAAAGATTTTCAAAAATTTATATGATTAAAATGACTAAAAAGACTTCGTGTACAAAAACATAATATATATATATATATATATATATATATATATATATATATATATATATATATATATATATATATATTATAGACAGACACATTAATCTTTTATCTTTAAATTTTTTTATTTATTTATTTTGCCTTTCTTCTATTCTTTTAAATGATACTATTTACTTAAGAAAAATGTAATTATATATTTACTCAATATAATTTTAATTATTTTTACTTTTTAAATATTTTTCCTCAAGTGTATCACATGAAATAAAATTTTAATTATTTTTTAATGTCTTAAATTTATGGACTTTTATATTTTAATTCTGAAATTATAAAAAAATATTTTAAACTCTAAAAAGATTATTTTAAATCCTAAATCGTAAATTGAAAGAATTAAACTGAGTTTTTTCAATTATTTTTAGTCTTTTAAATTTAACGTTTAAAGACAAAATTATATTTTATTTTATTTGAGGAATTAAAATGATTTTTTTTCTAAATTTGAAGGGAAATTTTGACCTCACATTTTAGGAATTAAAAATATAATTAATTTTAAATAAAATATTGTATCTTCTCTCATTTTTCTGTGTCAAGAGAAGACTATTTAACATTTAATACATGATAAAAAGAAATTAAAAAAAAAAAATAGAACAAAGATCCAATAACATTCCATAAAGAGACGGTGATTGTTTTGGGCCATTTCAAAAATAACTTGGTTTGGTTCAAATTTCTTGATCCGGTAACATTAGTTTAAAGTAATTTAGGAGATGTATTTGCTATTATTTTAGATGGAACGTAGAAGTATATGATATATAAAAATAAATTAAAATTATAGATATCATAATTATATATAATAGTTTTATACTAAATTTTTATTTAATAATTATTTTATTATAATGTATTTAATAAATTTATAATAAAAATTTATAAAATATTAATTTGATTTAATTTTAATAAAATAAAATAAAATAAAATCAAACTAAACTAAATTATATTTAAATTTTATATTTAATTTGAGTGATTTTTTAATATAAAACTGAATTAAACCGTACCACAATTACCCACAAATGTTTCCACGGAGAACTAAACATTGTTCTAATGTATACTTTTGTATTCTTGAGGTGTATGTATGTTTATCTATTCTCTTCATCTTCTTTTTTTCTCTGTTTTATTTATTTATTTGTAAATATTTTGTATGAATGTTATTATTTTTCTAAAACCTTATAAAACTAAATTAAGGTATTAACATTGTTGTGAAGGTATTGTTTATTCCATTTTTAGTTGTTAGGCTTTTTGCTTGGAATATTTACTGCTTCGGATTGTGTTTGTTGGGTTTGATTCACAATTCCTATTAACATACCCAAAGCACAAATCCATGGATGTGCTTTAATTTATTATAATTTCATTGCCTTTAAAAAATATTGATTTATAATTTATTTTTTCATAAAGTACTTATGAAAAATTTATCCAAAAAACCCTTTCTCAACTGACCATTTTGGTGTCTTCCTTCTTGACTACTTTAATCTTTGTGCTCTCCACTCACTTTTTACTCGTTAAGCTGTTAATTAACATACCAGTTTATTACATAAGATATTATTTTAAAATATCACTTTTCTGATTTTTATGTGTTTATTTTTTAAATAAAATGCCCTTTTTTTAATTATTTATCCATTCAACATGTTCAAAAATCTCGATTCAATGAGTATCTATCTCTCTTATCACACTTAAACCATAATTAGAGTTCTAATTAAGCTCTTTACACTAGATAGTTGTTGCTTCATATAATTTGACCAAGTAGTCCTATAATGAAACCAAGTAGATGTTTTGAAAACTTGAACTTCAAATTCATTATGAAAATCCCAAGATGCATGGTATCAGCACTGTTCCTGTCCCCTCTATCCCATATATAAGTCTTCTTACTAAAAAATATTTCAACATGAATGCTAATACTATGAACATCCATAACAGAAAAATCTTAGGCAACATTTCCGTTCCATAAGTGGGTTCAACATTTCGAGTCAGTAAATTATTGAAAATCACTTGAGCAAGAACATATATAAAGCTAAAATAATCATCTACTTAGTGTGGCTTCCTTATATATGTCAGAGTTTGGGGATAAATGTCTAATTCAGCTTGCTCTAAATCAGTAGTAGATATCAGCAATAATTATGTCAATTATGTGCACAGATTGAATCATTAGAACCTTTCCTGAACCTACGCTATTAATGACTCGGGCAAGAGTATGTTAAATTTCTGCAAGTAACATTACTTAACGTCAATTCTAGTACAGTGAACTATTTCTAATTGTATTAATAAATTTGAGTATTTACCTAGCAACAAGCAAATCATTGTCAAAGCGAGCACTTTCTATGCAACATATTTACTTGACATTCAACACTAACTAAATATATACTATTACATAACTCATTGATATGATGCATAACTTACAGTAAACTGACACCTTGGCTGTCAGATTTGTTGCTTGATATCAGTTTAGATATCAATAACTTGGCAATTGATCAGTTCAGCCTGCCCAAAACTCCTACTGGCAACTTCTATCCAAACAACTGTATCTGTTTCGGCAACCGAATCTAGCAACAACTCGTCCTGCATAGATTTGGGTGATAGAGGTGTTGAGGTTGATGGTGAAGAATCCAAATTACTGCATGGAACAGCCTGCAGAACAGCAATATCATGATTGGAATCTTTTGCAATGAAATGAAGTTTTCCGTGGAAACCTGCTAATAGATACGGAGACTCTGAATCGGTAAAGTCATATACAGGGACTTTTCCAATAACAACTTTCCATACATCCTCTCCTTGATCATATACCTTGATCCTTCCATTATCCACAGAATTTGAAGGATCAAAAGCATACAGTTCATCATTCACTACAACACTCAATTTTGTTCCTGCCTGCTTAATTGGCCATCCTTCACCCATTCCATTTGGCATTTCTATCCATGAATTTGTTTCTGGATCATATATTTCTCCCCCAACATCAACAAAAAAGGGCCATGAATACAAACTTTGGGGAACATATAACCTTCCCTTGTATGAGGTTAACCCGGTGGCAATAGGCTTTAACATGTCAGCCAGAAAAGCTGTGGGCAGGACACCCGCTCTTGAGAATGGCATACTAGGTACATCAGACCATGTTTCCGTGAAGGGGTCAAAAACTTCAGCAGACTGAAGAGGAATCAGTCCAGCTTGACCTTGACTAACCCCTCCAACAACATAAAGCTTGTTATTTAAGATGCTTGTCTTGCAATATGCCCTACCTGTAGACATAGAATTAACCTTCCTCCACACATTTTGCATCGGATCAAATCGCCAAACACATTTCATAGTTGATGATTTAGAGAATCCACCTAGAACATAAAGACATCCATCAACAGCTCCAAAAGAACAACCGCAAAAAGGCATGTCATCCAATGCATCCTTCTGTCCAAGCAGACCTCGAATAATTTCAGCAATTCTGATACCTTCTACCATATTCCACATCCAAAGCCTGGAAGAAACCTTTTGGGAATTTTCTTCTTCGACAAAACTGGGCATAACAGGCAGTCTCTGCCAAATTCGAGAATGGGGGTCTAGAGCATGCCATAAGAGTTTATTTTCTCCAACCCTGGTCAACAGATAAAGCCACTCTTCAGTTGTTCCAAGCTCTTTCCTTACTTTATATAATTCAGAACTCATGATAGTTGCTTTCCACCTCCTAGACACGAGCCTTATACGGTAGTAACAAATTCTTGGAAGTCTAGCAATAATCTGAAGGGATAACTCATCAGGGAGATTAGGAATTAGTCTAGGACATTCTACAACTGTGGCAGGTGACATCTTTTGTCTCTTACAGGTCTCACTGGGAGAGATTTCATGAGATTCACTTTGATTTGTCTTGGTATTAACCATGCTAAACAAAGAACCCATAAGCTCAAGATCTGCATTAAATACCCAACAATTAAGAAAATAAGACTCAAGCCTAGCTTCTGTAAAACTAAAGGCATAGCAAGCATTCGACATGTGTAGGAAGACAATTAAGTCAATGACTGTAGAAACAACACAGAACAGGAAAATGAAAAAAATCCATCTAACAATTATCTTTAACACTGAGAGAAAGCACGATAACAAAAAAAGAACCAGAAAAGTCATAATATAAATGAGGATGCAACAACTCACTGCTTGATAACATTAATGTTACAAAACATCAAAAAATCCCTTTCCGGCATAATCCTAAATTGCGGTTTCGATCTTCCTAAGGCCAAGAACTTTCGTACAAGAAAGCATATTTGGAGAACGGAATATAATCTTTCATGAAATAAATAAAATAAAATAAAAACATCTTCCAATATGAGATCTGCTCACCTCAAAATGACAAAAACAGAGATAACCATAGGGGTGTTAGGTACACACTTCCCTTTTTCACAAGAACCACGTTTTCTACTTTTTAATGGTTTCAGGAGTGTGCTTTTCCTTCTCTCCATGATTATTAATTCGATTCTAAAATATTATTAGGTATGTCTTAATGCACTTTTCGCTTCATCTGTGTCGGTAATTTCACCCAATAATTAACAAGACAAAAACACGTTATACCCCATCCATAAAAAAAATAAAATCTTCAGATCGTAGAGAACCCAGCTGTGAATTGTGATAAACAAATAACCAAAAATCACAAATTTTGAAACCAGTTACACGAAACACAGATACTGAATACTACACCACTACACCACTATATTTTGTTTCCCATCCCCACAATTCACCTTCTTCATTATCTCGTATAATTGGAAAATCAGCTTAACAAAATGGCAAAAAAAAAAAAGAACAACCAAATGAGTGCAGGAACATGTTAGAAGAGAAATTCTAATCCATCCAAGCAAAAAAACACAAGCTTAAAAGGGTGCATATCACAACTTCAAGAACCCACAACCCTTTTTTGCATTCACACTGTAAAATCGAAGAGCAGAGCACAATGAAAAATTTAGAGACCAACCAACCATATGGTAAAATGAAATCAATAATACTAAGAAAACATAAAAAAAGAGAAGTGTATAAGTGATTAATATTACAAAAAGAAGAAGATAATAGAAAGAAGAAGAAAAAGGATGTACAGACTGGAAAGGACCGTCAGTTGCTTCTTTCCTCAGTCTGGCAGATGTGGCGTGGGAGTCAGTGTGACTAAGAAATCATCATCATTATATATACTGCACAATAATATTTAAATAATTAAAGTAAAGTAAAATACCTTTGATATTTCACACTCATTTGTAGAGAAGCTATTATTATAAAAAATGGTGCGTATATTTGATTTCAATTTTGTCTTCTTCTGAACCCTCTAATCTTTGATTCAAAAATATTTATACTTTCTGCAACTACGTATCATAAAATAAGAAGATTGAGATAAAATAAAGAGGAAATGTTAAACAGTGTAGAACAGTTTATATTACCACTCAAATATAAATTAAGTTTAAATATGTTTTTATTTTTTTAAATATAATTTTTTCTTCTGTCAAAATATTCATAATTTTAAACCTTGATTCTTTTTATTCGTTTTTTTAGTTTTTATTATTAATTTTAACACTAAAAATGAGTATTGATTAATATAAAGTAATAAAAACATTTTAAAGTAAGATAACTAGTCTTTTATCATGTACATAATTAAATTAGGTAAAGTATTTAATATTTTATATAAATAAGATAGTTATATACTTTACTTTTTATTTTTCATTTTATAATTTATTCTTACCGTTATATTTTTATTAAAATAATTACAATTTACTTATAAACTTATTATTTTTGAGGTTAATTCTGATATTATTTTTTTAGGTTAAAACTATTTTTTTTATATATATCATAAAGATTTTATGCCTAAAGTAAAAAATCACATTTTATATCTTTTGAATTATTTGTTAGGGATGGATTGTCACCGAAGGATATAAGATATAGATCAAATCACAGTTAAAATGTGACCTTCTTTTCATTATATTTTCAAATGTTAATTTAAAAAAAAGTAGAAATGGACCTTTATTTTTTCTTTAATTTTTTTTTCTAGATCCAAACATGTCTTAGTATATTTGAAAGAGAGAAAATTAATTCTACTGATCAAAATTTTAATAAGGTAAGTTTCTCTTCTTTTTTTTATTGCATATTAATAAGGTAAGTTTCTCCTTTTTTAATTTTATTCCATATTTAGTTTAGGTCTATAAGTGGGTCTCGAAAGACTTATGTGTAGTATTGACTTTATTGTGAAAAGATAAGTTTTAATTAATTTAGGAGTACTGTAGTATACTCAATTTGTTATTTGATATTTGTGAGTATGATTTATCTTTTTCAAAATTTAGGAGTTTTTTTTGTTCTCTTACTTGTTAGAGGTAGTGTGTTTAAAGTAAGGGAAATTAGTTACTCTTTTATAGTACACTAGACTAGAAGATCTAGAATGTGAAGATGACTTAGTCATATTGTTTAGGTTTCAGGAAATTAGATTGTATGATTATCTATATGTTAATTTGTGATGATTTTATTGAATGTGAATGTATAATTGATTTTTATAAGATTAAAAATAATAATCTTTTGTAAGAATGTATTGTTCTTAGATTGAATTTAGTAAATTGATTTACAATTTGGGGGAACTAGATTTAATTTGATTTGGAACATTAGAAGTAGGGTATTGAATAAATGATGCAGCTTTATTGCTATCATGAATTCATCCAGTGGATCTAAATTCGCTTAACGAATTTAAGGCAGTATTAAAAGCATTTGAATTTTGTTGAACGCTTTCAGATTCATCCAGCGAATTTTGGGCACTGAGAAATTATATGTATATGCAATTAAATATTAAAATACATGTTATGGACATGAAATGAGATGTGTTAAATGCTATTACATGTCTTTAAAAAATGTTATGTTGTATGTATATATATTTGATTGGGAAAAACAACACAACAACCTAAAATACCAAATTATGCATCGAAAATAATTTTCTTAGACTTGTTGGAATTTGTGAGGAGCAACAATGATAGATAATGACAAAAATAATCACAGAGAACACTAATATATATTTTTTTAGCATGGGAAAACCCCCTCAATATAAGAAGCAAAAACTCACAGGTACAAGCCAATAAATCAAACTTCAAGAGAGTCAAATCAAAATACACAAATAAGTACCTACAAAGCAGCTAATATATCAAAGCAACAATGCTTCAACTTTTAAAGAACAAATAAAAGAAACCTAAATATCTGTCATAGTGTAAAATTGATATCTTCAACCACAAACCTCCAATTGATGACTTAACGGTCAAAATGAAGATCCTTGCGCCACGAACTTGCTGTCAAAATTTTAGTCCTATCCAAAGGTGAATAAGCGACAATTGAATTTTAAAAAGACGGCTTGATAAATGAGCAAAACTGTCTTCTTTTCTTTTTCTCCTCCAAAAGTTGTGAAATGCTCTCTCTGTTCTAACCTAGCAAACCCCTCTCCATTTAGGTTAAGTGAGATAAAATGGACTTGATTTATTTGGATTTTTTAAACACATAGTTAGGAGTCCAACCTAACAATATTGATTTGAGACTCGAAGAGATATCTTTACTCTATTGATCATTGGAATCACATAGATGATAAGATGAAGTAGTGAGGGTTGAAAAAGGTTTCTAATGAGTTAACCTATGGTGTGAAAAAGAATTGTGTCTTTATAAGTCATTTAAAAATTTATTCTCGTTCTTAAGATCGAGCGCTTATCATTAGGTCAAAAGTTATAACCATTAGTCAGAACACAACTCTTTTTACTTAAGACTAACAGCCCAAGCGCCACGACTCAATTGTGGTTCGGTCCACTTAGTCTCTGCCATAGGATAATTGATGCTACTTGCAATAATTGTTCTCTGATGGGAAAAACGTCATAAAAAACATTACCATTTATCTCTAGAATTACTCTACTAATAGAGAAATAAGAGAAAAACAATCACTATAACAAAAAGAGGCTTTCGTGGCGGCACTTTAGATAGCGATTAACAAAAATCACTTTTAAAAATACATATTAGATAGCGGTTAGGAGTAAAACGCTCTCTAAAGTATGTTTTAATAGTGGTTCAGAAATAATCATGTTCTAAAGTAATTTATAATAGCAGTTGTGTGATAACCGCTATATAATGTCATACCTTTAAAGAGTGGTTGACACGTGAAACCACTAACATAACTTTAGATAGTGGTTACTTCGTGGAACCGCTATAATAAGTGTAGTTTAGATAATAGTTATTTGGCGAACCGCTATCTAAAGTCATATTTTTAGAAACCCTAAACCCCTTTCTTCAACCTCGCGCTCTCTGTTTCTGCATTTTTTGTCGCTCTCTGCGCTCTCCTTCTCGCTCTCTGCGCTCTCCTTCTCGCTCTCTGCGTCTTCCATTAAACTAAAGGTACATTCTCTCCTTCTCGCTCACTTTGTGCTCTCCTACTTGCTCTGGGTTCTCTCCATTTCCCTCTGTGTCTTCAATCTCTCTCATTCTCTTACTCTCATTACTCAGTTGGGTATTACAACTCCATTGAAGCATATTTGTGTGACGCCAAGTTCGCGTTCCAGTCTCCATTCGCCATTGTTGTTGTAGGACGCGCTTATTGGGAGATCTACAATAGGTTAGTGCATTATATATTTTTTAGGCTTTTATTTGATTTATTATAGTATAATTATTTGAATTAATGTGATATTGGATACAATTTGCACCCCTGTTTTGATTCTGATACATTTAGTTAAATTTTAGGATGAGTGTGAATTAGAAATTACAATTTAAAATTAGTATTTTGATTGATTAATATCTTAGTTTGGTTTAAATTATTTATTTTTTGTCTACATTGTGATCCTGAAATTGTGTTTTGAAATAAAATATAGGCTGGCTAGGATATATACATAGTTTAGTGTGACCCTGAAATATTTTGTATTAGAGATTATGTATGATGTTTTTGCTAATAGTTTTAGTAATTTTAGATGCTTGTTAAATGGTATTATTATATATGAACTTGACTGAACCTTTAGTTTTCCATTTGAGTCTCTAAATAATGATTTAGGATCATTATTTTAAAACTCAAATTGTCCCAATTTGGAAAAAAAGTTTTCTTTGGCCAATAATTATCTAGGTAGTTGATTAAACTGTTATTTGTTATAATTGGTAAAATTTATTCCTCACTTTGTTCAATAATTTTAGTTCGCATTGGATTCTAATGGCTATCAATACTCAGGATGAGACATTGTATTATTTTGATTCATTACGTTGTCATTATAAACACAAAACACATGTGCTCAATGTTTTTAACAAGTAAGTAAACTTATATGATGGTTCATGTGAATATCCAATACGATAAGATATTTATATTAACTTCTTGCTATTTCAGTGCCCTACTTACATATAGAGCTGAAAGGAGGCTTCGAACACCAAAGACAAAGATGAATAAAACAAGATGGGTCAGTGTACAAGTATCAAGTGTACCCCAATTCATGTTTTCATACATGCTTATTTCACTTGGCGGTTATTCTAAACTATCTTTATGTTTTTTAGTCTACAAAGTGTCCTAAGCAAATGAACTCAGATGATTGTGGATATTATGTAGCCTTGTTCATTGGAGATGCATTGCAGCATGGACAAACTACTATTCCAGTTAACGTAAGAACCATTTTTGCATTATGGCTATGTTTATATGAAAGAATAATGTATTGTCATTATTTATCTAATTTGATATTTAAATTTTGTGATTCTTTTTTATCTATGTTTATAGTATTTTCCAGAATCTCACTTTGTAACCTTTCCGGACCTTAGAATTGAGCAGCTACAAAAGGAATGGTGTGCATATTTCTACCATACATTTTTGAAGGACAAAATCAACACCATAAACTCTTATAGATTTTTTTAATCATTTCAATTATTTGATGTATATATACCAATTTTGTTTCATGCAAATTTTAGTTTTAATTTGTCAAATTTTTAATTGATTTTTTATTATTCTCGTGAATATATATTGTATGTTGGCTGAATTTTGTTGGATTAATTTGATATATACCCTGAAATTGTGGTCTATCGTGTACAAATTATCGAGAAAAAAATTTGGATTTTAAAATTAAAATAAAATATTTTTTTAAAATTGGGACTTTAGATAGTGGTTCCTGAATCACTATCTAAACATACTAAAAGAGAGCGATTCTAGAATTAACTGCTATTAAAAGTATATTTTAGATAGTGATTGTCGTTTTAACCTCTATTATATGTGTCATTGTTAAGAGTTTGCATAGTTGTTCCATATTAACCGCTATTATATCTTATATTTGATAACAGTTAGTTAACCGCTATCTAAACATTATTCTTTTATTAACGCCTCATTTAATAGTGTTTTTAATCGCTATTATAGAGCATACAGAACCACTATTACATGTCTTATATGTTGTAGTGAATCAACACAAGAATATAACGTGAAAACTCCAAAAACCGGAGAAAAACCACAACCATTATCTAATGATAATCAAAGAATAACACTATGTGAAATTTTTTACAACACATAGACAACTCTCTCATGTCCTTGACCCCAAGTACATAACTCTCCAAAACAAGAATTTAAACTAAACCTCACAACACTCTACTACAAAAGTATAAGAAAAGTCAAAATACAAGCTTTCTTTGACTGGGGTGAGAAACCTCATGGACTTTAAGTCCATTATATAGCTAATATCACCCACTCTATTGTTTATCCAATATGATGTGAGACTTTTCAAGATGTAATATTTTCATTAACCCAATAATTTTCACCATGATTAAAATAAACACATCTTCCTTTTTATCTCCATTGCCTACACCAACAATTATCCTTACTCCACCATAAAGAGTATACTCACTTAAAATTAAATCATTCCAAGAATTTCCTTTCACTGTACACTTTCATCAATGCTAACCAACGCCCGTGTACAATCACTACACACCTTGCATCAATATTAACCAATGTCCTTGCACAATTACCGCTAGCAAAAACTCACCATTTTTCATGACAACACGATTATGCCATGAGGATACTTAACTCATCTTTTTACAAAAGATCACCCAACATGAGAGAGACAATCTCTGAATCTGACTCCATGTCAGAAGTTATTTCTTTCAACGTCTTGTGTAATCCATATTGTATCAGTACATCTTTGACTTGAGTTTGCCACAAGTCAAAATGGATCCTTCCATTAAATTTCTTTATGTCACATTTGACAGCACTTGCAAATGACATTGCAACTTCAGCAACCAAGGATGATTCTCTAACAACAAGGAATTAATTTTTTCTGATGTGGAAGATCAAACTAAGCTGCAACCACATAGCATACTAAGAAAAATCTTATTGAACCATAAGCTCTGAAACCACTCTGATGGGAAAAATGTCATAACGAACATTATCATTTATCTCTAAAAATTACCCTACTAATAGAGAAATAAGAGAAAGACAATCAATACAAGAATATAACATAAAAACTCCAAAAATCAAAGAAAAAACACGACTGTTATCTAATGATAACCAAATAATAACATTATGTGAAAATTTTTACAGCACATAGTCAACTCTCTCATGCCCTTGATCCCAAGTACACCCACACTCTCCAAAGTAAGAATTTAAACTAAACCTCACAACACTCTGCTACAAGATTATAAGAAAAGTCAAATATAAGCTAAAGTGTCTTTGACTGGGGTGAGAAACCTCGTGAACTTTAAGCCCATTATATAACTATTATCACCCACTACATTGCATATCCAATGTGATGTGATACTTTTCAAGATATAATATTTTCATCAACCCAATACTCATAACATGTGAGTGTATATACTAAATTAAGTACCCTTGTGTTAAACACTTGGGAAATCTGTGATGTAAATGTAAGTATGGATGGACGTAATGTGAGATATGAAAACTTGGAGTTGAATTATGTTGTTTTATCTCATATTTGAATTTATAAACTTAAATTGAATTATTAGTTTACTCCATATGTTTTGTATGTTACATTAAACTGCAAAGATAATATATTTATAGAAGAACAAATATTATACGTGATAGGTCCGAACAAAAATAGATTTGAAGCTAGAAATAACATAAATTTATATTTTATTTTACTTTTTAAGGATATATATATATATATATATATATATATATATATATGTCTATGCAAAAGAAATTTATATTTTAAATTACTCTAAATATTTTAATTATATATCTATCAAATACATAAATGGGTTGATATAATAACAAGATATAATAGTCTAAAAAAAAATTGATACCGGAGAGAACGTGAATACATGTTTCAGTCAATCCTACGGAATCCACTTTCTTTTAAGAGTTGACACAGTCTTGCTGTTTTTTATGTTTTTTTCTTGTGTATGTCTTCTCGAATCACTTTCAACCAAACTCACTCCTACTAGCTTTTGTTGGAAAATAATAATAATAATAATAATAATAATAATAATAATAATAATAATCCCGATTTTGATTCTAAGGATCAAACATAAACGTAATCGCATATTGATAAACATGTCATAAACCTGAATGTGAAAGCGTACACTGAATTAGCCATAATGATGATGTCTTTGTAGAGCACTATATTGATCTTATGGTCTTCCACCTGAAGAGCACCTGTATTTCTCTCTTGATTTTCTCTCTTGATGGGGATAGAAAGAAAGGAACAGGAATGAAACTTACGTTCTGTCTACGTGCTTCCAGAAGGGGACCATGACCCCTTAAAATAACCAGAATTAGGTTAATTACTTAAGTTTTAGTATTTCTAATTTGACCCTTCATCAAATTTGAAATTGCTCCATGGTCTCTACACAATTTTATTTTCATGACATATGCCTTTAGCCAAACTTTTTAATTTAGTCAGATCACTTTATTATTTGGCTTAATAAATAATTACTCTAACACATTTAAATTATGTATCATATATATACATGACCCAAAATTTGCCAACAATCTCCCACTGGTCACAAATATATATATGTCCTTACAACCTTACAAATGTGTTAGACTTTATGAGCTCAAAATTGTCATTATATTCCTTTAGCATACTCCAAAAATCTTATCCATTAATCATATCAGGATATAGAACCAAACCAACTTTTCATTGTATCATCGCAACTAAAACCAACAATGATTACTCATTCTGACATAACCAAATGACATGGATTCATCATTAAATGTGTAGCATGAAAAATTACGTGAAGGTGATCTGTACACGTCTATTTTCAACTGGTTCAAACTTTAACTTATCGAGATCGATATAATATCTTTAATGTACAAAGTGTAATGAATGAACGAAAAAACCGTATATCTATAGATAACCAAATATGTCCAAAAATCAATGTATACATATATGAAATTATACATAAAACATAAAATATATGAAAGTGGCTAACTCCCACTAAACCACAAATTCCTCAAACTGTAAAACACCCATGTGAGCAACATGCTCATGAAAGACCTTGGACAGAAGTCCTTTAGTTAGAGGATATGCTATCATGGAGTTTGTCCTTAAGTGTTCTATGGAAATTTGTCCACTTTGTACTCTTTCCTTAACAATACAGTTGATTTATTGTCACAATATAACTTAAGTGGTCTTTCAATGTCTTTCACAATTTGCAGCCCTGTGACAAAATTTCTCAGTCATATTCCATGATTTGATGCCTCATAGCATGCTACAAATTCTTGACATCCTGCAAAATCTGAGTCAGAAAACCCAGCGATCTCCAAACCTCCTGTATGTGAGCATATAATCTTTTGTTCTCTTTAAATATCTCGTGACCCTTTTTGCTGCTTTCCAATGGTCCATTCTTGGATTGCTTAAATATCTGCCTAGAACCCCAACTATGTATGCTATGTCTGGACGCGTAGATACTTGGGCATACATTAAACTCCCTACAGTTGATACATAGGGAATCTTTTGCATTTCCTCAATTTCCAAATTCCCCTTTGGGCACTGATTGAGACTAAATTTGTCTCCCTTAGCAACTGAAGTATCCCCTAATTTACATTCATGCATGTCAAACCTTTTAATTTTTTTTCCGATATAGCTCATTTGTGATAATCCTAAAATACCCAGACATCGATCTCGGTGTATTTGAATTCCTAATACAAAAGACGCATCATCAAGATCTTTCATTTCGAAATTCTTTGATAAAAATTTATTGGTTTCGTGCAATATGCCTATATCATTAGTGGCAAGTAGAATGTCATCAACATACAAGATCAGGAAAATATACTTACTCCCCTTAAATTTGTGATATACACAATCATCAACAATATTCATCTCGAAACCAAATGAGAGAATTACTTGATGAAATTTGTAGTACCGTTGACGAGATGCTTGTTTTAGTCCATAAATGGATTTTGTCAGTTTGCAAACCATATTCTTTGAATCTCTCTACACAAAATTTTCTGGTTGTACCATATAAATCGTATCATCAATGTTGCCATTGAGAAACGTCGTCTTGACATCCATTTGATGAAGCTTCAAATCACAATGTGCTACAAGAGCCATGATTGTCCTAAAAGAGTCTTTCGATGAAACTGGAGAGAAAGTCTCTTTAAAGCCAATTCCTTCCTTTTGGGTATAGCCCTTAGCTACCAGACGAGCCTTATACCTTTTCACATTACCTTTAGAATCTCGTTTGGTCTTAAACATCCACTTGCAACCAATGAGTTTCATACCTTTTGGTAATGGGACAAGTTCCCAAACCTTATTGTCTTGCATGGACTTATACTCCTCCTTCATTACTTCAATCCACTTTTCAGAGTTAGAACCTTGCATAGCTTGACAAAAGTTAACTGGGTCATCTTCCATTCTATCATTATTTTCCTCATGTTCCTGAAGAAATACCATGTAATCATCCGAAATAGCACTTCTTCTTTCTCTAGTGGATCTCTGCAAATTTATTGGCTCATGATGCACAAGTTCTTGAGGATCTTGAGTTTGTTCTTCATGAACAACCAACTCATCTTGAGTAAGGGGTTCATTAACAATGTCTTGTGAAGGTTCCGAACTTACTTTATCAAAAGTAACTATTTGAATCGGTTCTGAAATTGTTACTGATTCTTCCTCCAATACAAAGTTCCTAATTTTATTCTTCCCCCCCCCCCCCAAACTCAATATCCTCAAAGAACGTAGCAGTTCTCGTCTCAAAAATTATCTTTAATGTGGGATAATAAAATTTATATCCCCTGGATCTTTTAACATAACCAATAAAATAACTACTTACTGTTCGGGAGTCCAATTTCTTTTCATTTGGCTTATAAGGCCTTGCCTCAGCTGGACAACCCCACACATAAAAATGCTTCAGACTAGGTTGTCGCCCAGTCCAAAGCTCATAAGGTGTTTTGGTAGTTGCTTTAATTGGTACTCTGTTTAGAATATAAGTTGTTGTATTTAGTGTCTCTTCCAATAGTGATTCCGGTAAGGTGGAATGACAAATCATACTTCTTATCATATCTTTAAGAGTGTAACACAAGCTCAAGCGCCACGATTCGATTGTGACCTGAGCACTTATGCCATAATGTACCTGAGTGAGTATTTTCAATTTTACGTTTAGTACCAAGTGATTCTGTATTAAGGGTTTCATTATAGGTGGCCACAATATCAAGTAAATACTGATTATCATAAGCCAAAAGTGAACCAGTTCCAACAATATCTGAATTAAAAGACAAACTGAATTTATTGTTTCCAAATGAACACAAATAACCTAATTTGTCCAAATAAGAAATTGAAATCAAATTTCGTCTATATGACGGGACAACAAAAGTGTCTTTCAAATCCAAATAAAATTAGTACTCAATAACAATTTAAAATGCCTTATAGTTTTCACCTCTGCCGATTTGCCATCTCCAACATATATCCATTTTTTTTAAGAATCAATTGGCTTCTGGTAGCTTAGGCAACCCTTCATAGAAACACTGATGTTAGTAGTTGCACCTGAGTCTAACCACCAAGTGTTACTAGGTATTGACACTAAATTGACTTCAGAACAGACCAAAGTAGGAAACATACTTTTGAGGATTGAAACAAAATTTAAATTGGTAGATACAAAAACAATTGTAGCTGAATTTAGAACACGAGAAATAAACTAATTATGCTCACATTATATAAAAAATAAATAATTATAAATATATATTCAAATAATGGTTTAACACATCTCAAGACACCCAATGCACCATCAATATCAAGTTTTTCGACAGTAATATTAACTGCTAGAGGTATCTTGTTGTAATAATCAAACATTGACAATAAAGCACGTCCAACAACAAACCAATCTTTGGATTGATTTATCATCTACAAAGCAAATCCTTATAATTATCACATGTTTATCATTACAAGTGTGTATGCAATTCGGTCAAATATTAATCTTCTTTTGGACCGACTAATACTCGCATGAATATACACAAACACTTACATTCAATATTTTTCATGAACTGTTCAATTCAAGAGATGTTACTTTGGTGACTTCTTGACTCAATTTGCTCACAAAAATATTAAACTACCAAAAATTGAATATTTTATTTATATAACAAAACCAAATATTTAATATTTGCAAACTAATTCAAAATATAATCACCTCATTAGAATTCCACTAAGGATGAACACCTCTCTAGAATCTCATTAGGGATGAACACCTCCTTTGAACAAATCAAATGATGAAAAGACCTCATTTTTCACCAATACATAAAGGATGAACATCTCCCTAAAATCACACTAGGGATGAAATAGAGATAGTTCTGAGTCTCTTTAACACACTGCTCTAAACCCTAAAAGGGGATTAAATAGTAATCACTCAAACCCTAAACAGAGAATTTAACATCAAATTTTCCTAAAAATAAGAATAGTCATACTTGTGGAAACATTCACCATTTACCTAAGATTCTCTGTGTTGGGAACTCCACAAACACCACCCCCAATTCCAAACCCATAAAATTAAATAAAAACAAAAGATTCAAAAAAGAACAGAGAACCCAATACAAGAAAGATTGAAATTTGAAACACTATTTCTTTCTCAGTAAAACTTAAAACTTAAACTGAAATAAAAGGGAAAAACGAAGAAGAAGAAGAAGAAGAATCCATAGTTTCCTCCACGGTTCCATCAGCAAGCAGAATCAGATTGGGGATGTTACCTCCAAATTTAAATTTTAGGGTTCACAAAAATTAGAGATTATTCTCCGCTTAGAATTCATAAAATTGGATAATTTGAATTGTTTAAAACAAAATTAATCTTAATTTTCATAATTAGGGTTCTATAAATTAAATAGACATGAATCAAGTATAGGCGGCTCGATACCAATTGTTGGAAAAAATTAATAATAATAATAATAATAATCCTGATTTTGATTCTAACGATCAAACATAAACGTAATCTCATACTGATAAACATGTTGTAAACTGAATGCAAAAGCGTGCACTGAATTAGCCATAATGATGATGTCTTTGTAGAGCACTATATTGATCTTATGATCTTCCAACCTGAAGAGTACCTGTATTTCCCTCTTGATTTTCTCTCTTGATGGGGATAGAAAGAAAGGAACAGGAATGAAACTTACGTTCTGTCTATATGCTCCCAGAAGGGGACTAGGATCTCTTAAAATAACCAGAATTAGGTTAATTACTTAAGTTTTAAGTTTTAGTATTTCTAATTTGACCCCTCATTAAATTAGAAATTGTTCTATGGTCTCTACATAATTTTATTTTCATGACATATGTCTTTAGCCAAACTTTTTAATTTAGACATATCACTTTATTATTTAGCTTAATAAATAATTACCCTAACATATTTAAATTATGTATCATATATATACATTACCTAAAATTGTTTTAAATTATATATCATATATATACATTACCTAAAATTTGTCAAACAGCTTTTTCAAGAGTTTTTGTTTCTGGGCAATTTTCTTTACCTGATAGATGATTAAATTTCTGTTTAATTTTGTTAATTTGCTTGAATTCTTTACATCAGACCTGAGTAACTAGATAAACTTTTGGTGTCGCTACTGCAAAAATTATTTCTAAATATTGGACTGTTTGCATCTACGTGCATTCTGCTCTTCGATCTCTGTAAGTTACTCTTTTCTTTGTGTGATTTTGTGTTTGTTGCTGTTCACGATGTTTACTTTATGTCTTTCCTCTGTATTTATGTTCACAGGGCATCTTGATCACAGTGCTATTCGTGTGTCTGTTGTCTTGTTGTGTGTAAGTTAAATATTAATATTTTTCGGCTATAATCATGATTTAATCATTAACATGTTATTTATCAATGCCATGGTAAGAACATAAGATCCGCAGCTAAAAATTCGAACATATATGATGCGGTTTCCATTGTTAGATTTTCAGAATTTTGCAGCAAAGCTTGGATTAAGAAAATAAACAGAAAATATCTATATGTATAAAACAAATAAATATATAAGATTTTCATATATAGTGTTTGATTGTGTTTTGAATATGATTGTGTTTAAAACAAAGAACTATGACAAATATGATTTGAATAAAAACCTTAATTTAAGCATAATAAACAAAGAAAATAAATTGTACACATAATGATTTTGAATTATACAACGATCTGCTTCATAGTAACTAAGGTTTGATTGATTGCTCTACTTCGAAGTATGGATAGACACAATCCCATATCTTAGTCCTGAACATAGACATGGTTTCTTTTTAGCTTAAGATAAATTTCAAGCTCCCGAAAGAAAAGATTGGGAAGATGAAATTGACAATCATTGAGCAAGCTTAAGCTCTTGAGAAGAAAGTTTTAAGAACCCAATTAATTTAAGCCAAGAGCTACAATCCCTAGCTAAGAGAAGCAAAATGATCAACAAATATAGCCAATTACATTCAATTCTAACTTCACAACATTCACCAAAACTACAAATGGCCAAAGTCATTAGAAACTTGACTAATAAATCAACCATGAACGGTTCTAATTGGATGCACTGGCACCCCAAAAATGTTACACGCTGGACCTGATCTTACACTGCTGCTGTCCGAACACGTCACTCTACTAGTACCATTAGCTACTACAAAATCACTTTCATGTTCCACAAGAAACTCATCCGCAACAGTGCTATTGCTAGCCACATTCTCTTCTTCTTCATCAACCCTATCATTACTAGTTGTAACAGCACCAGTGTGATCGTGAGTAACGTTATGAATATCAGCCTCTTCATGTGGACTAGTTGGAGCTGTTTCTTCAAAGTACTCATCATAGTCATCAAAGGAAACATTAACAAGGTGCAATGTGAGTCGACCATTGGCTCGGTGTGCACGAAAGTACTCATGGTGTTTTACCTTCTTCTCCTTCAGAATCAACCTTCCCTCGCTTGTGTAGTACCTCTTCAACACCCATGGCATGTGTGAGGCCAGGTTCTGAGTTCGAGCTAGCAAGGGTATTGGGGGAGGGAACACTTTGTTCTCTTTCTTTTTGGTCTTGTTTATGGCCTTGGCATCGTTTCCTAATTTGTTGGATTTGTAATTCTCGTGTTGATCTAGAACATGGTTTGTGTTTTGGAGGTCCATGCAGCTCTCAGTGCCAATGTAGTCGTCGCTTTTTAGAGGGATTATGAGGCTGCTCATTACCATGATGGGTTGTGAATGTGAAGAAAATGAAGACAGAACTTTGATAAACCCTTTGGCTTTATAGATTAAGAACAAGTAGCAAGGGGTACTGATGATTAATGACACAGAAAAAGAGATGTATGAGGTCCTTGAGAAAACTAGAGTGTGAAATTTTTTCAAAATTATAAAAAGGGAATGAATGAATAACTAGAGAATAGGAAGAGGGTGTATTTAATGGAGCTAGGAGAAAGAGGGTGTGATGAGTGTGAATAAGGTAGAAGTTCAAGTGGCTAGGTTTTCGTGAAGGTTGGTGGCAATGAAGAAAGGCTTGAAAAGATTCAACGGAGACAGATATTAAAAGTGACGTCAAAGGTTGAGTTTCATGTGGTTTCTTCTGTCTTTGAGTATCAGAGTCTGATTCATTCCAGTGGCCTGTAAAAATTTCAAATTCCCATATCAGAAGACAAATTTAAGGACAAAAGAGCGCGCATATGACCACATTTTCAGTTCAAACACGAAGAATGGAATAGTAAAATAGCCAAGTATGAATTTATATTAGCTTAATCTCCAAACAATGTGTTAAGATATATTAATAGTCTTTCTACTACATAGCACTGTTATTTGGACAAATGTATACCGCTAATACTTAGATTTTTTACTCATTATCAAACTCAAGTTAGCATGATACATGGCCAATTATATATAGCATATTTTATATCCAATAAACACTATTCACAGGCAAAAAGCCCCTCCCAAAGTAAGAGAATGGTACTCTACTTATGCAGTGATTTTTTTTTTGGATAAGTCAATCACATGTTCAAGGATATTTACAATGAAAATGTATTATAAGGAGTATTTATTGGTCTTGTTTTACTTTAAGTAATTCTCATTATGTCACACATTTTTAAGTAACTTTACAAATTTTACTCTGATGAATAAAATCATATACAAATTGATAATGACTCGCCAAAATGATTTGATAGTTTATGAAATTGGTGTTATCAAAATATGATTGTTGATATTAAAAAGGATACTTCTTATTTTTAAAACCTAATGTGTTGTATAAAATCTAATTTTTCACTTTAACATTTTCATTATCAAATCGGTATATTTTAATAATTTTCTCGATAAAGTCTGAGGCTTTAAATTTAATATCTTCCTAATATCTTGACCTAAAACACTGTTCATCCAACAACTCTTCTTTAATAATAAAATAATAATATATTAAGATTATAAAATTTCATTAGTTGTTTTTTTTTTTAATTTGGCAAATTATTATACCGCATATGAAATATCTAAATTTACTTTGATGATGCATGGGCGCAGGAATATGGAACCATGTGTTGATGGGTGGTACTTCATGCATGTTCAAGAATTCCAGAGTTCCACGAATGGTAACGACAGATGGAGTGGGAAAGGAACATTTGTGCATGTTTCAATGAAAACTTAACAATCTTTTTAATTTAATTAGTAATAAAAAATGTAAGAAAGAGAAAACAGAGCAGGCATTGACAGTTGCCAGACATGAATGATGATGACTCAATTTCGTATGGTAGTGAATTGAAATGCAAAATCCAAACTTTCCAGAATATTTACAAATAAGAAAAAAAAAACATTGGGAAGCCATAATCTCTAATTTGTCCCATGTAATACGAGAAAATAAGAGACGTACCAAACCACACCACTAACCCACACAACTTGAAGAGAAGGATTAAGTTTATCAAAATTAAGAGTATACGATAAAACTAAACCAAATGAAATAAAAAAGAACCAAGACTAGAGTGTATTGCATACCTGAACCCTGTAATGCATATGGTGGTTCAAATTGTACGAAATGTGTTCATAACTATGTCTCTTTGCAGAATTGCGAGCACTGAATTGGGAAAAAACAAAAGTGAAGAAACAAATTGAAGAAGCACAGTAACAAATATTGTTTTTTTATAATTGGGTTAAGATGAGATAAACATGAAATAATGTTCCTAAATATGAGTAACGTACGAGATAACTGACCTTGTTTTGGGTCAATCTCACGCAGAGACTCGAAGATTAAGGTACTCGTAAAAGGACCAAGTTTTAACCGTCACATGTTTTATATATCTCTGTTATACCGCCTCGGTCTTATTATTCAAAAATAAATAAATATGTGGCTCTCGTTACAGCCCAAAGTTTTAGGGTGTAGAAAAAAAAATTATAAAGAGGTTTGTTTTATAAACTTTTAATGTTCTTAAAAATGTATTTGTTATTGTTAGTTTATTTCATTAATTTAACTTCCTTTAATATTAATAAAAAATTATATTAAAATCAAATTTCAACTAAATTATATATATATATATATATATATATATATATATATTTTATATTCTATAACTTGTAAATTTAGATTCTTTTTATAAAATGCAAGATTTGAGCTTTTCTTTTTCTAAATTTGGCATGTGAATCCGTGTGCTTGCGAACCTACTTCTAAATTGGATGGACTATAATTTCTAGTTTGTTATTAGTTACGTGAATATTTTTATAGAAGCTAAAATTATTCAACTTGATTCGTTTTGTTATCTCCCCACTTTAAACAAAAATATATGATTAGTTATTATTGTTATTATTATTAAATGAATCTTATTTGTTATTTTGTAATTTTAAATAAATTTTATCTTGTATAGAGAGTGTATAAAAAATGTGTTTTAGTATTCTTCAAATATTTTATAATTTCAATTCATAAAAATTATATAAAAATCAATAAATTTACTATTAATGATGATTTATGATTGGATAATTATAATATTGATATTATTTGAACACATTATTTTTGTTGCTAATGCAGTGAGTTTCACCAATTCTAGTTCACTCTTTCCTTCGATACTCCTCTTATTTTTCATATATGGGAAATAAGTTTTTTTTCTCTACTTAGTGAAATACTTTTCTAAGTTTAGATACACATAAAAATTCAGTTTTAAATTTATAATGATATAATTTTATTATTAATTATTTTTTATTGTTTTTTATGGTATTAAAATGTTTTTTAACTGATTTATAACATATACTAGTTTTGTGCGAAAAGGTAATAAATTTTTTATTAAAAAATCATTAAGAAAATATGAAAATATAACATATATTAGGTTAATTTTATTTAAAGGCTTTTTTTATACATTTGGTTATTATTGAATTAAAAATGTTAAAAAATGTATTTTTAATATTAGGTGAAGGTCGGCTAAGGATGCTGAGGTTAGACTAAAGATATTGATAAATAAGATTTTTGAATTATGATTTTAAGATTATTAAAAGTAGTTTATTTTTTAAAAAAATATAAATTCACTTACAAAATGTACTCGATGCTTAAGTCAATTTTTAGATAAGAGAATAATATATTAAAAATAAGTCATAAAATAAGATTTACTTGTTGACGAGTCTCTTTAGTTAGTACCTAGAAGATAAGAATAACCCAAAAATAATAACGAGATATAAAATATTATCAGGAGTGTCAAAATAAGTTTAATTTAGTGACCCGATCCAAAAAACTTAAGAAATAAGTCAGGTTAGGTAAAAAAAAAACTTATTATCTAAATTGAATCAGACTTATTTTAACATAACCTATTTAAATTATAATCTATATGGATTTAGATTAAGTTAATTCGTAGATTTATGAGTAGGTCTATTTTATATAATAGTAATTAATTTTTAAATAAAAATAATATTATTTTATTAAAAAATGTATAAATATTATAAATAAATTTAATACAAATTTTATTTATTCTAAGAGTAAATATTAAAATAAATATTTAATAACTACTTATTTCACTATCTAATATTAATTATTATTTTAAACTAATAAATTACTAAAAATAATTAATGATAATAAATAGTAAATTTTTAATTTTTATTTTAAGATTAAATAGATGTAATTATATTTTAAATAAAAACTAATCTTATTAATAAATTTTTTTTTACAAAATATATATTATTTATTTAAATATTTTTAAATTAGTATAAATATATTAATATTTTTTAAAATAAAAATTAATCAAGCTAAAATTGAGATGTTAATCTATTGGGATTACGTTAAAATTATGTTGGATAGTCAAATTTTTTTATTTAACGTATAAAATCAATAAGATAATTCTAAATATTATATAAAATAATATATTAAAAATAATTATATAAGATAATATATAATATAATAATTAAAAAAAAGTGATTTAAAAAAATTCATCCGATAAAAATAATATATATTGATGTGAAATGAGAAGATTTTTTATTAAAAATTTATTACAAAAAAGATGAAAAAAAAAGTTTTTCTTAGCTTCAAAAACAAATTTATTTTTCTTGAGTCCCTTCAATATCTTCAAAGCTTCGAAAGTTATTTTTCATTTTCTTTGCTTAATATAACAATTAAAATAAATTACTATCTTAAATATTAGTTAAAAATAAATAATAACGATAAATATTAAAATTGTAACTTCTATTTTTAATTTGAGTTATTTCTTTTCGTAGTTCTGCTGAAGTTAATCGAATGGCACATAAATTTGTCATCAACATTTCTAATTTTATAATTAATTTTAAATTTTTGTTCGTTTAGCGATGAAATTGACAGTGAAATACATATCCAGAGACTAAAATAGTTATGTACCCATTCTTAAGTAGGTCCCAAAATAAAAAAGGTTAGTCTTTAACTTTCTTAAAAAAAAAGAAAAAGAAAAACTGATTTAAAAATAATAATATAATTGTTTTTTACATTAACAGTATATAAAATAAAACTTTATAACGAGTCACTTTCACTTATATTTGACACAGAGAAGATAGACCACAACTAACACCTACTACTACTGGGTGGGTGATTAAGAGCATGGTGGCTATTGCTTTGAGTGAAAAGAACTTTTGCTATGTTGGCTCTGGCGTCATGATTGTAATGCTTTTCTTTTCCCCTCCGAAAACGAAATTCAAAAGGTTCGTACTTTACTCTTTTCCTCTTCTCAATTCAAAAATGAAGGAGAGTCCCACCAACTACACCACCTTCGTTTCTACGACTGACACGTGGCCATATCGATTACGTGTTTTAAGGTGCCTCTTTCAATTTCCTTAACAACCGCTTTCGCAATCTTCTATTTCCACACGCCATTCTTTTTGTAATTCTTATGTTCGTTGAAATACCTAAATTTTAATTTTTCTATAGACAAATATTTTTTTTTAATATATAAATGAAAATTATTGGTAGTGACACTTTTATATAAAGCACAACTTTTTTGAAGAATTGGGATTATAAATAAAAATACGATATATTTAAATGGTATCTTTTAAATAAAAAAGAAATAAAAAAAAGTGCATTGCTCAACATTTTTATCATTGAAATAAATTTAAATATAAGCTGCTAAATCATTTAAAGTGTTTTAAGTAAAGAAATATTTAAAATAAGTGTTTTAAATTGATGACATGGGAAGTAAAGTACTCTCCACCATAAAGCATACTTAACTTTTTAATCCTATAAATAATAATATTTTGACTATAATAAAGAATATCAAGAGAGACACGAGAGTTATAGTAAATATAAAGATTTCTAATTTAGGAATGGGTAAGTCTTGTAATAAAAGAATACAAGAACTGAGATAAATCTCCAATAAATCTTTAATTTGTTTAAAAATCTCCGTGAACTTCATCATCCTGATGAATTTTATATGTTTTTTATAACTGTCTCAATAATTACAGAATATATAAAAATTACTTCTTAATTTAATTTGTTTCACTCTCTTATTTTCCTGTACATTACATGCCTCCAAATGAAATGTACATCGCATGTAACTTTCTCTATCCACAATCTCACATGAGTTCTATCTTCATAATAGAAGTACCAACATTCGTCTAAGTCTCTATCTAACTAATGTCGAAAAAACTATGTACTCTGGAATGATCTATGATGAAACTGTAGCCATTTGTCTTGCAAACAGACACTCTGCTTTTTAGTACCTTGGATTTTCTCCCTTCACTTTATGAACCACTATTATAAATTTGAATATTAAATAATCATCACATAGACATAGGCATCCATTGCAAGCAGTATAATAATAAACAAACTCTATGCAACACAGTACATACAATAGAATAGACACATGCCTCCCCCCTCTATCCCTTCGCCACGTTCACGAGAAAACATTATTGGAACACACAAAAGGTGCACATTGCGCACCCCACCACCACCCTCTCTTCTCTCTGAAAAAAATAAAAGCTTGAAACTTTACACCACCCCACCTCCAAATTTCAGGATCAGACAAGGTTTTGCTCAAATTTAACTCCTTTTTCGGATACCCATTGGGGTTTTGGTTCGTGTGACCGTTAGTCCTGGAACTAAAGTTTAGGTTTTTTTTTTCTTAGTTTGGGTTCTTGGGCTTAACTTTTTTTCATGTTTATGGCGATTGGCCTTCTGCTTTGGCTGTTACTGGCCAAGGGTCTTGCCTTGGAGGGTGTTGTGGGAGTCACATTTTCTTCTAGGCTCGTTCACCGTTTCTCTGAGGAGGCTAAGGTTCATCTGGCTTCAAAAGGCAACTGTTCTGCGCTTCAATCGTGGCCTAAGAGGAACAGCTCTGAGTATTTCAGGTTGCTTCTTAGAAGTGACGTGACACGGCAGAGAATGAGGCTTGGCTCGCAGTATGAAACTCTGTACCCTTCTGAAGGAGGCCAGACCTTCTTCTTTGGCAATGTGCTTTATTGGTGAGTGAGTCTGGCTGTGGGAAAGTTCTCAGGAAAATAAAATTTGAGTCTTTTGTTCCATACTTTGTTATTCTTGTGTGATCTTATGAAGGTGTGAAATGTTATGCTAATTATGAAGTAACAAGCTTCGTTTCATTGTTTTGATTAAACTATTGGTTTGTTACTTGAAGTCGTTCTCATCTTAGTCATTGCTAACACTAGAGAACAATTTCTGCAAGTGTAAAATCGTTACAGACACTGTTTAGCGACTAAAACGTAAAATGGAGATAACTATAAGGATCTAATTCATGATTTAACTTGTTTTTTAAGAACTCTTATTTTAGTCAAAAGTATACTGACACCCCCGTGTTTCTTCTTTGAAGGGCTCTTTTATTTAGAGTAGACACACAATACTTCTGCTTTTCTATAATGTTTACAGTAATCCCTTACAGGGCTATATGGTGTGATGTATTAATTGGCTATTAGGGGTGTAGATGTCATGTATTTCACACAAGTGCGTTAATGTAGGGTTTAAAAAGACAGCAATATCGTGTGCAATCTCAAGGAACTGCAGATGTGTCTGTGTAAATTGATCTTTCTTTTTATTTAAAAAAATGGAACTTTGGTCCAAATCCGGTGACTTTACTAGGACTGTTAGTTGTTATTGAGATGCTCGCTCAGAGGTAAAATTTGAAATGGTTTAAGGTGATGGATTTTCTGCCGAACGTCAAAGTGCCTACTTGTGTTTTTATTGGTTAAATGATTAGAAATAGGATATAAAAGGAACTCGGATTGGATGCTAAATAAGGTTGGCAATGGTGTGTATGAACTTGTTCATTGTTGAATTTCAGGTTGCATTACACATGGATTGACATAGGGACTCCAAATGTTTCATTTCTTGTTGCATTGGATGCTGGAAGTGACATGCTTTGGGTTCCCTGTGACTGCATTGAGTGTGCTTCCTTGTCTGCTGGTAATTACAACGTGTTGGTAAGCCTCTGATATGATTTCCATATACCTTTATTTTTTTTTAATACTTTTTCATCTGTCAATCACTTTGTCTTGTAATTGCTATTATTATGAACTTCCTGTTTACCCCATTTAGCTTCATGTTTTGTCTTTTGTTTTACATATTGAAATATTCATTTTGTGAATCATTCATCTTGTAAGCGTATAAGATTCTGCTGTAAGCAGCCCTTTTGTAGCCATATGGACACAGGTGAAGTAGATGGGTTGTGGGCTATGGTAGGGGATAACAGAAGAAGCCCATTCTATGTATATGTGCATCTTTTCTGTTATGAATTTAAATGTGCCCTGCAGAAAGTTATTGGTAAGTCAATTCAAGAACACATCAAAACAAGTACTTGTTTTGTATGTTGCAACAACTCAAAAAACTGATACACCTGAAATGCTGTAAGATTACTATCATAGTACAAATATCTGTGCTTTGTCCTGTGTCACCGAGTCCATGCTTCTTAGCTATCTGTTAATAACATTAATCCTTAAAGTTTATGCAATTTTTTATGAGTAATTTGAATGTTCATATTTGGGGTTCTACAGACAGTTCTCCCAACCAAGAGCAGTAAGAAATTTAGCTGTTAATTTCAATGATTGATTGGCAGATGCTCCCTTTTATATGGGGGCATCTCTGATGCAGGATAGGGATCTGAATCAATATAGACCATCATTATCCAACACCAGCAGACATTTGCCTTGTGGTCATATGTTGTGTGATCAACAACCCTTTTGCAAAGGCTCTAAGGATCCTTGCGAGTATAATGTTCAGTATGCCTCTTATAATACATCGAGTTCTGGATTCCTATTTGAAGACAAACTACATTTGACATCTGATGGCAGACACGCTGTACAAAATTCTGTGCAAGCCTCTATCATTTTGGGGTATGTTTAATACCGTTTTAAATTTTGTGCTGTTTTGTTCTTGGAGGTTTTATGTGTTGGGCAAGATTATAAGCTGCAAGTTTGACTTGCATCAGCGCTATTGATAATTGATTTGTGTGAGTGCAGTTGTGGAAGGAAACAAAGTGGTATTTATTTACAAGGAGCTAGTCCTGATGGTGTTCTAGGGCTAGGACCTGGAAACATTTCAGTCCCAAGTTTACTGGCAAAGGCGGGACTTACTCAGAATTCTTTTTCAATTTGTCTTGATGAGAATGAATCTGGGAGAATCATCTTTGGTGACCAAGGTCATGTCACCCAACATTCTACACCATTCTTGCCCTTAAACGGGGAATTGTATGTACTGTATATTATTCCTTACCTGCTGCTTAGTTTAGATGCCATGTGTGTTGCATGTTAATTGTTTGATTTTGTTGCAGTACTGCCTATATGGTTGAAGCAGAAAGCTTTTGTGTTGGGAGCTTATGTCTCAAGGAAACTAGATTTCAACTACTTATTGACACTGGATCTTCTTTCACATATCTTCCCAATGAAGTTTATCAAAAAGTTGTAATGGAGGTGATTCCTTTTACCATAAATCTAGTGGTGTATGGTCATGCATAAACTGGGCTAAAAGAAATTTTCATTTAATACAGTTTGACAAACAAGTAAATGCAGCCAGGATTATTCTCCCAGAATGGGATTACTGCTATAATGCCAGGTTAGAGTATTAACTGATTAGGCATTTAGGCATACAATATCTTACATTTCATTGTAACTCATGGTTTTTTTTTCACGTGGCAGTTCACAGGAGTTGATTAACATTCCCCCATTGAAACTTGCTTTCTCTAGGAATCAAACCTTTCTATTTCAGAATCCTATTTTTACTGGTCTTGCCAGTCAGGTATGGTAAACCTCCAATCCCCCCTTCTCTCTTCTAAGGTGTGTTTTGATTGAAATTGAGTGAACCTTTAGATATTGATAAAAAAAATGATGTACAAAATATAACCTTCCATGTGTATCTAGGGCAGTGATTATTTTGTCATTCAATCAGTAGTACTTTGGTGTCTAGAGATTGCCATTGACTGAAAATGAATCTTTATAGTCTGCGTTTGGTTGTAACATCAAAACATTGTCAGAAAAGTGATTCTCTGTTTTGAATCAAGTTCCTCGCTTTAACTGGATTCTCAAGAAAAATCAACCCGAAAACAAACCACCTTACAGGGATCCTCAACTGCTTAAAAATTGAATATGAAAGAAAATATCTTCTATTGAATTTCAGAGCACAATGTTACCCTGTAGAACCCAAGGAGAGAGTGTAAGCATAGAGAAATTGATTCTGAATGATCTGATATTATATAAACATTGCTCATATATGAATCAAAAGGTTATCTTTGATGTAATCAGTATGTTCTGTTATGAGAAATTGACTTCCAAATTCCAACACATGTTGTATAGAAATTGAAGTAGATTCTGGAAACATTTTGTGTTAAACTCTTTATGATTTATGATTTCATCCTCTGTTAGAGGAGAAAACTGTTGGGGTGCTGAAGAAGTGATCTTGATACGAATAATTCTCAGGCCTCCATTGTGAATTTTCTCTTCTGATCAGCCAGGATGTTTCTGTGGTTTAAAATTCTTTATTCATTAATTTTCCTTAATGTTTCTGTGAATTTTCCATTGTGAATTTTCATTAATATTCATTAATTTATTCTCTTCCCTCCCCATCTCGGTTATAATTTTGATGAAATACGAACATCTGTTGCAGGAACAGCACTACACCCTCTTTTGTTTGCCCATAACTCCTATCGATGAGGACTTTGCTACCATTGGACGTGAGTATACCGCTGCCTACCCTATGTGAAACCTAATGATATCACGTTTCCTTTTATTTCAGCAGTGCCGCTATTTTTCTATTCTTTTCTGTTCAAGTTTTTTAAATATTTATATTTCCATTTTGTTATCTGGTTGCTCCAGCAAGTTTATGATAGCAGATGCATGTAACTGCTCACACATGTTTACTGATAGACCGATCATATATTTGCATGAACATACACCCTTATGCTATCCTGGCTGACAGTGAGTGTTGCCTTTCATTTGCCACTCTTGTTTCAGAGAACTACCTGATGGGTTATCGCATGGTCTTCGATAGAGAGAACCTGCGGTTTGGCTGGTCCAGATGGAATTGTTAGTATTTGTTGCACTTGAAACTCTTAACCTATAATTTTCCCAAATCTTAATGAAAAATATCTTCTGCTTGTTTAATTTGGATTCTCTTTTCCTAGTAATCTCTTTACCAACATAACTACACAATCTAGTCTAACCTATGAGATTTTGTCTAGATAAATTTATCTATAAACACACATGGAAAGAAGATAAGAGAAGTTAAAGTACATAATGTGAAGCTCTATTCATTTTTTTTCTTCAATTATATTTATGAAAAAAGCTATTTAAACAAGATTTTATGGGAAATCTTTTCATTTTGCTTTTAAAATATCATTCTCTAAACACAATTTTTTCCAAGAATCAATTATTTCAAAATTGCTGCCACCGATATCTAATCTCTCAGAATTTGCAGGCCAAGATAGAGCAAGTTTCAAATCACCTTCCAATGGTGGATCACCAAACCCTTTACCGGCAAATCAGCAGCAGAGTGTCCCTAATGCTCGTGCTGTGCCACCCGCCATTGCCGGACACGCCTCCCCCAAACCCTCTGCAGCAACAGCTGGAGTGACCTCTAGGCATTCCTTAGTTTTATTGTTACTACTGATATGTGACCTTTGGCTTTTATCTTGTTAACACTCTAATTTGCTTGTAAATTTCCCTCCTGAAGACTCAACTTTTATGAGGTTTTTACTTTTTCAATTTTGTAGGTGTTGTATCTATTGGGGTTAGTGCGGAACTTTTATTTATTTTGGCTAATTCTTTCGGTCGTAGCCCTTTTTTCAATCGTCTTTCGTATTTATCATATTTTTTTCTGCTACAACACCTTAACTTCTCATGAGTTTTCCTATGCCAATTACTGCTGAAAAACTGAACTGATTTAAATTGTTGATAAACTAAATTGCACACAAAAATAAATTATTTAAAGAAAAATTTATTTGAATTGTTACTTTAGTTTAGTTCATGAAAATTAACTAGTCTTAAATATAACGTCTATACTGCAATGAATTATAGATTACAAAATACATTTTAAAATTTGATCTCTATTTGTAATCATTAAAATAATGATTTATCCTATAATTTACTTTATCTAATTAATTATACAATTTAGTTTTGTTGAATTTATCTTTTATACACCCGTAATCAATTCGTATTAATTGTTACTGAAAAATAATATACAAGTTTAACAGGGGTTCTGTCTTTCATTTTAACGATATGTTTCTTTCAAGAATTTATTCTACAACTTCATTTTAAACAGTTCTAAGGTATTATTATTATTATTATTATTATTATTATTATTATTATTATTATTATTATTATTATATCAATAAAAAAAAGTTTAAATGTTGTTCCGGAATTGTTTTTTAAAGAATAGTTGTCAATGCATGTTTTTTTTACAATGTTAAATGATAAAAAAAAACACACAAATCCTCGTTAAAAAAAGTAAAGAATAAAAAAAATATAACTATTAAACTTATTCTTTACTATTTATTAAAATTTGGGAATTTTATTTGTTGTTTAATAAATTTAATTTATAATTTTATAGCTTTAACTTTAATTTATATATATATAAACAATGAACATAGTATTGGGCAAATGGCGGTAGAAAGTTTGACGTTAACGGTTCTTAATTTTCAAGATGTTCTCTAAATTAGGAGAAGTCTAATCGTTTTCTTCTGCACAAAAAAGAGCACAAGTTGGGACAAGGAGTAAAGCATGAAGAAGGTCACAACAATTGTTTCAATAGTTTTGATCTCGCTACTTTGTTTCCACGAACTCGTCTACGTTTCTTCGTCACCTTTCTTATACGCAAGCCAGGTAATGGCGCATGCCTTCGCGTTGGACTTTGGTAAACAAAAACTCTGTGATGTATAATTTCTTGCACTCATTCTTTTATTTGAGATGAGTAAGATATTGTGGAAATGGGGCTAAAACAAATAGGTTAATTACGAATGATTTCGAGTTTGAGATGTGGAAATTGGAATAGTGAGTTTTTAGGGTTCAAGTTCATTGTGTTGAGCTGCGAAGGATTTCTAGGTCACAAATAGTTCAAATGCTGAGTGTTAAGGCATTTGGTTGATTTAATAAGAATCTTTATGTTGAACCTATATTTAATTTGAGCCATGATTTAGGAAGTTAATTCTCGTTTTCTTCTATCTTTTGCTCCAGGTCTATGAGGAATCTTCTGCTGAAAGGTATTGTAATGAATTCGCAATTAGTTATTTTTAGTTAACACTCTGTTACCCAAATATGTCGACGGTTTGCTTGACTTTGATTTTTAGCTTTTGAGTAGAGATTTTTTGACACCCTTCAATTTGCAAACATCCAATATACAACTTAATTTTATTTTTTAATTGATAGAAAGAAAATGAAATAAAATTGATAAATAATAATATAATATTATAAAGATGATTGTTGGATGAATGTTTTTTTTATCATTGAGACACAGTATCCTTCCTAGCTACGAAGAAGTATATGAATAGTGATTTATAGACAACCACTATTCATCCAGTCTACAATTCCCTATAATAATAATAATAATAAATTTAAAAGTTTTATCAATATTATATTATTAAAACGGGTTGTAGGATTCGTTGGAAGATGAGTGTCAACTTATCCTTTTCCTTAGTATATTGAAGTTTATACTTTTGCTTGTCTCTCATGATTCAGTCTCATGCATGACTCAGTTGTGTTTTTCATTGTAGAAAACTTGAACAGGGTCGGGAACATGCTCAAGAATTGCATTGCTCCAGGGAGAGAAGTAGGGCAGCTCGGAAAGTGATAGACGAGGTATGAAAATTCTTTTGGCAATCATTATGAATTTATGCCATTGCGGTATTCACTGTTAAGTTATCTGAATTTTGAATCCGATCCATGAATATTGTTAAAAACACATGTTAATAAGAATTTGAAAACATGTAGTTTCAATGTATCTGGTAAACATAGTAATTAGGAAAATTGTAACTTCTGTATTTATTATACTTATTATATAAATAACAAATCCCTAATGTACGCAGATTTTCACTACATCGTTTTTCTCTCTCAAAGATATGTTCCTTATATGTTTTTTGTAGTATTTGACACCATTTGTGGAACGAGAAAACTACCAGCTTTTGAGTAAATGCAGACTTCACCCTGAAAATGATATATTCATGGATCAGGAAGAGCATAAAATCTTCATAAATACACACGAATGGCGGTGTGGATATTGTAAGAAAAGCTTTCGGGAAGAGAAATTTCTCGATCAGCATTTTGATAACAGACACTACAATCTTCTGAATCTAGTATGACAATTTTCATTCCTTTCTCATTGGGCTTGGAGGATACATAATGTGCAGTGCAAGCTTTAATCTTTTAATTTTATCAGTTATCTGATGAGTTTGAAGTTCATAACTGCCCCAGTCATTGCTCACCCTTTGTTTTGTACATAGAACTTTATACTTGTGTCAATATTTGGCTCTGTTGTAATCTGAAGATTCACGTAAGTGCATTCTTTTTGTTGTCATTCATGACTTATTCCTGTGAACTTGAAACGTTTTTGTTATTTCTCAATACCTGATGAGGTCAATATCCAAGATATACTAATATAGATGTACCCTAACATATGTACCCTAACATATACTAATATAGATGTACCCTGATGAGGACCATACACCGTTTCCTCCCCTAACTCCACAGCAAGTTTCCTTAAATTGATACAAGTTTACTTTGCTTTGAGAATAAGTTAATGTATTTTTTTGATGGCTTCCAAATGCCATGAGGGAGTAAAAAGTTGTCTAATCTTAGTATTTCTCACTGTATGATCATTTAAGTTATTTCTATATTGGATATGGAATCAATAGACACAAAATTGGGCCTTTTTTGGGAGTTTCAATGAGTTTTTGAATCTTACATCAATTTTACTTGCAGTTCTTTTTTATGCTTTTATTATTTATCAGAAATGTTGTTTCCATTGGTGGGCTATTTGAATGCAGAGTCATGGTAAATGCTTGGCTGATGTATGTGGGGCGATGCATTGTGATGCTGTGATGAATTTCAGATCCTCCAGAAGCAAGTGCAATCCGACAGCTGCTGCAAGAAACCGTCATCTATGTGAGGTTGCTTTAATTTCGTTTTCTTTCTCTTTCACTGTTCATTTTATTGTCAACTATTCACCTAATCCATATGCACTCTTAATTCAGAGTCTTGCGGACAATTGTTTTCCTATTAGTGAGGGTCCTTCAGCAGGCCGCCTTCATGGTATACTTATATTTTTTGTTTCTTTCTATTTTCTATACTTAATCCTGCACAAAAAGGGTATACACAAATTATTCTAATATACTTAAAATTTTTTGGTTTCTTTCCAATTTCTATACTTAATCCTGCACAAAAGGGTATACACAAATTATTCTAAATTGAAAGAATTCCTAATAAGAATTAAGGTAAAACATGTTGTTAAGGGTTCATCAAAAGCTCAGATTTTTACTAAATTTTGTCATTTAACAACTCCCTCAAACCTAGAATCTTGCTTGTCCTCAAACAAAGTAGTGTACTTCTTGCCAAAAAATAATATGGTAAGCCTATACTCAACTATATATAGCTAAATGTTATCAGGATGATTTGATAGAAATCATTGTTCACTGCTAGTTTTGAATCCAGAACAATTGACACATAAAAATAGTTTTCTTGAGAATTCCCTTACAAAGACGGTATATATATATAGCAGGAACAATTCATTAACTTTTCCTAAATAAGCATCATTTCTTAAGCATATGATTTGGTATGTAATTTCATCTCTCAAGCATATGATTTGGTATGCAATTTCATCTCTCAAAGGCAAGCGTTTCCCTCATTCAATCATTTGAGTCAAATGATCCAACATTGATAGTCATCTTCAAACAATCTCAATTGTTAATCAAGACTTAAATAAAAAGGTCTTTTAAAGGCTTGTCTCAATTGTTAAGCAAGACTTAAATCAAAAAGGTTTTTTAAAGGCTTGTAATGAGGTCGGACTTTCAAAGAATTTATTGGTTTTTCTTGAATAACAAAATATTTGAGAGATTAAAGACTTTTGAATGATTGTTACCTTATCATTCCTAAAGTCAATGCCTTAACTCCATGCTTTCCTTCCAACTTTTCTTTTTACTTTTTTGACCGCCTCAACATCACAAATTGAGTTTAGATAGTATCCCTCTCAATTCAAATTACTAAGTGTTTCTTGACTTTCCACATGTAAGTTTCTATCATTTAAATTGGGCATTTTTTAACAAGAGTCATCTTCTTTGTATTTCTCTTTTCTTGATTTGCTCCACCTTCTTTTTCATTCATAGTTCTTCAATCTCTCAAATAGAAGAAAGGTTGGATAATTATATATATATATATATATATATATATATATATATATATATAATTTTTACAATTGGCTCGAGGAATTCAAATAGGGTTCAACAAGGGTCTTTTATAATTAATGCTAATTAATGCAAGGCTGGTTATTTGGCCCTAGGTTAATTCAATTTCACAACAACAAATTACCTTTATCATTTTCAAGTCTCCTTTTTAAGGCATAAAATTGAAGAATCAAGCAATAACATTCATTGTCATGAAGTGTTGAAACTTTCTTAAACTGTTTAGATACACTACTCACTTGACTTTCATTTGGCTTCTCTACTCAAGTTAACTGCTAGTTTCATACATTAGTTTCTTTTCATGCTCATCCACCAACATCCTAAAGTCACTTGTTGAAAACAATCATATTTCCTCTTTGTTTAAAAATCTCATTAAAAAATTTATTTTGTTTTAGACTTAATTTTAGACATATTTGCAATAATTTCTTTCTACTCAAACTTAACAAGGATTTCAAAATAAAACTACAACAAACATTTTAGTAACCATGTTCAAGTAAACTCAAAAGTAATTAAGGCAGATTCCACATTTGACACACATGAAACATAAAACAAAAACTAAGTGATACTTAAAACAATAGAACTAGTCTTGCAGTTAAATTTTGAGTTCAATCTCCTTAATCTCTCCGCTTCCTCCATAGTCAGACATGTTGTCTAAATTTTCATCCTCTCCTAAAGAGGTTCCTGTTCCATCTTCTCTTTCATTTGTTGCTTCAGCTGCACCTCCCCCTGAGAAAATAAGGTTGTCCCTAGACCATTAGACATTGGACAAATGCAACAAACTGCTTTGGGTTTGACCAAGGTACTGGACCATGAGTATGTAGAGAATATCTATGCCAACTTTCATGCAGGCTCACTTGACTTCTATGGTTGGCAGCTCGCTGGCTTTCAACATGCATCATGTGTAGCTCCAAGCATTGCATATATTCAATTACCTCAAATCTCCTTATGGATGAGAGGACGAGGCTCCCCTTGATTGTGGTGCCTATGCTTTCTGTTCATGGGGGTTGATGCAATATTTGTCAATGAATTTTCTATCAATTGGGGATTTGATTTTAACAGTGGGGTTGACATCTACCCCATTTGCTGCACAAAGGACTATGATCAATGTGGGGTAACCCAAAGCCTTTTCTTGTCTAGTACTTCTTCCGCTTTCCTGGATGACAAATGGGTGAATTTCCTCAATAAAGGTCACCACATCCAGGGAATAACCACTCAAAATGCTAAAAACAATGTAGCATCTGGGCATATTGAGGTCAGAGTTGTGTCTTAGTAAGGGTACAATGTTAGCTAGTAAGAAGGAGGTTTAGATTTGAGAGATTGTTGTCATATTTCCATGGAAAATTCTCATTGGTTTTTCAGCATGATTTGCCTCATAGGTTCTTCCAGATATACACAAGAGTTTGGCTGTTTTATTATCTTCAAATCGTGATTGAGTTAAGCCTCTGCCAATGCATAGCTCTCCTTCTTGCAATGTCATAGGACTCCCCAAAAACTCATTTATTGTGTCCTTCTTCAACAGGCCAAGCATTGGCGTAAAATTCTTTTACCACCTCAGGGTCAAACTTGAGACAGGGCTCTGCAAGCCGTCTCCAATCCCTTCGAGTGATCTCATTATTGAACTGAGTGTATTCACCCTCTTTTAGTTTCACTCGTTCAAAATTGAAATTCCAACTTTGAATCATCTCATACCTTTGTTGTTTATGTTCATCTTTGAAAAAGGTTGGTGTTGAATGGTGTAGATGACTGACCCGTTCTCGGTCTTTTGCTCGTAACTCTGGAAGAGGTGGCCACTTGCTTGTCATTTGCCCGTGGAGTTGGAGCATAAGGCATTGTGGGTCTTAAAAGCACTTAATTATGATTTCAAGGATGCAGGCATATGAATCTTCTAGAATTTACAAGAGCAAAAATGATTAGAAAATTATCAAGAAAGAGTTCAGGCTAGGCTAGTCAGCTCTATTGTTCAACTCTAGGCTGAAAATCTTCCCTTGAAAGCTTAAATCCAAGTGGTTTGAACCTTTTGTTGTGAAGAGTGTCACACCTTATGGAGTAGTGGAGGTGGAAGATGTCAACTTTTCTGTTAAAATCAAATCCCCAATTGACAGAAAATTCATTAACAAATATTACATCAACCCCATGAGCAAGAAACACAGGCACCACAACCCCAACTACAACCAAGGTGAGCCTCGTTTTATCATCCACAAGTAGATTCTTAGTTAATTGACTATATACGACACTTGAAGCTACCCATGATGCAGTTTGAAAGCTAACAAGCTATCAACCCCAGGGTTAAGTGAGCATGAATGAAAGCTTCCACAAATATTTTCTACATACTCATAGTCCAGTACCTTGGTCCAACCCTGATCAGTTTGTTGTACTTGTTCAATGGCCTGAGGAGAACCCTTTTTCCCAGGGGGAGATGCAGATAATGAAGGAGAAGATGGAGCGGGAATGATGAAAATTTAGAGAACATGTCTGACTACGGAGGAAATGAAGAAGATTGAGGAGGACTAACCTCAAAATTTAATTGTAATACTGGTTTTATTGTTTTAAGCAATGCTTTTAAACCAAACCGGTCACCGAAACGTTAAAGACATGAGTTTAAAGGTTCAATCGGGGTCCAACCGGATTTAATAAAATAATATTTTTATAACATAATAAATATATAATAAATTTATTAGAAATAAAGTTTTCTTTAAAAAGAAAGAAAAATAATAAAGATTATCGTCATAGTTATCGTAAGTTACAATAAAAATTATAAAATATATTACAGATTAAAAGATTGATAAATATTAAAATAAGATTAAAAAAAAGTAAAATATATTATATCTTTTATAAAAAAAATTATATTAAAAAAATTTGATCCTAAATTTTTTTTTTACTAAAATCGGTTCGACCCAAAATCTCAATTGTTTTGTCCCGGTTTAATTAAAGTTCGGTTATGTGGAAGTAACAAACTGGTTTTTAATTCGGTTCCTGGTTGAACCGATAAGTTTGGTTTTCAAAACAATGGTTTTAAGTTTCATTTTGTGTTTTGTTCTATGTTTCATGTGTGTATGTTATGTTGTGTGTTAAATAATTGAATGTGGAATATGACTTGCTTAACTTTGAGTTTAACTGAACATGGTTACTAATTAAATGTTCTGTGGTAGTTTGAGTAGAAAGAAATCATTGTATATGTGTCTAAAATTAAGTTTAGAACAAAAGAAATTTTTGAATGAGATTTTTGAAGAAAGAGAAAATATGACTATTTTCAACAAGTGACCCTAATAGATGTTGATGCATGAGCATGAAAAAAAACTAATATTAGGAACAAGGAATTAACTTGAGAAGCCAGATGAAAGCCAAGTGAATAATGTACCCAAAAAGTTTAAGAGAGTGTCAACCCTTGATGATAATGACTTGAAAATGATAAAAGGGAATTTATTGTTGTGAATTGAATAACCCAGGTCTAAATAACCAACCTTGCATTAATTATAAATGACCCGTGTTGAACCCTATTTGAAATAGAGTCTTTGAGCCAATTGTAAAAATTATATACATATAATTATCCAACCCTCCATCTAGTTGAGAGATTGAAAAACTGTGAATGAAAGAGAAGGTGGAGGGAAAGAGAAATATAAAGAAGATGGCTCTTCTTAGAGAATGCAAATTGAAAGGATAGAACCTCACATATGGATAGTCAAGAAACACTCAATAATTCGAATTGTGTGAGAGCTCGCTTGAACGAGAATCGTTGCCATTGAGGAAGACTATTTTCGCTCAAACAAGACATGCCAGCGAGAAAAGCTGAAACTGGGGTGACTCTTGGGCTCAATTTCGCTCGAGCTAGGAAAAACTCGCTTGAGCGAAAGTAGGTTTCTTTAGCATGGAGTTCTCTTTCTTGTTTGAGCAAAAAATCATTAAAATAGAGAACATATAAAGAGCGGGAGAACCTAAAGAAGAGGTCAGATTGAGAGTACGGTGTGGATCAGGCAAAGAAGATTCAATATCTTCTCCTTGGCTTCTATATCTAGTTCGTATCTATTCTCATTATGAGCAATTAAGCTCATCTTGGATTGAGATTGAATATAACTTATCAACTTCTTTTGTACTTCTCTTGATTGGTTTCTTTCCAATTTCTACACTTAATCCTGCACAAAAAGGGTATACACTAATTATTCTAAATTGGAAGAATTCCTAGTAAGAATTAAGGCAAAACATGTTAAATGTTCATCAAAAGTTCAAATTTTTACTAAATTTTGTGACTTAACAATTTTCTCCATATTGTTGCATTATGATGTTTCTTGTCATTGCCCCCCAAAATTTAATCTTATTGTGGGGTTTGTTGATTTATTTCTCACCCAATTTCCTGGTGTACTGGTAGAATTATTTCTGCACCAATTTTGTGATGCTCACACTTGCTCAGGGAAAAATAAACCCTTCTCTCGAGGAGGCAAGGTAAAGCTTGATTATCTCATTGGGTAATTTATTATCAATACGCCTTTCATTAGAAATCTGTCATTGCTAAGTCTATTGGTATAAGAAATCTATACTTCCACTCTAGATTATCTGTGTTGTGATGTTTTTGGCCTTGTGTTGTTTACAAAGTCCCTCTGTAAAAGGAAAAAGTCTTACTGACATTAGGTAATGCTTACTTTTTGGGCTACCTGAAATTAGATTCTAATGTCAAAACTTGCAGTCACAGTACCTTTACCTTTCTATTTTGAAGGTTTTAAAATTTTAAGCATTATCCTTTTGTCTTTTCAATTCATTATGCCACAATTTCTTAAAGACTTATCTATTATAACTAATTTATTGACAGTTACTACCTGTCAATAAAGCTGTTATTTGTCAATCCTGATATTTTGCCACTGCAGGATCAAAGTAGTTTCTTTCGCCTGGCTGCTGGAGCATTGATCTTGGTGCTACTTCCTGTGTTCTATCTTTTTCTTTATTTGGTACAAAGGTACTATTTCTATATTTTAAATGTGATCTAACCAATTGAAGTTTTACACCAAAGGTTTCATAATGCTATTTTGCAAGTTTTAGTGATGCGAAGAATCGAACACAAGAGCTTCGTCGGATTTCAAAAGCTCAATGGAAAGCCAAACCGTCATGATTGGTAATTATTTATCTCTTTCAGATGGGCATGTCTGGTAATTAAATGGCAGAATGGGATGCAATGACAACAAACTTGAATTAATTGTCAGTAAAATTGTGGGTCTTTTTTAATAAATGTATACGTTTTTTAAGGACAATAATTTAGTTTGTCGTTTTTATCATTCAATTGTTATAATGAAATCTGTTTTGTTAGTTCTGTTCTAATGTAATTTGTGACAGAAGAGATCTGTTTCTGACTAAAAATGTCTATAATTTTATTTTTTTCCTAATAGTATTATGCTTGCTTGAGGGCTAGCAAAAGTGTAAATCATGAGGTGTGATAAATGTGTAATATTGAGCTGTAGTTATGTAAAACTAGCGACTATTTGTACATCATATAAGGTTGTTAGAAACATTGTTTCATCATTTTAGCGTATGACTGATATATTTGTGTGTTTTAGTAAAGTATCCTGGGAAACAATCTCGTAAACTTGTTCTTTTTTTGGTCTTGACTGTAGGGCACTACGAGAGAGTAATTGGGATGAAGAGTCTCGTATCTGGTTCAGAGCACAAGTACACAAGATGTGGAAGTCATTTAAACCGCCAATGGTGCGTTGTACTCAGTTCAACAGTGTTATCTTCATGTTATAAATTGAAGATGATCCTAGGGGTTAGTGCTCATTTGAATGCTCAGCAGCGCATGTAAAAGTCCCATGCTATTTTGATAAGATTGTAGCTGCTGATTTGTGTGCATTTAAATGTCAGTCCAAAGGGCTTTTAAATGTACCCAGTTCACTTGGATTGGTATAAAAAAATATTCCCAACTTCGTTGACTTTTGATAGGTAAAACTAAATGATGTAACACTCTGAAGGGGTTACTATGCTCTACTTTGGGAATTCAGATTTGTTTATCAAATTTTATTATCTCATGTATAGTTTTGATTCGTTTTAAATGTATCAATAAATTCCTAGGTTGGGGAAGCGGAATGATTGACTCATTCCTCTTGTTTATTTGTATTCTTATGTAGGTGTCCATATTCTTTCATTTCTTGATCAATAAATTACTTTCACTTGCCTAGAAGAACAAACTCACATGTCACTACTTAAACTGGGTCACGACTGCCCATGTTGATTGTCTATAAGAGTCAGCTTTAATTAGTTTGATTTTCTAATATTTTATCCTCTAAATGGAGACACCTCAAGTAGTTGAATATTAAGGAATTTGATCATAGTTGTTGATGTCCTAATAATACAGTTTAATAATTGTGAGATCTCATGGAATTCTCATGCTTGATGGTAGTAGTACTAGTTGATAACACCTAAGAAATTAGACCCTTGATTAACGCAAAAGTAGTTAAATGTGAAGGAATTAGTTTAGTTTAAATCAACATATTTGATCTTTAATTTGTATGTAATTACCTATATTGAGAGTTATGTTAAATAGTTTTAGACCGTAATTATGATCATTGTAATTCATAGCGCTGTGTATTCTGTTTCGTAATTTTTTTATATATTCTTTTATGGAATCTATTTATCCCGGTTATCATGAATTAATGATTTGGTATTTGGAATTATTAAGGTTTCAACATAAACATGTAGGCGATGTAGGACTTTCAACACACCCCCTCCAACGAAGCCTGTCGGACCAGGCAAAAGGTACTTTTGACCCAACTAAAGGGTAATTTTTGGTCCATGACAATAACCGGAAAGATGTTAGATTTTGGCTCATACCATGTTAAGGTTCCAACATAAAACCAATTGGCAATATGTGGAGTAGCCTAACATGTATTTAAATTATACCAAATTATATGAGGTAGGCGAGGTGAGACTTTCAACGAAATATATATTCAGAAAATGAATCTTAGGATTTATTTGATTTAGTATTTTTTTTTTATTATTTTGAGATTAATTTAGAAATACTTTTAAAAATAAATTAAAAAATAAATTTATTTAATAATTCTATTTCTAAAAAAATATTTTATATAAAAGAGGATGGTATGGATTATGAAAATGAATGGCTTAATGTTATGATTGATGAAAGTATTACTATCTTTTTAACGAAAACAAACAATTAAAATAAAAAAATATTTTTCTTAATTTTAAAATTTTCATTTTTAAAAATTATCAAATAAAAAACAGTTTTTAAAAATTTAAAAGTTAAAATTGATAAAAAATATTTTTTTAGTTTTTTATTTTTATTAATCTATATTAATATTTTCATCAATAATTATATTTAATCACTCATGAATATGAAATTATTAAAATAAATTTTCAATTTTGATAACGATTTTTTTTATTTTCTATGTAATTTTTTTATATTAAATAGCTTTTAAAAAATATATCAAATATTTAAAAATAAATAAATTTTTAAACTTATTTCTAAAACGGTTTTTAAAAACTAAAAATTAAAACTAAATCAAACAAATTTTTAAAATATTATCAAATTAAACATTATTAGTTTTAAAAGATTTTTTTAATGAACATTTATATATATACACCAATGATTGTTATGATGCTTAAATTTTATTTATAAAGAAATTACACGAGAAAATTATACTAAAATTTATAACAGAACATCATGTATTAATGTATAATTTGGTAAATCAGGCCTATACTTGTAACAATATTAAACTATACAATTTGATAAAACATTACAGAGTCAAATAAAATCCTGTTAGCTAAACCATTTGCATATTCATTTTCTTCTCTAATAAATAATAATAAAAATGTCAAATCATATTTAAACCATAAATTATATTATCTGCTCGTAACCTTGCATAATAATAATGTCATGGTCAAAACATCTGAGCACGTAAACGAAACATCTGAGTATTATGTTCAAAAACTATTTTTTTTAACAATGATATCATAATTTGATACTATATGCATAGTCATGAAATTAAATAATTAGTTTATTGTTATCTATATTTTTTATCTATTTATTTATTTTTTATTAAATTCATAATAAAATATAAATAATAAAAAAATATTTTAATAATATTTTAATTTCTTTTTAAGAATTTAACAAGTGAATTTAATTAATTATATTATTATTAATTAATTAATTTAATTAAGTTTCAGACAAAATTTAAAACAATTCAACCATTTTATTTATTAATTTTTTTTAATTTAAATACTATAATTATATTACAACAAAATTTAAGACAGTATCAATGTTAATTTCACACTATTATTTAATAAAAAAAGAAACTATTTTTTTAAAATATTATTTAATATTTATTTTAATGTATAACTATATTTTAGAAATTAACAAAATAACATTTATGTATAACTTCTCCCAAAAACACAATAACTTTTATATACCTTCTCCGTGTATAATACCTTATCTTTTATTCGATAATTTAATAAATTATATAATTAAAATTCAATTTAATGAATTACAAATTAGTTTTTTTATATAATATTATGTTGAGTTCTACACTCTTATTAAAATATTATAAGTACGGTATGGCTATTTAAGTAATTATCAATATTTTTTTATTAAATACTAGTTGAAAGATAGAGACTTTTTTACAGATATAATATTATATATTATATATATCAGAATCTGTAATGAGTATATTTACTCAATTGAACTATTTCACTGTTACGTTTGGAATTCGGTTTCCTGCAAACCGAATTTCAACATTAAACTTGTTATCTTTTTAAAATAAAAAATTAAATAAAAATATAATTAAAAATAAAAAAATTATATAAAAATAATAAAAATAATATTAATAATAATTTTATTTTTAAAATTTAAATAATATTTATATATAAAATAATAAAAATAATGTATTATTTAAATATATATTAAATTATTTAAATATATTTAAATAATTATTAAAAATATTAAATAATAATTTTTTATTATATTTATATATATATATATATATATATTTTTTTTAATTGGAAATTTAAAATTTATATATTTTTTTTATATGAATTATTTAAGTTATAATTTTAGAAAAAATAGAATAAATAAAAATTTAATTTAGCTAATATATTACAAAAATTAAATATTATATTACAAAAATTTATGTAATAGTTTTTATTTGATAAATTATAAATATTATATTAAAAAATTAATACTAAAATTAATTTTTTTAAAATAATAAAGTAAAAATATTATTTAATTAGTTAACAATTATTATTATTAATATAAAATAAATTTAAAAATAATAAATAATAAAAATTGACAGAATTTAATGTATAATATTAAAAATAACATAATCATTGATAATAAAAATTGAAAAATAAAATTATTGACAATAATGTTAAGAAAATTTTAATCTCCAAAGTGGTGTTCAGTTCCACAATGAGGACGACGTCTATTACGTTTTGGATTTCGTCGGTGTGATTGTTCTTGAATTTCAGGAGAAATTTGTAACATTAATCTCAACATTGATCTAAACATGAAAGACGTTAAATAAAATTTCATTAATAACATTGATCTAAACATCATAGATGAAACAAAATAATTTTTAAACAACATAAATTAACTACGTGGAGTAGAAGCACGGGTAATGTTGGGACATGTTTTCTTGGTATGACCAAGGGTATGACAATATGAACAATTTTTTACACGACCATGTTGTTCTATAATGTCCATCTGTGTTCTTATTCGGCTTGACTTAGGTCGACCCTTTGAAGTTCTTTTCAATTCTGGGTTTGGGCACAAAGTTGGGCCTGTATAAGTTGGCCAATAGTCTTCATGTCTGAGTTCTCCAAATTGTTGCTCATACACCTTAGAAACTTGTTGTAATGTGTACACTGGAGCGATGTACATGTTAAAGTCATGATGTGCGTGTTTGCATGCTGCAAGTACATGCAAGCATGACATATGAACTTTTTGAAACTTCCCACAATCACACCATAACTCATCTAATCTAACTATAAATCTCCCTGCTTGTGCTTGATCTATCGAAATTGATAACTCTGTGGGTGTTTGCCTTTGAGTGTGCATCTTGCAATGTTTTCTAAGCAACTTCGGAGTATATATGACCAGCTGTGATCATGGCATCTACCTCCCTACCTCTTTTTGTAAAGAATTTGTTGCAACGGGTGTATGTTGCCATCACCATGGAACATATTGGGAGGTTTCTTGTTTTCTTTAGGACTGAATTAATTTATTCTGCTAAGTTTGTTGTCATGTGTCTCCACCTTCTTCTGTTGTCCCATGCAAGTGTCCATTTATCTCTTGGAATCTCATCCAACCATTGTGTTGCTTCCAAGTTATTATCTCTTACTATATTGTAATAGTAAAAGAATTTAGGCTCAGTCATGTCATATGCTACAAAAAATTTTAAAGTGAAATTAATACAAGTAACTAACAAAATATAAAAAAATATTAATAATAAAATTAAGCATTAATGATATTAAAAACTTCAGAAAAATAAAGAGTTACCCATATTGACCACATCCTTCTTGAGAGGAGTTGTTTTGAAACGTCGAATAAAATTTTGTGCAATATGCCTAATGCAATACACATGCATAGAATTGTTTTCTGTCCAACCACTTCCATGTCTGCAATATGCACTTCTTATGGACTCGTAACGATCTGAAATGAGACACAACCTCTATTGTGGTGTTACGTACCTCCGTAGGTTTCTTAAAAAGAAGAACCATACATCACTAGTTTCACCTTCTACAATAGCAAAGACAATTGGAATTATGTTGTTGCGTCCGTCTTGTGCAACTGCCACCAATAAGGTCCCTTTATACTTTCCATATAAAAATGTTCCATCAACTTGAACAATAGGTTTGCAGTGACGAAAACCATCAATACATGGTTTGAATGCCCAAAATAACCTCTTAAAGAAAACATAATTGTTGTCCACCACCTCACCTTGGTACGCAGGTTGTGTACTCATCTTCTAAATAAAACCCGGAACATACAATTTCATTGCTTGCAATAGAGTAGGTAACTTATGATATGAATCCTCCCAATTGCCATAAATGTTTTCGATGGCAATTTGTTTGGCCAACCATCCCTTTCGGTAGCTGATGGTGTAACCAACAGTTGATTTCATGTGTCCTATGATGGTGGAGATAGGTGTTGAAGGATCAGTCTCAACAATGTCACGGATTGTTTGGGAAATCATTCGTGATCCCAACTTGTTATGATCCTGTGAAATGAGAGGTGCAAGACATGTGTGTTGCCCTTCCAACTTCATTATTTCCCAATATTGATCTTTGGTGTGCAATATTGCTCGACATCTCCATTCACAATCGGTATGAACACATTGCATGACAAACCTAACCGGCCTTGATAGTTGAACCTTGTAAGTACAATGGTTTACTATATGAAATCGGTTGATAGCATCTTGCACTTGTTCTTTTGTAGCGAAACGTTGACCAACGAATAGTGTTCCGGGTGGATAAACTATTGTTTCCCGATCTAGGACATGGCCAAACTCTAAATCATCTATTTGTATATGAGTTGGGAAGTTGAGAAAATATTGTGGTGGGTTGTATGGTATGATTGGTTGTGATGGAGGAATATTTGAAGGTGGATGCACTTGTACATCTTCTTCATCATCTGGAATTTGGCTAAGAATTTCGTCTTCATCTTCACTAAAAGGATAAAAAACTTCTGTTGGAATACCTACAATAGCATTTTCTTCTATGGGTGATTGTTGGCTTTGTTATGATTCTAATTCATTTTGGTTTGTCAAAGGATAACTTAAAAGTTGGGTGAACGATTGAGTGTCATTTTCCCAATTGAAATCATCTGTTGTTATATGTGGGTTTATCGCATCATGGATAGGGTAATGTGAGGGTGAAAGTTATGGTTGTGAGGCTTGGATAAATGACGAAGTACATGCATCGAATGTAATATATAGTTCAATACCTGATTGAAGTACATTTGAATCATGTATGTTGAAGATTGCTTCGATGTCTTCATCATCCTTCAACTCCACAGCTGTGTAGTTGTTAACTCCAGGCCCAAGTCGTATTGGGTACCGAAAATGTATAGTTGCCACCCTTTCATTTACATCTTTCTCACATTTTTTGTGGATGATTTTCTTCATCGTTTGTAGAGATAGACCTCTTCTTAAAGACACCAATTTGGCAGATGTTGAGTTGAAAGTGACTCCTTCAATAGGGTAGTTGTTCATGGCACCATCATAGTAAACAATGACATATATAGAACCCATTTCTCTGAAAATAATAAAGGTAGAAAGATTTTTATAGAGTGAAAACAACAAACAACCAAAGAAGGAGAATGTAAGTGATAATGGTAACATGTAAAATGAACAAAGTTATACCTTCTATTTATAATAGTAAGTAAGGAAGCAACAAAGATGTCTTCTGAGGAGCACGTAAATCGATTGAGTGTGACTTGTCAGACACACTTCACAACTCTCACACTTTCACTTCTCCCAGCGAAAAAATATGTCTTCTGAGGAGCATGTAAATCGAGTGAGTGTGACTTGTTAGACACACTTCACCACTCTCACACTTTTACTTCTCCCAATAAAAAAAGATGTCTTCTGAGGAACACGTAAATCGAGTGAGTGTGACTTGTCAGACACACTTCACCACTCTCATACTTTCACTTCTCCCAATAAAAAAAGATGTATTCTGAGGAGCACGTAAATCGAGTGAGTGCAACTTGTCAGACACACTTCACCACTTTCACACTTTCACTTCTCCCAATAAAAAAAATATGTCTTCTGAGGAGTACGTAAATCAAGTGAGTATGACTTATCAGACACATTTCACCACTCTCACACTTTTACTTCTCCCAACAAAAAATATGTCTTCTGAGGAGCACGTAAATCGAGTGAGTGTGACTTATCAGACACACTTCACCACTCTCACACTTTCACTTCTCCTAATAAAAAAATATATCTTTTGAGGAGCATGTAAATCGAGTGAGTATGACTTGTCAGACACACCTCATCACTCTCACACTTTCACTTCTCTCAACAAAATAAGATACCTTCTGAGGAGCACGTAAATCGAATGAGTGTGACTTGTCAGACACACTTCATAACTACCACACTTTCTCTTCTCCCAATCAATGTTAAGGTTTCCTATAAATATAGATGGTATGACTTTGTTTAATCTATCATATACTTGCAATATCAGTCAGTCAAAATGTTATTATCAAAGCAAAATGAACACAGAGCTAACTTCATTGGTAGGACGGTAAGTTTAACATATCATCCTTATTTATTTATACTTTATTTGTATATGAACAAATGTTGTGCCTAATTCGTTAATAATTGTAGGAGACTGAAAATATTATATCATCATATTATCACTCAATGCCAGAACCTCACCCTCTAATTGTTCCATTACTAGAACAAGTAGGCTTTGCTCTAGTAGCAAAGCTAAGACATCTAAAGGTTGATCATGCTTTGGTAACAACTCTGGTAGAAAGGTGGAGACCTGAAACTCACACATTCCATTTTCCAATAGGAGAATGCACCATAACGCTAGAGGATGTTGCACTTCACTCGGGTTAAGAGTTGATGGATTACCAGTCATTGGCCCAACAATGTTAGATTGAGACAAAATGTGTGAAACATATTTGGGCATTGTGCCAGTTAAAGGAGAGTCACTAATTGGCTCTATGATCAAACTAAAGTGGCTTAGGGAAAATATTTTACAACTCCCAGAAGAACCATCAGAAGAACAACTTCATGCCCATTGTAGAACATATGTATTATGTTTAATTGGAGGTATTTTGATGCCTGACAAAACAAGAAATAAGGTTCATCTTATGTATTTAACTTTATTAACTAATCTTAAAAGTTTTAGGCGTTATAGTTGGGAATTTGCTTGTTTAGCTATGTTGTACAGGGAAATGTGTAGAACAATGAATGTAAAGGCCAAAACAATGGGTGGTTGTGCATCACTTTTACAATCTTGGGCATGACATCGCATGCCATATATTGCTCCAATTTCTATACTTCCACCAACATACCCATTGGTCTGCAAATGGAGCGGAGGTAGAGTGTTAAACTTTAGAAATGTACCTCACAATGATATTGTCGGGTATAGAACTATGTTTGATCACATTCAAACTGATCAGGTAAATCTTCTTTTAAAATTATTAATTCATTTTTTTTTAATTTTGGTTTGTTTTAATGACAAAAATTATTTTTTCGTGGAAGTTTTTATGAACCCCATATAAGGACTTGCAAAGATCAATCCCAGTTCAAGCATTTAGGGATGCCCAATTGTGGACTACATGTACAACTGTCGCCGCCGTCCCTTCCGACGTCCTGGGGACGTCTTGAAACGTTTATGCGAGCGGTCGCGAAAAGATGGTTTAGACTCGCGTATTTGTTTTAAAAGGTTTTCGAAAAGGGGTTCTTATGGAGTCGCCACCAATGTTTTGACCATAAACATTGGAAAAGGATAAAAAGACATTGATTTTAATAAAAAACCAAACTTGGCCATTATAACCAGAGTTGGGTAAGGGAGTTAGTTACATGTGGGGAAGGTGTTAGCACCCCACAACGCCCTTTCGGGTTCCCTATGACAGATTAATTCATTTAAATAAAGATTACGAGAAATTACGCGATTACCCTATTTTATTACATAATATTAAATGGCTATCTACATGATTTTATTCTATGTTACATGCATAAAATGATGAATAAAGCTAAATAAAGCAATAAAAGAGATATTAAAATAGCTATCTACATGATTTTACTCTACATGGCATAAATAGTAAATAAAGCTAAATAAAACAATAAATAAAGCAATAAAAGAGAAGAGAATTGAAAAGAACCTCCGTAGCAAGCTTTGTATTGAGAATCTCCAACTGTGAGGATGCGTTTTGGCAACCCCTCTCTCTACACAGACTCTCCTCACCAATACAAGATCGACTCCACTAAAAATTTAAAGAAGAATCAAATGCCGGAATATAATTCCTTAACCGATTGTTACCTATTTAAGGCAATCGGAAAGATCATTCGAGAAAGGGAGAGAAGTAGACAAGTGCTCTGAGTTTTAGAAAGTGTTTCAGAGCTCTCTGGGATGTCTGTGGTCTGAAAAAGTGGCAAATGAGCCTCCTATTTATAGTTTTTCGCAGCTGGCGCACTTTGGGACGGCCGTCTGGGTTGGGACGGCCGTCTGGACTGGGATGGCCGTCCCAAATGGCAAATTTACACAGAACGGGACCCCCAGGAAGGCCGGGACGGCCGTCCCACTTAAAATGGGTTTGGGACGGCCGTCCCACATTCGGGACGCGCGTCCCAACTGCTTAATTGCAGTTGGGACGACCGTCCCACTTTTGGGACCGTGGTCCCGGCCTGTTTTGTCCAGTTTTCGTGTTCTGGGACCCCGGGAAGCTTTCCTTTCCTTTTTCGGACATAGATTGATGCCGATGTGTGTCCGTTGAAGCTTTATCTTCATATAGGAAGTCTTCTTGGCCTTCATTAAGATGCCGGGCGAGCTTTGTCTTTGTGTAGGAAGTCTCTTTTGGCTTTTACCGTGTGAATGAGTGAACTCCGTCTTCTGTTGTGGGAGGTCCTTCTTGGTTTTTCTTTGATATGAAGCCGGGTGAACTGTATGAAGTTTCCCTAGCTTTTATTTGAGAGGCCGGGCAAAATTAGGGGTCTACAGCTGCCCCCCCTTCACCTGCCTAACTAATTCGTTGGCTTTAACATGCCGACATAATTAGTTGGTAGGGGAAGGAGTTAACCCTTTTGCCCGGCTATCCTTCGGATACTGCTCCTTGCTGATCCTCCGGATGATAAATATCTTGATAGGTACTAACCCCTATCTGGTTTAAGTCTGTATTTGACTAGACTTTTGTGGGTACTTACCCCCACTAGGTATGAAGTTTTTGGTAAGCCCCGTTCTGCAAGGCTTAGGTGAGTATGTACCCTCACCCGGTATGAAGTTTTTGGTAAGCCCCGTTCTGCAAGGCTTAGGTGAGTACGTACCCCCACCCGGTGTGAAGTTTTTGGTAAGCCCCGTTCTGCAAGGCTTAGGTGAGTACGTACCCCCACCCGGTATGAAGTTTTTGGTAAGCCCCGTTCTGCAAGGCTTAGGTGAGTACGTACCCCCACCCGGTATGAAGTTTTTGGTAAGCCCCGTTCTGCAAGGCTTAGGTGAGTATGTACCCTCACCCGGTATGAAGTTTTTGGTAAGCCCCGTTCTGCAAGGCTTAGGTGAGTACGTACCCCCACCCGGTATGAAGTTTTTGGTAAGCCCCGTTCTGCAAGGCTTAGGTGAGTACGTACCCCCACCCGGTATGAAGTTTTTGGTAAGCCCCGTTCTGCAAGGCTTAGGTGAGTACGTACCCCCACCCGGTATGAAGTTTTTGGTAAGCCCCGTTCTGCAAGGCTTAGGTGAGTATGTACCCCCACCCGGTATGAAGTTTTTGGTAAGCCCCGTTCTGCAAGGCTTAGGTGAGTACGTACCCCCACCCGGTATGAAGTTTTTTGTAAGCCCCGTTCTGCAAGGCTTAGGTGAGTACGTACCCCCACCCGGTATGAAGTTTTTTGTAAGCCCCGTTCTGCAAGGCTTAGGTGAGTACGTACCCCCACCCGGTATGAAGTTTTTTGTAAGCCCCGTTCTGCAAGGCTTAGGTGAGTATGTACCCCCACCCGGTATGAAGTTTTTGGTAAGCCCCGTTCTGCAAGGCTTAGGTGAGTACGTACCCCCACCCGGTATGAAGTTTTTGGTAAGCCCCGTTCTGCAAGGCTTAGGTGAGTACGTACCCCCACCCGGTATGAAGTTTTTTTGTGTAAGCCCCGTTCTACAAGGCTTAGGTGAGTATGTACCCCCACCCGGTATGAAGTTTTTTTGTGTAAGCCCCGTTCTACAAGGCTTAGGTGAGTATGTACCCCCACCCGGTATGAAGTTTTTGGTAAGCCCCGTTCTGCAAGGCTTAGGTGAGTACGTACCCCCACCCGGTATGAGGTTTTTGGTAAGCCCCGTTCTGCAAGGCTTAGGTGAGTATGTACCCCCACCCGGTATGAAGTTTTTTGTAAGCCCCGTTTTGCAAGGCTTAGGTGAGTACGTACCCCCACCCGGTATGAAGTTTTTGGTAAGCCCCGTTCTGCAAGGCTTAGGTGAGTACGTACCCCCACCCGGTATGAAGTTTTTGTAAGCCCCGTTCTGCAAGGCTTAAGTGAGTACGTACCCCCACCTGGTATGAAGTTTTTGGTAAGCCCCGTTCTGCAAGGCTTAGGTGAGTATGTACCCCCACCCGGTATAAGTTTTTTGTAAGCCCCGTTTTGCAAGGCTTAGGTGAGTACGTACCCCCACCCGGTATGAGGTTTTTGGTAAGCCCCGTTCTGCAAGGCTTAGGTGAGTATGTACCCCCACCCGGTATGAAGTTTTTTGTAAGCCCCGTTTTGCAAGGCTTAGGTGAGTACGTACCCCCACCCGGTATGAAGTTTTTGGTAAGCCCCGTTCTACAAGGCTTAGGTGAGTACGTACCCCCACCCGGTATGAAGTTTTTGGTAAGCCCCGTTCTGCAAGGCTTAGGTGAGTACGTACCCCCACCCGGTATGAAGTTTTTTTGTGTAAGCCCCGTTCTACAAGGCTTAGGTGAGTATGTACCCCCACCCGGTATGAAGTTTTTGGTAAGCCCCGTTCTGCAAGGCTTAGGTGAGTACGTACCCCCACCCGGTATGAAGTTTTTTGTAAGCCCCGTTCTGCAAGGCTTAGGTGAGTACGTACCCCCACCCGGTATGAAGTTTTTTTTTTTTTTTTTTGTAAGCCCCGTTCTGCAAGGCTTAGGTGAGTACGTACCCCCACCTGGTATGAAGTTTTTGGTAAGCCCCGTTCTGCAAGGCTTAGGTGAGTATGTACCCCCACCCGGTATAAGTTTTTTGTAAGCCTCGTTTTGCAAGGCTTAGGTGAGTACATACCCTCACCCGGTTCCTGGCGACTTATTGTCTCTGATCATGCGCCTATTCCGTGAGGAATGATTGATTTTCTTTCTTTTTGACTTTTCTATTTTAGTCATCCTGTTCTACCGAGGATTCTTCGTTGAGGAATTTATTGGGGACTTTGATTGTGCCTCTTGATTAGACAATTGCTTCAGCGATGGTGAAGACTTTTATGCTTTTGGGCTTGCATTACCTCTCGCATAGGTTAATTTCCCATTTCTTTGGGATATTAGCTCTTTGCTTATTTTGAGCAAACAGGAGTTCCGTCTGTAAGCTCACCTATGAAATTTTTTCTTTTGAGAATTTGATTGTTCTGACTCGAGATCTCTTTTGAATTGCCCCTTAGAGGGAAAATGGAGTTTTTGACTCCTTATTGCTTGAACTGGCTTTTGTCTATGCTTTTATTTCTGCTGGGGAATGGGTTTGTATGTGCGCCTTTTATGCACGTTAGATGGAAAGATATATATTTTCTCTTCTCTTTGTAATGATCCCTGGGGAATTTTATTGGCTTCCTGGGGATGGAAATTTCTCCTTTTCTGCTTTTGTAGATTTTTCTTGATGTGCTCTTCTTGGGGATTTTCTTTCGGCTTTTTCATGCAGTGGCCTTTGTTGGAGGATGAAAGGCTTTTCTTTTCTTTCTTTTTGTTGCCCCCTAGTGATTGGGATGTTTTGATTTTGTGCTTTCTTTCGATGGACTCTTGTGTAGTCCTTGTTCTTCTTTGGGGAATGAAATGGAGACTCTTGCGTGAGTGTGCTTGACGACTCATGTGGTGACGAGGATGAGTCGCGAGGTATTCTTTTTGTTTTGCCTCTGGAGTAGACAAGGATCCGCTTGGGGATAATTGAGCTTTTCTGTTGGCTTTTTCGTTTTTGATGTACCTTCTTTTATTGGTGTAGGAGGTTGATGGTTGGAATTAGCTTTCTTGGAGCTCCTCATTCTGCTGAAATGGTTCAGATTCCGCCTTTTTCCATCGCGGTTTAGTTTGCTATCGCGAGCTGTTTTGAAATCTGGCTTTTTAATAGATCATGTGTGCCTTTTATTTTGTACACATGGGCTTTTTGAATGCGAAGTGTAAAATAGAAATGACGATTTTTATTCATTACTGCTTTTTGTTGGATACATTTCAAGCATATTTAGGACACTAGAAAGCTATATAAATAAATCCTAGTCATCTGCCTCTGGGCTGGAATGGGCAGATGGTACTGGCGAAGGGAAGCGGCGGAGTAGGCGGCGCTGGAATCTCGCCTGAGTTTGGACCAGGCTCTCTATCTGGCGGTCCGTCCTGTCTTGCCTGACAGTGAGCTGGCCAAACTGCTGGCGTATGAACTGGAACTCTCCTTGCATGTATGCATGCTCCTCGTCTAAGCGTCGGTACAAGCCGGAGAGATCGTAGTCTCGTGACTGCTGCTGGGACTCTGAAGTGGTAGGGATGTCTTGTGGCGTGTTGAAGTCTCGCATATCCCATGAAATCGAGATGATAGGGTTCAAGATGAAACCTGACCCCTCTCTGCTGAGGATGTTCATGTGCGTCAGCATTCCTCCATTGATCGGTTCTGGTCGAAGCTCGGCTGGGAGATCTTCTCCGTCGTTACATCCCCAGTATTCAGCAAGAGGGGTAAGGAAGGGAGCCACCATGATCGCTCCAGCTGGTCCTCGAGTACCGCATTCCTTCACAGCCTTCAGGAATGCGTATCCTGGGTTGCATCGGTGTCCCTGATGCATGCAGTAGACTATAAAAAGATCAGCTAGTGTGACCTTTCCCTGGCTTTCCTTCCTGCTGTGAATGGTCCCAGCAAGCAACTTGTGGCATATGCGAAGAGGGGGATTGAAGGCTGCACCCTTTAGATGAGATGGGAGATTGATAGCTCCAGTAATGTCCCTCCACATACTGGTGGTGGTAAGAACTGCAGGTTTCTCCAGATATGCGGACCGATATTCCGGGGTTCTCGTATCGGCTCGCTGGCAGAATCCCATGATGACGTTGAAGTCATCCAAGGCGGTGGTCCGATAGGCTCCATCCATCCAGTAGGAGACAGCCTGTGTTGGTGGCACTCCAGGAATGGTAGATGGCATTTCCATCATGTGGACAGAGGCGAGAAACTCCATCGTAGCGGTGCGATGAATTCGAGTAGGTGGTTCATTGAGCAGAAAATCCCATCCTATGTTGTGGATGAATCTTCGGACATCTTGCTCCCAGCCAAATGTAGCTAGGATCCCGAAGTCTAATTGCAGCATCGGGTACCAGGCAAATTGTTGGATATTTGCCAGTCGTTGTTGGTGTGCTTCGGCCATCATCATGCTAGTGACAGGAGCTCTTCTAGCAGTAGTCCTGGTGCGTTTTCTTCTGGACGAAGCTTCTCCGTGCTCCATTGCAGGTAAAACTTACTTAAGAATGCTAGAAATGTGTAGAAAGGGAGGAGAAGCAAGGTAGAAAGCTTGGAATGAAGTGCCAAAGCTCAAATTCGTGCCCCACATATATAGGCCGCGCAGGGGAGTTTGGGACGGCCGTCTGGGCTTTGGGACGGCCGTCCCAAATGACAGAATTGCATAGGCTGGGACCCCCTCCTGGGACGCACGTCCCAAACGAAAAATGGCATTTGGGACGGCCGTCTGGACTTTGGGACGGCCGTCCCAAGCTTCTTAAGTGGGTTTTTGCTTTTTTTGAGTTAATTTTCGTGTTTTTTGATGAAATTGAAGATAGGATTCCCTTCATCTATGCTTTAATGCATGTAATGTTTCATGATATGCATCCTAGGATCTATCTCAGTTAATATTTCGAGAGTTTTAACTGATGTGCTTTGACTTTGGGCGCCTTCTTGGTGTTGTGCCTTAACATCGTCCTGTTTCTTGGATAACAAGCTTAACTGTACTGATTTACCGTCTTGGAATTTCCTTTGCTATGGTCGAAGAGCAATTTTCCGTTCGTAGAGCAACTGCCATGTCAATGCCCTCCTTCCTTTCCTTAGGGATTTCAACCTTCCTATTGATCACTATGTTATCACATTCCCCTTTATTACTTGAATGCTTTAGTGAAATGGTCAAGAGAAGAGAAGGAAAAGGATTTATTGCAAAGGTTTGTGTTTTAGAGTGATATTTTTGTAATAAAGGTTTTTGTAAGAATGGCTAGCCAGGGTTGGTTCAGTGTTTAGGCTAGTTTAGACAAAACGTTTTGCTCTTATAACGTGGCGTCGTTGTTTACTGATTTATGGCGCTTTTTTGTGATTGACTAACTTCCCTAGGCCGCCCTTTCGGGTTTTCAGTCTAGGATATTGTGCTTATGTCCTGATTTTTGTCTAGGTTTCCTTTTTGTATTTATTTATTTTTTGGGAATACCTAGCGGACTTTTAATAACCCTAACTTTTGCCTAGGCTACCCTTTATTATTGTTCGGGTCTCCTGCCGGGTTTACCCTAATTTTTGCGCAGCCCCCTTTGTGGGTTTCCTGCCGGGTATTTTGCCCTTTTATTTTCTTGTCTTGGTCTTTGACCTTGACGGGCTTTTCTTTTTTGTATGTGTATATATATATATTTTTTCGTACGACATTGTCGAAACTTGATTTTGTCAAGATAGATTTCATTTGTGTTTCTAGTTAATCAATCATTTCTTCTTTTTTTTTTACTTTTCTTTGCGGCGCTTTAATCATTCTGACGCATTTAGAACAAAACATTCATCTAAACTTTGTTTATTAAAAATGGGGTATAGACATATTTAGCAAGAAGAGAAACAGATAGTAAGAATAGCATTCTTTTTGTAATTTTGGAGAAATGTGTGCCCTAGAGATGCTCGGGGGACGGGCATACCCCGAGGAGTGATCTCTAATAGTCATTAGGTTTACATCCCTTAGAATCGAAAGAAGGACACCTAACGACTAACGCTACCCTTTGCGCTAATACCCCTCCTTTTCGGAATACCATCTTCGGGGGGTAAGACTTCCCTGTTGTTCGTATGGTTTGATCTTTTGTAGGGTCATACCCTAATCCATACTTTAGCGGATTATCTTTGAAATCTGGTGGCTCTCTTATTCCTTGAGCGTTCTTTCCAAGCCCCTGTCCTGGGCGATATCCATATCTTTTCATCATATGGGCCACCTTCATGTTACTAGGGAGTCTTTCGATATAGGCAATTTCGAGTGCTTGAAAAGATGTTTCAAGAGCCTCTTCAGCCGCATCCACATATGGCTGGATAGACGGTTTACTAATTAGAAAGTCTTCTTCAGCTTGAACTGTGACTAGTTTATCATTTGTCACAAATTTGACTTTCTGGTGGAGCGTTGAAGGTATTGCCTTAGCGCTATGAGTCCAAGGTCTACCAAGGAGACAACTGTATGCTGGTGTGATATCCATCACGTGGAAGTCTATGTTGAAGATAGTAGGGCCGATTTGGATTGGTAGACTGATCTCTCCTACTACTTCTCGTCTTGATCCATCAAAGGCTCGAACAATTGTATTACTTGGACGCATGTGTGTTCCTTGCACTGTTATCTTGTCGAGTGTACTTTTAGGCATAACATTTAAGGATGATCCATTATCCACAAGAACTTTGGAAATGAGATATTCCTTGCATTTGACAGAGATATGCAAAGGTTTATTATGACTTGACCCTTCCAAAGGGAATTCTTCGTTAGTGAAAGTAAGGTGATTATTGGCTGTGATATTGCCAATAATTCCTTCAAACTTGTCTTGGGATATTGCATGTGGAACGAATGATTCATTCAAAACCTTTAACAGTATGCGTTTCGATGCGGTTCGAACTCATTATGAGTGATAACAAAGTTATCTTTGCTTGGAGTACGATTGAGTTGATCGATGATGGAGTACTCACTTTGTCTTATGTATTGGAGTAACTCATCTGTCTCCTCCTTGGATTCTTTTTCCTCTTCGGCCTTATTTTTCACCTTTTCTTTAGAAGTATTTTCTTGTAATTCCTTGGGGGAATATATTCTTCCACTTCGAGTCATGCCCCCAATACCGGCTATGTTGGAGATGTCTTGATTGACTGGCAATTCTTCTGAATATCTCCAAGGTACAGCTTTATTTGATAAGTAAGGGAAAGGACGAGGCACGAATAAACGTATAGGTGTTATTGCCTTCTCCCTTGGAATGATTAACGGTGCTTGTTTGTTATCGTCTTCGGGTTTATCGACTGTCGTAGAGATTTTGATGACGAAAGGCTTCTTTTCCATTTTTCTGATTTGTGGAAAGCACATCAATTAATCCTTTCTTTTTATTATCTTTATTATTAAAATGAGGAGGGATATATGAATGTATGCAACTTATGAATGCAATAGACAATTTAAGGAGAGAAAAATAAATCCTTTTATTAGAAAGTGTAAATCCTTCTATACAATGCTTTGGAGCAAGTGCTGACAAAAACGGAAAAGCTTGAAGAGTCCTATAGGTAAATTAGGTTTTCTTCGTAATTCGTCTTCAGCTATTCTCACATGGTTTCCGAGTATCTTGATTTGCTCATGTACCGCTTGACTCATATCTTCACTATATCGACGAGCCTCTCTCATCTTTTCTTCTAGATGAACGATCAAAGCGTGTTGTTGGTCAGACCTCTCTCTTATTTGGTCTCTTTCACGAAGTAAATGACCGTACTGAGCTAAACCATCCTTTTCTTTATCATGCAGCTCATTCAGGCTTTTCTTGTATTTTTCAGCGGTTTCTTGCCACTTTTGTGCTTCGAGACCGAGTTCCCGCTAGGTCATCCTCGCATCAACTTGATCATTTTTGCACCGCTTCTGCAAGTGCCTTCTCAAAACGTGCTATTTCGTCATTCATGTCCTGGAAAAGACTATCTTGTTCAAGCCTCGGAACTTTCAGTGTTTGTTTAGCCTCTTCTTGGTAGTCAGCATAATCATTCTTGAGAAGCTCTATCTCATGGTCCTTCTTTTTGCATTGCCTTTTTAGACCATCTATTATAATGGTTGATTCTTGCTCTTTTTCTTCAAAAGTCCTCAGCTGAGTTTCCATGACTTCAACCCTTTTGTTTAAGGCATTGACCTGTAATTGTAGCTCTTCGTCGGCTAACGCTTTAGTGAATGCAGAAGATGGTAGGGGTATCCCTCTATTTTTCCTCCATTCTTCATATTCAAGGGATGTAGATACTTGAGCCTTTCCGAGTTCTTTATCCCCCAGGTAGACTCGGTCTTTCCCATGCTTTCCGGACAGCAGATACTTCTTCAAAGTTATGGGAATAGTGGCATAGACTCAGCTCTCCGAGCTCTTCTTGGGTTGGCGCAGTTTGAGTTCTCATAAGTTGTCTCATAGCCATTTTAGGAGAGTAGGCTATACAGCCTCCGAGACCTAGAAGTGGTATACTCAGGTAGTCTCCGCATCGTATGAGAATATAACCGGGTCGGAACCAAGGGCAAACCCATGATACATGCTCTATGTTCCAGTTTTCTAACTCGATTTTCCACTCTAAGGCTTGACGATGTTGAAGAGGGATTTTTGAGAAATTTCTTAAAGGGTCGGGAAATACACCCATGTGGCTTGAGGCGTAAAAGTGAGTAACACCCCATATATATAGCAATGGAATACAACATCTCGAGTGTTTTTCCCCGTTTCGTCGGCAAAATTCTACAGAAAGCGGGTATCAGCAAGGATCGCGGGTATAGGGCTCTTAGAGTATACATCCCAGGCGAAGAATGCGTCCATTGCAGCATGATCCACGATGTTTACATGGAATGGGAATAATATGATTCCGAACATTGCTAGTGCTAGAGTTTTGTTGAATGTTGACCAGCTCTTTCTTTTCGGCTAAAGAGACTAAGTGGTCTTCTATTATAGCCATTTTCCAACCTCTGATATTCCCTTTTCCCTCTAGGATAGATTGATGAGGAGGCAGTCGTATAATAGTAGCAACCTTACTCACGCCGTATATTCTCCTCGAGCAGACATAAACCCCAACCGATTGAGGCCATCTAACCATAAGTTCGTATTCTTCTAATGTTGGTACCAAGTCAAACTGCGAGAATTGCAGCAGTGTAAATCGGGATTCCGAAGTGGACCAATACTCTAACAAATATTGGATCAATGCTGATTTTCAGGAGGTCAAGAATTCTTCCGTAAGACTTCTCAAAGTTAGCATAGACCTCCGTGGCATATATGTACACAAATGCCTTAACTTCTCTACACGGCATAGAAGGATCTCCACTTTCTTTAACTGTCTATTACTGGATCCCTCCATTGTCTAGCAGAAATGAAAATGCATGATATGAGGATGAATTTTTGTAAATGTGTGTATGCAAGTGTTTGTTTTTCTAAGTATTATCATGTTTTGTTTCTAATATGATTCATGGTAGTACTTGGTTTTTCTTGAAAAGAAAACTTATCTATATGAATGTTTATGGATTTTGATGAAGAGAGTCCTGTTTTCTTCCTTTTTTATTTTTGATGAAGAAAAGGTGATATGAATTATGAGACTTTTACTAATTTTTATTTTATAACAAGGGTATTTTTATGATTTTTAGGTTTTTTCATTTTTTTGTTTGTTATATGATTACCCTATGCTAATGCATCAATACAAATGCAGCAAACGTATGCACACACAATTCATACATCCACGAGCAGAGCCACGCTATTACGAGGTAGGGTTTTCCTGCAGAAACGTGCTTGGTTTAGGTGGTTCTAAGTGTTCTCACCAGGCCAAAGGTCCCCAAGGTGCCCCCATTATAGGGACCTCTCAATCTCTCAATCCTCGGGTCATGCACGGAACTCCGTGGCGACACCCTTAGACCAAAAGAAGAGAGTTATCACCTTGAGTTGGTGGTTTTCCGACAACGGCAGTAGCCCCGTGTGCCAACTAACCGATCGTATCTGCCACCCACTCCCTATAGGTATTCACTCTTGCCCCCGGGTATAGAGGGACTGTTGTGTGCAAGGGTTTTTGTGTGCAGTTTATATTTCAAACAATTTGCAGAAATAATCATACAGCAGTTATTAAAGCCATACAGTAAAAAACATACGAAGGGTAAAGGCGTAATTTCAAATCTTTACTTAGTTTGAATTTATCTGTCACTAAATGGGATCAACTCTCTAGCTTCCCCAGTGGAGTCGCCATCTGTCGCCGCCGTCCCTTCCGACGTCCTGGGGACGTCTTGAAACGTTTATGCGAGCGGTCGCGAAAAGATGGTTTAGACTTGCGTATTTGTTTTAAAAGGTTTTCGAAAAGGGGTTCTTATGGAGTCGCCACCAATGTTTTGACCATAAACATTGGAAAAGGATAAAAAGGCATTGATTTTAATAAAAAACCAAACTTGGCCATTATAACCAGAGTTGGGTAAGGGAGTTAGTTACGTGTGGGGAAGGTGTTAGCACCCCACAACGCCCCTTTCGGGTTCCCTATGACAGATTAATTCATTTAAATAAAGATTACGAGAAATTACGCGATTACCCTATTTTATTACATAATATTAAATGGCTATCTACATGATTTTATTCTATGTTACATGCATAAAATGATGAATAAAGCTAAATAAAGCAATAAAAGAGATATTAAAATAGCTATCTACATGATTTTACTCTACATGGCATAAATAGTAAATAAAGCTAAATAAAACAATAAATAAAGCAATAAAAGAGAAGAGAATTGAAAAGAACCTCCGTAGCAAGCTTTGTATTGAGAATCTCCAACTCGTGAGGATGCGTTTTGGCAACCCTCTCTCTACACAGACTCTCCTCACCAATACAAGATCGACTCCACTAAAAATTTAAAGAAGAATCAAATGCCGGAATATAATTCCTTAACCGATTGTTACCTATTTAAGGCAATCGGAAAGATCATTCGAGAAAGGGAGAGAAGTAGACAAGTGCTCTGAGTTTTAGAAAGTGTTTCAGAGCTCTCGGGATGTCTCGTGGTCCGAAAAAGTGGCAAATGAGCCTCCTATTTATAGTTTTTCGCAGCTGGCGCACTTTGGGACGGCCGTCTGGGTTGGGACGGCCGTCCGGACTGGGATGGCCGTCCCAAATGGCAAATTTACACGTAACGGGACCCCAGGAAGGCCGGACGGCCGTCCCACTTAAAATGGGTTTGGGACGGCCGTCCCACATTCGGGACGCGCGTCCCAACCGCTAATTGCGGTTGGGACGGCCGTCCCACTTTTGGGACCGTGGTCCCGGCCTGTTTTGTCCAGTTTTCGTGTTCTGGGACCCCGGGAAGCTTTCCTTTCCTTTTTCGGACATAGATTGATGCCGATGTGTGTCCGTTGAAGCTTTATCTTCATATAGGAAGTCTTCTTGGCCTTCATTAAGATGCCGGGCGAGCTTTGTCTTTGTGTAGGAAGTCTCTTTTGGCTTTTACCGTGTGAATGAGTGAACTCCGTCTTCTGTTGTGGGAGGTCCTTCTTGGTTTTTCTTTGATATGAAGCCGGGTGAACTGTATGAAGTTTCCCTAGCTTTTATTTGAGAGGCCGGGCAAAATTAGGGGTCTACAACAACCATCATTTGTTTTGCAATTGTTGAATGACACCAATCTGATAGAGTGAAGTTACAATTTGGTTTATTCCAAGAAATCCCTTCTCCACCAAATAATTTGGATGACCTACACAACATTGATATGAGGGGAAGACATGACAAAAATTGGATAACAAAACATGCTCACTGGATTGATATATGGAATAATAGACGTCAATTGACATTAGTGGGTCATTCAATGCAAGACACATTATTTCACACAATAGAATACATGCAATGGTACAATATCAATTCTATTATTTTTCTATCTGTACCACAATTGCTCAAAGATCCAAGAGTCTGCCAACAACCACGGGTTGGAGCCACTTTTGAAACTGATGCAACTTCCATATCATCGTATGAGGAGCCTCAACAACCTGTTTCCTTACCTCAACAATTTGTGACGCCAGAACCAAACACAATTGACATAAGACATTCTTTTGCAACAACTTCAGAGGATATCTTCTCAAACTTATTTGGAGTAGATTTTTCAACTCCAGCTTCAGCTCAAGCTTACATCAATTCTCTTTATCAACCATATTATGCTAACCAACCAGGTTAGTTCCTCAACTACATTCCAAAATCTGGAGGTTCATGAACAAGAAAACCCTCCACAAATTTCTCCTGAAATTCAAGAACAACCATACCGACGAAATCCAAAACGTAATAGACGTCGTCCTCATTATGAAATTGGACATCACTTTGGAGATTAAAATTTTCTTAACATTATTGTCAATAATTTTATTTTTCATTTTTTATTATCAATGATTATGTTATTTTTAATATTATACATTAAATTCTGTCAATTTTTATTATTTTTTATTTTTAAGTTTATTTTATATTAATAATAATAATTTTTAACTAATTAAATAATATTTTTACTTTATTATTTTAAAAAAATTAATTTTAGTATTAATTTTTAATATAATATTTATAATTTATCAAATAAAAACTATTACATAAATTTTTATAATATAATATTTATTTTTTTTAATATATTACCTAAATTAAATTTTTATTTATTCTTTTTTTTTCTAAAATTATAACTTAAATAATTCATATAATAAAAAAATATATAAATTTTAAATTTCTTATTCAAAGATAATATATATATATATATATATATATAAATATAATAAAAAATTATTATTTAATATTTTTAATAATTATTTAAATATATTTAAATAATTTAATATATATTTAAATAATACAATATTTTTATTATTTTATATATAAATATTATTCAAATTTTAAAATTAAAATTTTATTATTAATATTATTTTTATTATTTTAATTATATTTTTATTTAATTTTTTATTTAAAAAAAAGAACAAATTTAAGGTTGAAATTCGGTTTCCATGAAATCGAATTCCAAACTTAACAGTAAAAGGTTCAATTGAGTAAATATACTTAATACAGATTCTGATGTGTATATATATATATTATTATAATATTATATCTGTAAAAAAAGTCAAAGATAGATGCTGTGTATTTATATTTGATATAATTAATTTTTTAATTTAATTTATTTTTTATTTTAAATATAATATATTTTCATAAATTATATATCATATTTTTCTCTCTCATATATTTATTATTTTTTAATATATAAATTATAATAATTATTTTTTTAGTTATAATATTTTTTTTCTCCCGATGATAAAAATTAATTAGAAATAGGAAATTATTTAGATAGTTATTAATTTAGATTTTTATTAAACAAATAATTATTTGTATTTGATGAAAATAAAATAGTCATATAAATTTAATGCATAATTTAAGAACAAATACAAATTAAAATTAAATTGATTCTTAAAAACATATAATTTAATATTAAAATAATCCAAAAATTACTTATTCCGATTCTTATCATAAATTATATAATAAATTAAGAAAAATAATATTTTTTTCTAATAATATTATTTTTTCTTTGATTTTATTTATTGTCATTAAATAGTTTAACACACAGTAATATCTTGAATAAAAATATATATAAAAAAATAAAAGTCAAGTTTATTGAAATTTTCAAAGTGTTTTTTCAAAATTATGTTTTATTATAACAATTAGAAGCAATATAAATGAAAAAAAAAATCTCTAAATTTTATGATAAAAATGTTATTATGGAATTTTCATTTATTTCAAAACTAAACTCCTCTACTCAGTGATGTATTTAGTTTACCTGTGGGCATTAAGCTAGCCAAACGACATCGTATAGCAACTCTATATATTTTCCTCAGTTGCCGTAAACCCTTGGCAGTAGACACCAGAATCATCTTTACATCGAAGTTTTGCAATCTCCATACTTCTCTATATCTTTTCACCAAAGCAATGGTTGAAGCCTTGGAAACCGAAGAAAGGCCCAAATTCAGGGATATTAGGCGCTATTTCTGTGAGTACTGCGGTATCTGCAGATCCAAAAAAACCCTAATCGCCTCTCACGTCAATTCGCATCACAAGGTACCTTTTTTCTCTATTTTTATTTCCACTTTTGCGAAATTAAACCCTTTCCAACCAACCTTATTTAAATTATTGCAATTAGGTTGATGTGTATGTTCATATATGACTTTCTTGTTGAATTTGGAGTGTTCTTAGGATGAGCTTGAAAAAACAAGAGCAGAAAGAGATCCTGAAGCAGCAGAGCCTTCGAAATCCAACACGTGTGAGGAATGTGGTGCCACTTTCAAGAAACACGCATATTTGTTGCAGCATATGCAAAGTCATTCACTTAAGGTATTAACATTTACATTCTTAAATACAAGAGACGTTTTAGATGTAAAATTCTGAAAGCACTTAATAAACATGCGTTTATGTTATGTTTTATACACTGTTGTATTATTTGGAAAATTTGTTTTGTCGGAGACATAGCTTTGTGTTCTGACTTGATTGTTTTATACAGTGATGCATATAGACTGATATTTTGCAGGGAAGTAATCTATAAGATTCTAAAATATTGGAAAATTATGGATTAATAGTGTGAAGCATTGGATCCCAGAGAAAGAACTCCAAAATGCACGAGGCAGCGAGTTTGGACTTGATGGATCAGTATCAGGTAGGGAGACCTCCTGTGAAGCTCCATCAAGGATGCCTCGGTCACGCTCTTTTGAATTTGAGGTTGGCGGTTCGTACATTTGTGTCTTGTTCTTGTCAGGGTAGATGATAATTGTGGTATTGTTCTTTTGTTTTTTGTCGTTAACATATTTTGTGATGGCTCCAGAGGCCGTTTGTGTGTGCAGTTGATGGTTGTCAGGCGAGTTATAGAAGGAAGGACCACCTGACTAGGCACCTTCTACTACATGAAGGGAAGACTTTCAAGTGCCCTGTTGTTAATTGCTGCATTGAGTTCTCTTTGCAAAGCAATATGAAAAGGCATGTTGAGGAGATTCACGATGACAGTTCTACTGCAGCTACTGACAAAAGTCACAAACAACATCTGTGTCCAGAGATTGGATGTGGAAAAGTTTTCAGATTTGCATCACAGCTAAAGAAGCATGAAGATTCTCATGGTAGGGTTTTTTCCTCTATGAATTAGTGAAACATCCTTGTGATTTTTGTAAGGTGCTTGTTTATTTATAATTGTCAAATAATATTGGTTACAATTTTGAAGTAAGTCTTTATTATGCAGTTAAGCTTGAGTCAGTAGATGTGGTGTGCTTAGAGCCTGGTTGCATGAAACATTTTACTAATGTCCAGTGTCTTAAAGCCCATGTGACGTCCTCCCATCAATATATGACCTGTGACATTTGTGGGTCTAAGCAGCTGAAGAAGAATATTAAGCGTCACCTTCGTTCACATGAAGCTAACAGCAGTTCATCAGAGACCTTTCGATGCGAGTTTAAGGGTTGTAGCAGCTCATTCTCTAGTGTAAGAGTTGTTAAATCTTCTGGGTGTATATACTATCATTGAATTCTCAAATTAATATGTTTTTGGTTGTATCAACAGAAGTCTAATCTTGACAAGCATAAGAAGGTTGTGCACTTTAAAGAAAAGCCTTTTCTGTGTGGGTTTCCTGATTGTGGCATGAGATTTGCTTACAAACATGTGCGGGATAATCACGAAAAAACTGCCAAACATGTTTTTACCCTTGTAAGTTCTTTTTTTAATTGCTATTCAGTTGTGGTAAAAATTATCTGATAAGTGGTGTGTAAAAATTTACCTTTTAATTGACACACTCATCTGCTTGATGCAGGGAGATTTTGAAGAAGCTGATGAAGAGTTCAGGTCAAGGCCGAGGGGAGGGAGGAAGAGAAAATGTCCTACTGTTGAAATGTTAATAAGGAAGAGGGTTACCCCACCTCCTCAATTGGAGGATTGGTTATTTATGCAGGATCGCGAGTAGAATGCATTGGGCATTGTGTTCGTAATACATAAAAGTATTATGTTGGCATGAATATATATTATATATATTTAGGATTAGTATTAGTCTTAACAGACGTACAAGATATAGGACAACAACATATGCATCCTCAACGGCAGTTGCATCTTTGCCATGTTTGAATTGGTTGAAGGATATGAAAATGGAGGTCTTCTGTATTAACATTAAAATAAGTAAATTTTTATTTTATCGACAAAACGAACTATCCTATCTCTCTTCTTGAAATTTTCTTCATATCATATCACCAATCCAACCTTATGATTGCTTTTACTTTAACCTAAAAAGTTAAACTATAATAACTATGTCGGAAAAGAGGAAATTGTAATTGAAAATAAGGTATACAAAGTAATTGACGGAAGTAAATCAAATGGTCCGCATTACTAGCCAGATGAGTTTGTGTAGAAACCCCATCTAACCCTTTCAATTTTTTCAGTTTTTGAAACATAGTAGCCATTTTTGCTATTTTTTAAATTTATTTAATTAAATTGAATTGGATGAAATATTTTAACTCAATGTAATTATAAAACAACTATATAATAAAATATTATATATTTAATAAATTTATAATATAAATAACATTACATATTTTATTATTTTATAAATAATATATTTTAAAAGAAAAATTGCATAAATTAAATATGTATCAATTTATTGACCAGTTTATTATTTATATATAATTTTTGATTTTTCTTTTTTCCATATATCTTATTTAAATTTATGATATTAAATAATTTTATTTATAATAATAAATAATTATTTTATCATAATAAATTAATCATTTATCTAGTTAACAAAAATATTATGAGTTAAATATATTTTTTATTTAGTAATTTAATTAAAATGAATTATGATTATTAATTATATTAGGTGATTTAAAAATTATTTATTAAAAAATTATTTTAAAATAAATGTTTAATTTTTTTCTTAATAATTATAATATAAAAATAATGTTTGTAATATCTCAAATTTAATATTTATTTAAATATAATAAATTAAATTATAATATTTTTATAATTTAAATATGTTTATTTTTCATAAATAATAAAAAATTATTTTATCAAATTTGAATCTAATATTTTTAATTAAAAGAATAAGATAGAGGGGAAAAAATAGAGCAAAAACTTTATGCATCAGTAAATAGATAAATTTTGTATATTAACAACAAGTCTTATAAAATTTTTATTTAAATAAATTTTAAAAAATATATTATTCATGTAATTAATCTAATATTTAAATTATATTATATATTATAAAATATAATATTTTATTATACTTTACTAGAAGTTATAACTTATTAGGTAATCTATTTATGTCCTACCATATCTTATTCCCCTGCATTGCTGTAACATTGTTGTTAGTGGGTTTGTTTGCAATTAATTAGTTAAATATAGGTTGAATTGAATAGAATTTCATATTTAATTTTAAAAATCCATCAAATCCATTTCAAATCATTAAATTTTCATTAAATCCACGAAAATGAATGGCTTAGTGTTATGATTGATGAAAGTATTACTATCTTTTAACCAAAAAAAGACCACTAAAATAAAAAAAATATTTTTATTAATTTTGAAATTTTCATTCTTAAAAACTGTAAAATAAAAACAATTTTTAAAAATTAAAAAGTTAAAATAGATAAAAAATATTTTTTTAATTTTCTATTTTTATTAATCTATATTAATATTTTCATCAATAATTATATTTAATCACTCGTTAGTCTGAATATGAAATTATTAAAATAAATTTTTAATTTTGATTACGAATTTTTTATTATTTATGTCATTTTCTTATATATAAATAGCTCTTAAAAATATATCAAATATTTAAAAAAAAAATTTTAAACTTGATTTCTAAAACGGTTTTAAAAAACTAACCATTAAAACTAAATCAAACAAAATTTAATATTATCAAATTAAACATAATTAGTTTTTTTTCAGATTTTTTTTAAACAAGTTTCAAAAGTTTTTTTAGGTAAGATATATGTACATAAATGATTTGTATCTGCTTAAACTTTGTTTATAAAGAAATTACATGAGAAAAATTATACTAAAATTCGTAACAGACTATTATTATTATATATATATATATCAGGTTTATACTTATAACAATATTAGACTATATAATTTCTGAGGCAAAAGTAATTATACAGTCAAATAACCGTAACATCTCATAAAAAAATTTTGTATAATAACAATGTCACGGTCAAAACATCTGAGCACATGCTACACCAACTTATGAAACAAGTGTTTCAATTTTTTCCATCAAACTTTATTAATATTCATTTAATTGAGGTTGATATTATTATTATTATTATTATTGGTCGAAGTTAATTTTTTAAGTGATATAGCTATAATAATTATTTCTGCTAACATATTATTTAGATCGACTTTACTGTTAACCTTGAAAAAAATATAGTTTAATACTAATAGAGAAAATCATTAGAAATGATGGAAAAATAATTCTAATTAATATTAATAAAAATAACTTTATACCCTACCTTATCAACAAGTATCGTGTTGTCTCCTCCTATTATATAATATAATTTATAAACATTAATTAAAAAATAAATTAATTTTAAAATAGTTTATATAAAAAATTTTAGATAAAGTAGTAGTTTACAAATCAAATTATACAAACTTATAATTTTTATTTTTAATTAATGCATAAATTAAGTTTAATTTAAGTATAAATTATTTATTTATTAATTAGAATTCATTTTCCATTCCCTCCTTATATTTGTTGTACTCTTCCTCACAGTTTTATTATTGTTGTTGCATACCATGCATCTCACATTTTTTTTTCACACTCTTCATAAACTCATTATGTTCAAAAACTATTTTTCTTGTAACAATAATCATAATTTGATACTATATGCATAGTAATGAAATCAAATAATTAGTTTATTATTATTATCTACATTTTTTATCTTTTTTTATTATATTTATAATAAGTATAAATAATAATTAAAAAGTATTTTAGAATATTCTAATGATATTTTAATATTTTTTAAACATTAAAAAAGTGAATTTAATTAATTATATTATTATTAATTAATTAATTTAATTAAGTTTCAGACAAAATTTAAAACAGTTTCACCATTTTATTTATTACTTTTTTTAAATCTAAATATTATAATTATATTACAAAAAAATAAGACAGTATCAACCTTTAATTCCCCATTATTATCTAGTAAAAAAATAATATTATTTTTTAATCATTTTAAAAATTAAAATATTGTTTAATATTTATTTTAATGTATAATTATATTTTAAAAATAAACAAAAATAACTTCTATGTATAACTTCTCCAAAAACAATGACTTCTATGTAATAACTTAATTTTATCCTATAAGTTAATAAATTAGATAACTAAAATTCAATCCAATGAATTACAACTTAGTTTTTTTTATATAATATTAGGTTGAAGTTCTCTACAACTCTTAATCCAAAAATATAAACCTACTTTGCAAGAGTCAATTCACTAAATTAAAACAATGATGAAAGAGAATTAAAAAACAAAAAATATAAGTTCTTGACTATTAAAAACTATACGCTAAGCACACTAGAAATTGAGATAAGTTCTCATAATGACCAAAATAATATAAGCAGAAATGTGTTACAATATATTGAAAATATAAAAGAAATGAGTGATGATGTTTGATATTTATAAAGAAATTGAATTGAATAAAATAATAAGACTAGAAAAGATGGTATAGATAATATAGAATAAAACTATATAATATACAAATATCAATATTTTTATAACTAAGGCCACAACTTAAATCATTATAAGATTAATGATAATTGAATAAATTTTAATAAATAATAATGAAATATTATATCATCTTATAAATAAATATAATATTATGAATTATAGTACTAAAAGTAATTATTTAAATTTTATAACATAAATATAAAAGTCTTAAATAAATATTATAATAATTATATTAATTAATACTTTAGAATAATATTTATTGATAAAATAATTTGCATATAAAATAAAATAAATGACAAATCAATATAACATAAAATTATATGAAAATAAAAAATTATAAATTATATAAAGGACTAAAATTATTAATATATATTAAAATAAAATTCATAATTCAACCTATCAATTAATACACACAATTACCTAATTCACTGTTTATATATTTTTAATATAACATTCAAACATAAATTTAATATAAAGTTATATTATTAATCAAAGTAATAAGCTTATAAAAATAGATGAAGTTTACTTTAATTTATTATTATTTTTATAATTTATATTATACTTATATATATATATATATATATATATATATATTAATTAACATGATGAGATTTTTTTAATTAACATCAGATACTATGATTTCATATTATAATATTGTTTTTTATAAAAGCTATATAGTTTAATGTTATAGACTAATAAAAGATAATAATAAATCTCTTATTATTATACAATTTTATAATTCATTTTTTTTATAATATTAAGTATGTACTAAATATTAGTAAATTTAATCAATACCATCTAACCATGTAACAATTTATTTACTTTACTTGTATAACTATATATATCCCACAAATTACACTCTATTAATTATTGTAGGTGAGATTGATGTAAAATAATTCTAACACTATTTACTGTTATAGTTTATTTAAGTTTTTCTGTACTAGTTATCACCTAAAGTTAAAACACGCATCAATATGTTCATAATATATTTTTATTTTAGGTAAGATATAATTTTTCAATAATTCATGTTAATTTGTTATAATTTTTAATTTTTATAAACATCCATATTTTTATAATTTTTACTTATATTTTATTGGATAATTTAAAAATGATCTACTTATTATAATTAAATAATAATTTAATAAACTATTTTAACTTAAAATAATGATAAATTTATATAAGTTTTTAAACTTTTATAAAAATTATTTATTTTTAAATTGTAAAATTATCAGATCAAAATTAAAATTAAATTAATTTAAAAAATAACTTAAACAAGTATTATACATATTATTATTGTTATTTTATAAGTAAAATAATATTTTTATTACGTTTAAAATTAAATTTGAAGAATTCTTAATTTTATATTTATTATTAATAGATGTGACTTGAGGATTAATTATTAAGATAGTTAAAAATGTTTAGGTACAAGATTTTTTGTGATTTTTTTTAAATTGTTTCTAATTTTTTTTTGTTAAGTAATATTTTTTAAATAATATTATATCTGTTCAAATAATAAGAAGGTGAAAACTACTTTGTTAAATTTTACATCAGTATTTAATAATTTTATAGTATTTCTAGCCTCATATTATATAAACAATAAAAAATCAATTGATGATAGGATATTGGGTATTGGGTCAACAATGAATTTCAAAACATTAAGGAGAGAGAACTGTTTTAATAACAATACTAAAGTCTTAAAATTTGCTAGGATAACCTAAATTTTTGTATAATTCTTAAATATTAATAGGTCAAATAAGTTATTAATTTTTTCATATTTTAATTAATTATTGTTATTTTCTGAGTTTGAACCAAACTTATTTCTAACAAATAGGTGCAGGAAGAATAAAAAAACTCTTATAATGAATTACCATAATTACTTGATAATAGAGATATTTATTTTTATCAAATTGAAATATTTATTCTTATCAGGTTGAAATAATGTTCAAAAATGAATTAATAATCAAATATATTGGATATAATCATATTATTTTATATTATTAAGATATTCAATTTCAATATCTAAAAATTATAACGTGGAAACCGATTACAATTATATAGTTATAAGTTTTATTTTCTAATATTTTGTGTGAATTTAAAAGACTACGATCAATTATAATTCACTAGAGAAAACATCTGCAAAATTGAAAATAAAATATACATTTTTTATTAACTATTCTATAAATTCGATTATTCCTTCACAAGAACCTACACATGCACTGTTGACCTATTAACAGGTTTTCTTTTGTAAGATTATTATATATTATATATACATATATTCTACAAACTAGTTTTTAGTTAATATTTTTTAGATTATATATATATATATATATATATATATATATATTATTCTTAATTATTAAACATAAGTGTAAGTAATTGCTTTTATTAAATAAAAATAATCGTAGTTTTGTAATGAAGAAATTTGGATAATTTTAAAATCTGTGTCTGGTGAAGTTCAATCATTTGGTTTTGCTATAGTAAAATTAAGATTTGGTGAAGTGAATGTAAAAGAGTAGAAAATAATTGATTTTTTTTGTTATAGCTATTCTTTTTTTTTTTTATGATTTGTGATACATGATCCGAATTACAGTTTCAATGCACATGATCATATATGATCATGTACAAATACGAGGTGTGAAGCTATGGCATGCTTCAAATTTATAACCAAAAAACAGGAGAGGGTGAGAATGGGACATGGCATATGAATTGTGATAGCTAGCATGGGCCATTATGATGGTATGTGTCATTGGGCATTGAGCTGATGATGCTGATGCTGATGCTGTTGCGGTTGATGAGAAGGATGAGGACGAGGTTGTTGTTTAGACTGGTCATATTCTGCATGTTCGTTCTTGGGTGGTTCCACGTGTGTGGCAGTGATTGGGATATTCACCTGTCCATGTGGCATTATATCTGGCAAGTCGGGTCCCACAATCTCATGCTGAATGTGATGATGTGGATACAATGTGTACCCTTGAGGCCATGCTTGAAGGTTCCCATCACTTGGATTTGACACGTGGCACTCTCCTATGCCACGTGGATCGGCGTTTGAACTTGTCCCTTGCGAAAATGAACCATACACAGTCGAAGACAAGTCCCTGAAGATATCTCATCGTTAATAATATAACATTATAATAAATATGATTTCTTTTTCTTTAAAAAAAAAAATTCCATATTCATTATTTTTATGCAGAAATCAATTATTAGAATGTATAATAGTGAATTAGCATTTTGAGTTTTAATAAAATATTATAATTATCTTAAAAAAATACCATAATTCGACACTATAAAAACATGAAATAAAAACCTGAGAGGATCCAAAGGAGCAGATGCATCAAAAATCTGGGCATGATTTTGACTCCCATCCTGCAACCAACCTACATTCTCGAAAGATATTGGTAATCCCTGTCATTATTATATAATTTTATTAGTTAAGATAATAAATAAATAAAATTACATTACAAGTTTACTAATATATATTCATATTATTAATAAAAAAAAATATGCAGTAAATTAATCAGAAATAATTTCATATATTATTCTTAAATAACTATTATAAAATTCAACAACTATAAGTATGATAATGTGAAATTTATCAATATATTCAAATTAAATCTTTTATATAATAAAATATGAGTTTAATTACTATATTTTGTCATCATAAAATGTTCACAAGTTTAATAAATAGAGATAACATTATAAGTTTATGTATAAATAATTAGAATTAAATGTTTTTTTTATATAAATGGATGAGTTTATGTATATCATTTAGGTTTTTATTCTAAACTTTTATTAAAAAAGTTAATGGTTCTAATTAATTGTTGTTTAAACATATATTTTCATATCTATTCTTTAATATTTACATTCATCCATTACCTGAATGCCAGAGGGATCATATGAAGATAGATGGTTGCTCATTAAGTATTCCTGCAACATAAGTAAACATGTTTATTTTTTTCTTATATAATATAAATCACATATCAAACAATAAAAATAATAATATAGATTTGTAAAAAAATACATAATTTTTAAACCATGCATTTTACAACAAAGAAAAATGAAGACTGATGTTGCATATATATTAGCAACCTTTCTTTGTATGACTCGTGACAAAACATCTACAAGATGCTTTTCACTATTTTCAAGATCCGCCATTGATGACATCTTTAACGGATCGGGTTCGTATAACCTGTGTTTATCTTCCCAATATTAAAACCATTATCGAAAAAAAATGGTGCGGTAGAGATAATATTTTTAAATGAAAATAAGCATCAAATATATTTTTATTTTTGCTACCTTATCTGCTCTTCGGCCATTTGAAGTTGCTGTTGTAGCCTATTAACTTCTTGTTGAAGTTCCTGACATTAAGAAGAAATTTTCAACATTTTGAAAGGTTATTAAAAATGTGTTTCAAAGTTTTATACTTTAAAAATTAAATTTTGGTTCATGTGCTTCTGAAATGATGAATTTAATATTGGTGATGATTTTTGACAGCATGGTTGGAAAACAAAATTTAGAGCTGCTGCATGGTTTGCTTACCTCAATCTCAGAGTTAATGTCTCCCGGACTTGTTTGATGCAGCAGATGAAACAGAATGACAGAAAAACACAAAAAATTAGCATTACCATCCAATTTCTCAGAAAACAATTGAATTTTTTAAAAGGTTTAACATTATACGAACTTGGCCAATTGAAGCGCTATGTCATTTTCACTCCTCAGTTGCTGTAGTGTTCTAAGCAAATACTACAAAAATTTATGGACTAGTTAGGTTTGGAATAAATAAACAAGGTGTTCTAATTTTAAGGTCTCTAATTAATACAATCCAACACTAACTGAGGAGGTGTTTAGAGGAGTTTTTAAGAATTTATTTTACATAATTTAATCTTATAAATAGTTAACAATTATGATTAAACTCTTGAAGATGACTTATTGTTAGCTCATTTATATGTAAAATTTTTGTATGCTTTAATTATTAATACAATTATCATTTACTGAACTAAATTATTTAGTCAAACATATAATATGATTACTTTAAATATTGTTGTAAAACTACTTTAATAATTATTTGAGAAAAAAGGTTTAATTTTTATATAAATATAATAAGTAAAAATACCTCCTTGTTCTGAATACCCCTGCAATAAGTAAATGAAAAACAAATTAGTGCAAGGAACAAATATTATTAAGGATTACATTTACAAAGAAAAAAAAAAAGATAAAGTAGAAAAAGTAAAAGAAGGCAATGGGGAGTTATTGAGAGAAATATGTATGTGTACCTGCGGTACGGTAGCTCTGGAAAACTTACAGCACTGCATGAAACAAATTACAGTTGAAAACATGAGAATGTGATAAAAAGAAAAAAATGGTATAGAATTATGGTGTATATTTCACATCACATAACAATCATTTTCCAATAAAATAAAATTATAACCATCATATGACATGAAAAATCAAGTTGTGAGTTCAGAACTTACTTATCTCTTTCTTGGTCAGGAAGATTAATGTAACGAGTAAAAACATCCTCAATCCTGATAACAGTAACAACATGATTATGGCTCTATGATAGAAGAATGAATTTGATATTATCAAAAGCTGCGTTTAAAATCTTGTCCCAAATGCTAGTAACATATAAATAACGTGTAAATAATCTGCGTTTAGTTAATACGCCACACTACATTTCAATCTATGAAACAAAAATGTAAATAAATGTCTACAATGTTATAAATAAAAAACCACTTTGATTTACCCTTAAATTTTGCATATCGTGTCCCTTTTTTCTAGAAGAATAACTACTTGGTGTTTGATTTTGTTAGGACAAAAATATTAGTTGCTTCTTTGCTATATAAATTGTGAAGGTCAACTATATGAAAAGGCAAAATTTCTACAATATATGTTGGTCAAGATCCTAATCTACGGTATAGAGCCATTCCGCTGAAAAAGTATACGACAAATCAACAATCTAACCTCCAAGAACAAGAAGAGAAAAAAACCTAACTAATTTACGAAACTACGTGCCATTGCATCCAAAACATGAAAAAACACGATCCTCCAAATCAAGAACAAAACATAACATCCTAACAAGTTTTTAACAATTGTGTTCATAACCTAAATGGATTGGAATTAAACAAGCAAACATTGAGATGCATTAACTTTGTTGTAGTAACATGAATTCAACAGATTTAAGGAAATGACAACATGAAGAAAAGAAATCCAATGTTTGAAAATTGAAGAAATAAATTAAGATGTGAGGAACGGAGGTGCATGCGTACCTTCTTCTGCCGGAGAAGTGGTTGAGACGTCCGGAAGGAGAAAAGACTATGACGGCAATATCAATGTCACAAAGAATTGAAAGCTCGTAGGCTTTCTTGATGAGGCCATTTCTTCGCTTTGAGAATGTAACTTGGCGATTGGCAGCGTTCTCTATTCTCTTTATCTCGAGTTTAACACGACCCATTTTGATCGATCGATGGTTTATCGTTATTGTTGTTGTTGTTGCTGTTGTTATTGTGTAGCTGGAAACTGTGGAGTATTGTGCTGGGTGTGGGTGTTGTATGCATGCAAAAAAAGGAAATGAAGAATCTGAAGGAGGAAATCTAAATTGCCCTCTCTTTTTTCTGAATAAGAAAGGTGAAATTTTAATATATGGAAACATGCATGAAGAAGCTTAAAAGAAGGACCAGTTGGATAGGAGAGAGAGAGAAGGGAATGGTTATAAAGAGGAGAGACGAGAAAAGGAAGGGAGGCGGAGAGATTCATGAGTTTATAAGGAAAGGGTCGTGGATGCTTTCATCTTTTCATTCTTCATCGGCAGACACACTTTGGTTCATTCACTAATACCACAACTTTTCCTATGATTCTACTTACATTGTTATCATGTATTTATCGTGTTTCTTTTCTAACCACATTTTATTTGTTATATAACTAACATTTATTATCTTTTTCTTTTCTCGCATTCACTGTGAAAAAGAATTTAAATTTATAAATTATTCTCATAATAAATAATCAACAACTGATTTTATTCTATTGAATAAAATTTACATCATCTTAGTTCAAAATTAAATTTAAGAATATCATTATTTTGACAATTTCCAACAACGTTTTTTTTTTAAATCTTTTTCCTATGATTAAAAATCACGCACTCTATTAATATTCTAAATTATATATCTTTGTTGGCTTATTTGTATGTGTCAAAATGACCTTCATTCTTTTCTTTGTATACTAATTTTTTAATTATGACAATATAATGTAGTTGGATCTAAAACTATATATATATATATATATTATAAACAAAAACATGAATTTTTACGTTATTTTCATAACTAACTGTTCTGTCAGTACTACCAAATTTATTATAATAATTAGAAACTTTTTGTGACAGATTATATTTGTTGCAAACTCTCGTTATTAAATATTAAAATAAGGTTGGGTTTTATAGTGTATTAATAAATTTAAACTAGACTTTTAAAAAGTGATCTAAATAAAAGAGACATTTTTAGCTTGGTTTAATAATTTATAGGGATCAAAATTGACCCGATTAATGGATAAACTCATATAATAATATATTTAATTTTTTATTTCTTATTTTCATATATATTAAAATTTAGAAAGATTAAAAAATTATAAATATAAACTTTTTTTTTATCTTCTCTCTATTTTCGTCCCACTTTACACATATTTCTTACTTTTCTGTTGGTTCGTAACTGTAATAAGTGACAGAACGAAGACAGTCACTCCTCGTACCTTCTAGAACCTGTATCTTCCGTGAATTTTCGTGTATCCATTACTTTTTTTACAAGGATTTTTATTTTTAATATTTTACTTTTATCTTATTGAGTCCTATAGCACTTTTCATATTAAAAAAAACACTACTCGTATTAGTATTTCATCCATTAATAATCACACTTCTGCTATGTCAACTAATAGTATTACTCTCAAAGTGTAAAATTATTTTTAAAATATTGATATAATTAAAGTGGTGATTTTTTTTAAAAGATAAGAGTTGTAATAATTTATACGTACATAAAAGAATCATGTCTTTTTTTATATGAAATCTTAATTTTTCTTTTATAAATAGATAGTAACTTTTTTAATTTTTAATTAAATAAAAATATTTCATTTTAAAATAGATAAAAATGTTGTAATCAAATTGTATGATATTGATCAAAATAAACTATTTAAATATTTAATTAATTTATAATATTTAATTAAGTGAAATTCAACCATTTATTTTTAATATCCTATTTATCACAAAATTCATCATAAAATAAAAACAATTAATATATATATATATATATATATATATATAAACAATCAATATATTAATTATTTGTATAATTTAATATATAACCATATTAAATCTATAATACTGTATAACATTAAACCTACAAAAATATTTAATTATTTTTATTAGTCTGAATGAAATAATTAATTTATTTTTATTAAAATATTTTAAAGAGTTAAAATTATATATATATATATATATATATATATATATATAAATTTTTTTAAACTACTCATATACTTATAATTTTAATAAAAAAATTATATTTTTTTATATTTTCATATTCTTGACATATTATATTATATATTATTTTGTTCCATAATTAATCAAAATCCGAAACTATATATATTAATATACCTAATTGTACAAATATATTTCTACATAAATATTAATATTACTGAAATAAATTACTTAATAAAAATATATTAATAATAATTTTGTAACCATAAAAAATGTTAATATGCAAGCATTATATACTCATAGTTATTCGCATTTTGATTAATATACTTTTATTTGTGCAAATTTATTTATATACATTTATGTATATATAGTAATTTATTTGTTATATTTATTATTATTTATAGCCATATTAATAGTATAAATTTATTAATGATATGAATGATACCAATAAATGTAATATATATATATATATATATATATATATATATATATATATATATAATATGAATTGAGATTTGTCTTTATCATTCATATTTTTTTTAATAATGGTCTAAATTATTATATTATAAAAAAATAATATAGATGAAAATTATATTTTATTTTTTATTTTGATTTAAGTCAAATATATATATATATATATATATATTTCCTTTAAGTTATATATTATAATTTTTTTACATATAAATATATTTATTATTTGGTGACTAAGTATTATTGTAAAATTTTACATAAAAATTATATATTTTTCAATTATAAAAAAAGGTTAATGCTAACTAAGAAATTCTATTTTAAATTCATATTTTACCTTGACGCGTTTATAAATTAGTAACAAACGAAAGGTAATCCATGATGATTTTAGTATTCTTTATTAAAGAAGTTTCAATATATTTTTCATTAAATATTTTTATTATTTAAAAATTAAATAATTAATATTGTATTTAATTGTATGCATATGCTTTTATTAATTACTTACATTTTTAAAATTAAAATAAATAATATAATTTAGTGATTTAATTATACAAAACTTTTATAGTTAAAATATATAAAATAATTAAAAGAGAAGAGAAAGACATATCATTTCTGTTCTATAAAAACAATCTCCCCATTCATATAAATAAAACAGTCATAATATTTTAATGTTTAACTGATTACCATATTATATATATATATATATATATATATATATATATATATAAAGTTATTGATTCAATTATTATAAATTGTATATACTAAATTTATTAATAAAATTATTAACTATATTATATTGTTGATAAGAATGGAAAAACTCTAATGATTTTATTGCTAAACAATTTCTCTAGCCAGTTTCACAGTTGGAAAAAAGTCAACAGTATAAAGTTTTCAAATTTATTAAAATAAAATAAAATGATATATGTGTCAAAAAAATAAAAAAGTAAAGCTGAAAATAAGGCATGCTTTGCTGTGAGTCTCCTACGTTATTTTACTTTTCTTGATTGCATTTTTGTCTTTACATCTGAAATTCAATTAAACATTGAATACTTGTGGCCCCACAAAAATGCACCAATCAAACATCATGCAGACATCTGCTTGCTATTGTCAACCTTTATTGATAACAGTGCTACAATGTCTTTTTGTGACTCTTTTTATAAATACTAATTACAGTTACAAATAAAAAAAATAATTTTCCTTTTTTTTTTTGACTTCTTTAAGATTATATTGTAAAAAATATTAAATAAAAAGTGCAGTTTTTAATACTTTTAAGCTAATCTTTTCTGGAAATATAGAATAAGTATCCCATATAAACAAAAAAGTAATTAATTATAAAAATAATATAAATAAAAAATTATAAACTTCTGTTGAAAATTCATAATTTTATTTTTAATATAGTTTTAACTGAAATTTCAAACAATTTATTAAAAAAAAAAACTTCTAGAAATTATAAATAAGAACCGTCACTATGCCTTGCAAGCTAGTTGCGTGACTAGTACTTAAGCACATTTCTTGTTCCTGTGTGCTGTCTCACAAGAAATTCTGCACTTGAAGCTTCATCTTCACCTGGTTTCTCTCAGGTATTATTTTCACATCTAAATCATAGTTTTAAGTAGATCTGAATTTTTTTATCAATTTTTCTTTCTTTTTTATCAGTTTTTCTTTTTTTTTTATCATTTTGTACAAATTTTCATGTTTGAATATTTGTGTCAATAGATCTATTCGAATGCATAGCAATTTTTTATTTTTAAGATATGTCTAATTCTTTCTCCATGGTCAATTTTTTGTCAAAATCCACATCTTAATAAATGTGTCTTAAATATATATTTTGGTAGACCCCTGTACCATACCATAAATACTTTTTACAAAGGATTGTTTTTGAAAAATTCTTTATCTTAGTATTTCACTTTTTTTTTCAATAAGGTTGTTCTTTTTTATAACAAAGTTAGAAAAAAAAAACTAGATCTGAACCCTTTTTTAATTAAAATGGCTTTAAAATTTCAAAATTTTATAATTTTTTAAAATTATTATTAAGTAATTTTTTATGTAATTAATTTTTTCTATTAGACACAAATTTTGGATAAAAACTACGTATTTCGTATACTTTTTCTATACAAAGATGTTTCCATCCAGATAAAAAAAATATAATTTTTACTCGCTAATTTTACAATATTTTCTTTTCCCAATTGTTTTTTTTGTTTGGCCCTCTCTATAAACAAGCAATAATAATTATTATTAATATTATTATTTGTATAACTTTTTGTCTTTCTTTAAAAAATTAATATTGAATGTTAATATCTTCGATGACACACGTCACTCTTGTGTCAGTAGTAGTACGCGTAGTACGCGTATTATTTTATAATGTCTTCATCCAGAGTCTCTCCAGTGTCAATTTTATTTCTCTATCATCTTTCTTCGCCTTCACCTGTTTATTTTCTCTCTCTTGTGTTTTTCCTTGCAGAGACAAGAGAACAAGAGAGGATCTTTTGGTAAGTACAAACGTTGGCAATTGCTCGATGCTTCATTCTCTCTCCTCTTTTATGTTATGTTTATTTATGTCTATTTTCTTTAAATATCGTTTTTAAATTATGATACTTTTTAAATTATCAAATATGTTCTAAAAAATTATGTTAATTAGGTAAGTCTTACAAATTTATAATAACGATCCTTTTCCAAATCTACAATAATAAGTATTTTTAAAAACAGATTATATTTTTTCAAAATTAAACCAGCTTACTTTTTTTAAGCATGTTTAAGCTTTGGTGAGATTCAAGAGTCTAGTATTTAACGTCAATCAAGATTTTTATCCAATGATTTTAATTTTAATTAAAATATTGGATCATATCAACCCTGTCTATATTAATTTTTTTTGTCAAAGTCCACTAAAATGGCATCCTTTGTATCTAATACTATAGAAATTTCTGTAATTGCAAATTTACTTTTATCCCTTTCATGGTTGCATTTTGTACTTCATTCTTCTTGTAATCAGAATTTGACAATCTATATTTATCTAAAACAAGTTCACAGTATTCTATTCCAATACTTTCAGGACTAAGTTGGTACCAGTTTCATTCACTATGGAGAATTTGGTAAGCACTGTTCACTATGGCCCTATAAATGCAAATACAATTGTGATCGCAAATGCAATAAAGAGAATTTAACAATCTGTTGCAATTAATTACAACTGGATTGTAATTTACATGGTATGAGAGATGTATGATTATAACTCATAATCTTAATGATGTGAAGGTATATTTATATGAAAGCAAAACTTATTTAGGCCTTTTATATTATTATTTTCCCTTAGATAAATAATCTTGTTATACAATTCTTATCCTCAAATTCCCTTTCCTCTGGATCTAAAATTGAACACATGCACTTTATTAGAATCACTTCAAGTCATCCACTGGCGAACCTGTTGCACCTCGATTCACTGAGACAGAGGTAAGTGCAATGTTAGTTGCTCCCAGCCCTGCAGAGAACCAGGTAAGCTTTTACTCATTCTTGGAATATAATCCTGCATATTTATATTTATATTTATCAGTGTGTATCAGTATTATATGTCTTATATATATAGATAGATGTGATTCCATTTGAACAAGAGTTTGTTTATTTTGTAAAATTATTAGGTTGAAAAAAAGGTTTTAAACCCAAACTTATTATCCTTGTAAGAAATATATATATATTGTCGCTATATATTTATGTGTTTACATTATTAGAGTTAATCTTGATCATATACATCCATGGATGAACCAAGATTATTTTTATTAAATTAAATCTTGATGAATATTTTTCTTTTATCTAATATAGAACTTGATCATTTGACCAGATGGCATTGATACCAAGAGGAGAAACCCCACAGATTCAAGAGCAAAATTACTCCAGAGGCTATGATCTATTCAGTCAAGTATTTCAGAAGGAGCATTCACCTATGTAAGTTTATTTGTGTCATTCTATGAATATTTGAACAAGTTTTTGTTGATACATTATACATATCTTATCCTTTCTAATTTTTGTTTAATTTATGTATAATATATGCTCTACGTTTCCATGTTGTATACAGGCATCATTTGGGTATATCAAATGAATATAATGCAAGTGGTAGTCAGGTATTGGATCCAAATAGCACTTGAAACAACATTTATAATAAATCATCCATCATTACATCTTTAATTCAAAAATACCCAGTGAATACAATCGTTTAAAAATATTGTTCTAAAAATAGTGATGTCATTTAAAAAGGTTGCTAAAAAAACACAAGAGTAGAAGTTAAATTGAGTTTTTATTATTTTTAAAAAACTTTTCTAAAAACAATGAATGTGTTGAAAAGCACAATTTTTAAAGCCCCTCATGTTAGCAAAGGAGATGAAGATGGGTTATAATACGATATAAGAATTATATTATATTCATTCATCTCCATAAATTCCAGGTTCAGCCTTTGGTGAATAAGTCAAGAACTTTCACTACTATATAATATATATCATTCTTCTTCATAAAAAGGTTTCTTATTTTTCTCCAATACAACTTTATACACATGCATGAAGTAGGAAGATGGAACTCTTCAGTGATGGTTGATGTGCAAACTCTTAAGTCTAAGCAATGTACACATTTGTCTTAATGAATTTTCATTTTATTATGATATACTAAGATTAATTTTGCAGCACACTTCATACACATTCAACTTATATTTCATTCAAATCTTAACTAATGTTTCTTGTCTATTAATTTTGTTGGAGTTTCAATCATCTGAACATAACACCATTAATGCATGGGCATTTTATTATTCATTCATAAGCAGGCAATCAGGACCACTGAAAGATCTGCATTACCATCACCTCTTCAAAGTGATCCTACAATTAACTCTCACAGGGGATGGAACTCTGCATGGTATGTGGTGTCTAATTTAGTAGTCCCTTTACGCATCCATTTTGTACTAATTTATATGTTTCTTGAATATCAGGCCCCAACCCAGTCAAGTCTCCGCTGTTGGTGCTAATGCTTCACAGTACTATCATAATTACATGCAGTATGATTCTTCTACATATATATGGAATACATTTTTTCATAGAGATTAATTAATTCATGAGTAAACGAGTAAAACATACATAACTTTCCTTTCAAGGATACCTAGACAATTCACCAGCCCACTACATTAAAACTATTCATATTTCAAAGATAGATTTCAAATATAATCTCTACTTATAATGTAATTTCCTATTTACCAAACTAATCCTAGGTTTTCTTCTAGTATGTGTCAAATTCTTTTATTCAATTAAATCTGTTACATTTTTTTATCATGAAAAAATTTAGCAAGTTAGCCTAACATGCAAAGAAGTTAGAATTATTTGGCTATATCTTTTTACCTTTTAATATTCAATGACTCCTATGTATCAAATCAAGCTATATCTGGTTTTCTTATTGTAGGTATGCCCCAGTTGGTAATCCAAACCACAATTACCAATCCCAGGTGGCTGGGCATAATGGTTATGGGGATCAACTTGTTGACCCTGTTCAAATCCCAAAGTAAGCAATCTTTAGTTTGTAACTATACATTAGAATTTGATCTTATATATTCATTTAATTCCACAAAATTGACTTATGGATCACCTTTTTAATCTTTCCTATAACGGTTCCAAGTGTCAAAAGATTTTCATTCATGCAATATCCTTCCTTCCTTATCAATTTGATTCAACTTGGAGTTATTGGATCCAACTAAATAAATAGAGTTAAGAGTAGATGACCCCATCATCAGATGAGCCCTATTTAGCATTAGTGTAAACATTGTGCATGTTATTTTTTTCGAATCCAAAATAACAATCATCATTGGAAATCAAAGTGCATGTTAAAGACATAAATAAATTTATTCCTTTACACTTTCCACAGAAGTCCACATGCATCTTTTACTTACAATTAATTCAAGTTTGTTGAAGTTATCATCTCATTGGATATTTCTAGATATATATGACACCATAGTAAGAATTCTTTCATAAGTATTCATCATGTTCAAAAAACCTAACTCTCTCATACATCTTATATTTAATTTTTTATTATCAATATGTTGTAAATAATAGATGATTCTGGGTGTATAAACTTAATTAAGACATTTAATTTTCATCTGATATTTTTTGCACATTTACTTTTATTAAAAAAGATTATCATGTTGAAAGCATCTTTAGTAAATAAATATGAAACCATAATAGATTCGAGTTTAATAACAAATATAGTTGGTATAGGACTACACACTTCATTAAGACTGCAATTAAGGAAGTCTCTGAATATATATCAGAAAAACTTTCAATCCAATCCTGCAATTGTTAATTGATGTCACTATTAATTGTTTCCTTGCATATAAATTGATGAGTGATAGCATTGTGCTTGATCTTGATATGTTATATTTATCATTGTTAATGCAAACTTGTTGTAGTATAATATCTCCATAACCCTCTCTTATTATTCCCCAAGTCTCCTATTCCTTTTATCAATATACCTTAGTTCGTAATAAACCAAACCCATTTATACATCTCAAATATCTTTGTCTTAAAACCATAAATAATGTGATGATATGTAAAATATAGAAGAATATGCAGCAATCAGTTATTAGCTTGGATATGAAGGTAGAATGTTGGTTTACGCATGAGTCTTGCTCTTCCTAAATCCTTTTATTCTCATATAGGATACCTTTTTCGTTTAACTGGGTGATTCCATTGCTCTGTCGTTTTGATGATGATTTTTGGATTTAACTAGGGTGGAACAATCAATGGTGCATCAAGTTGACCCTGCTAATGCAAACAAGGTCACCCCACCCTTACTGAGAGGAACAGTTCCTGAATCTTCATCTGCAAGGTAAGCATTTACTTGAAATATGTTCAAAAGCTTCCTAAGCAAACATGGTTGTTTGGATTGATTAATTTGGCTTTACTGAAAGTACTTGTTTTCAGATCCTACGAGTAACTTAAGTTGGTTATGATGATTATTGCTTGTCAAATAAATTATTCGTTATATAGTTGGAAATATATATATATATATATATATATATATATATATATATATATATATATATATATATATATATACTTTAAATGAGATGTGTATTGTTGGGTTCGTAGTTATCATAATATAGTATTAATCTCTCTCTCTCTCATTATGCATGCATTGTTCATGTTTGAAGCTCAAATAATTCTTAAATAGGTGAAGTGATATATATGTTTGATGTGTAGTCATTTTTTTTTAAACTACCACTTAGTTGATCTCTATTTCAATGAGTGAAGTTGTAAGACAAATTGTAAGTACATGAATTTTGGCTTCTTAATATAACTTGTCTAGCTCTTTTCTATTTCTTTATTTTCTAAACTTGGGTTGAAATTTGTGAAAACTATCCTTGGATACTTGATATTCTAATTTAATTGTGTGTTGATTGGTGCATAGGGCACACTTTGCAAATCCATTTGTCAACATGAACAACCAGAACGCCAAACCAATGCTTCCTTCAGCTGATCAATCTAAAGGTCTGATTCCTCTGCAAAATCAGACACAAAACTTGCTGATGGGAAGGGTAAAATTTTCGAAATCACTGTTTATTTTTAAGCCTTAGAAGATGACAAAATCATTTTTAAAATATCCGATTCTGGGAATCTAACACACGAAATATGGATTATGGAACTTGAAAAGGATCTGAGGAGAGAAGTGTCAATGGAAGCAGCAAAGAATTTCAAAGTCGGAGAGGTAAACCCTATATCTCATATATATCTGCAAAGCATAGGGAGATTTCATTTTGAAATATTTTTTTGGTTAAAAAATAAAAATGAAAATTTTGAATGAAACTTATTACACTACAGGGACGAGCTGAACGATCATGGGATGCTGGAGAAGGTCCATCTGCTAAACGTCTGAAGGTACATATTATGATTGGAAGTAGCCATAAAGTTAATATTATATATATATATATATATATATATATATATATATATATATATATATATATATATATATATATATATATATTGAATTGTAGTTGGATAAAAGTAAAAAAAAAAAAAAACTATACTGTTTGAACGTATCTTTTTCTCAAATAAATTATTCATGTCTTAATATTTATACATTCTTTAACATTGTTAGAGTTTACAACTTCTATGTGTGAACTGTAAATCAATTAAAAATAAAAAAAAATATCATATACAAGTATAGTTTTTACTAAAATTTTAGTTTGATTATCCTTATACAAATTTTAAAATTCCATCCATGCCTCTTTTGACTTTTATTTGCTTCATTTTCCTGTTGTAAAGATTGGCATTAGAGGTTGCTAATATGTTAAGAGTAGTTATTTGACTAATTGGTTAATTAATTAACTTTGGACTCATTTTAACGAATCAAGTTGATTTTTTTTCTTAAGTTTCTGTTCTCTTTTTGGGCTTAACCTGTTCAAAATTGTTGTTGTATAAAGTGTTAACCCTGGATGGGATTTTGAGGTTCTTCAACATGGTTTGTTGTCTGTTGTAGCACATAAATTCACCACCAAAGGAAGGACCCAACCAAGGGCCTGCACCCCAGGAGGCAAACAATGCACCTGAAAATCCAAAGCTTCTGGATCTGATCAATAACACTGGAAACAATGGAGGATTTGTAAGGTTTGGTTCTCCAATCTTCATACTTCTCAGCATCCCTTTCTCCCAATAACTCTTGGATTTTAACTGTCATGTTTTGGTGAGTTTCAGTAATTCTCTCTATGACCCAGCATTTGAGACTCTTGGCCTGGCAGTTGACCCTCATATCAGATTGTTTGAAGCATTGGCTGGTAATTACAATACTTTCTTTGAACTATCATGACTATAATGAGCACAAATTCATAGTAGTTCATTCACTTTCTATTCTGAGATGTCAAAGAAAATTTACAATACTACATACATTTTGAGTAAAAAATCTTCAAGGTTTTGACAAGAATCTTGCTGTTCTTGATGCAGCTCGCGGGGAGAAGGGGTATCGCATGTTCGATTGAAAACTGCGTGGAACTCGAGGGATTGAATCTCTTTGGAGTTTTATTGTTGTTCAATCAAATTCTCAAACCTGAGACTGTGTTTGTTGGCTTGCTTTGTGAGACCTATCTTTCTGATTTCTGTCTGGTAGAGACGTAAAACTGCTTAGTCGTTGTGGTGTTTTAATCATTTCAGTACTTTCATTACATGCATGCATAAACTTATTATCCCATTTTAACTATAATGGGTTTGGTTTATTTTAAAGTACTATCGTTAGACAATGAAAATTGGCCTATTTTGTTTCAATTATTTATCTATTAGATATGTGGTAGTTGGCTGCTAAAGTTATTTATGGTTAGATTGATTTTTCAATACCTTTTTATGAAATACAAAAGTTAAACTAAATGAAATGATTTCATAAGCTAAATACATTTTGTATGAGATAGTTTATAACATTCTTATCATATAGGTTCTTCAAATCTTATTTTAAATCTATATGTAAATTAATTTTAATTTTGTGAAAACAATTACATAGAAAATTTTGAGAAAAATTTAAAATTGTTTCATTGTAAGTGCTTATTGAGGAACTTTATTGGTCCGAAACAACTTTCTTGGCCCATATTTTTGAATATTAATTATAGTGGAAGAAACATGTATAGTGAACCTTGCAAATACTTGAAATCCATTGAAGAATTTGAAAACCTGTTTTACAAATCCTAATAATGCTTGACAAAATGTACAGATCCAATTTTTTTCTTTAAGTGAATATGGATCTGTTAGGTTATTTATAGAGTTCTTTTAACATTACACAATATTTTTCTTTCTCATTAGGAATTGAGGTGTTCTTTAACCCATTTTTCATTTCTATTTTGCAATATTTGTCCAATTATTCAAGAGTTGGTATTGAGCCATTTTTTTTTTTACACATTATCTGCAATTAAAACCTGGGACAACCCAATGGTGAAGTGGATATTTAATATTTAACTCATAATATATTATCATGATTTATTGTATTTTTATATTCAATGTCTAAGGCCAATTAATATTTAAAAAACATACATAAATACAAATTAATTATTTTATTTTGTTTAATATGTAATTTTAACCTTTCTATTTTAAAATAGAAACATTTTATTTTCTGTTTTAGAAAATTATAATTTTGACTTAATCCTCAATTTTGTCTACATTTATTTTTTCTATTTATTACATTTTAGTTAACTAAAATTATTTTTCATGGTATCTTGAATTATATTTTATCTATAGTTTAATTAAATCAAAATAAAAGAAACAAAAGACATGCAAAATTAAGAATTGAATTAAAATTGTATTTTTTTTAAAAAGATAGAGAGACCAAATTCTTTATTTTAAAACGAGGAACCAAAATTGCAAATTGAGTAAAATAAGAATACCAAAGTTGTGTTTAAGCTAAAAAGATATAAGTAATATTTATTTATGAATTGTGTCCAAAATTACAATCTCCTTTCAATCTAGTTATTTATGACATTTTTGTTGCTTAGGAGAGTAAATAAAATGGTCTGCAAAACCCTAAAGCAATGCACTTAGAAACTTCTCTCTTTGTAAAATGGGCCTGAAAGCCCAATTAATGCACACTTATTAGGGGTATTATCGACATCCTCATAGCATAGTGTTAATTTGCTTATTACTTTTGAGTTCTGAAGAAGGCATTAAATACAAAAACAATATTCACTCTCTTACCAAGATATATTGGTAAAAAAAATTGTTTTTATAAATATTTGGTTGATAAAGTCTAAGATTACATTAATTATTTTTTTATTAATTATATTATTATAGAGAAAAGAAATAAAAAATTTCTTAAGAATATTTTGATTAAAAAGAGAATATATATTAATAAAAAATAATAATAAACTTATTAAAAAATAATAAAAACTAATAGTTTATATTAATTTGTATAGCCAAATCTTAACCGAAGAGAGAATATATTATTATGTGATTCTTCTCCATTTCTTCATGGCAAGCCATGCATTACCAATAAGAATTTAATGGTACATGTGATTATTCTTTACAAATATGACACATCATTGAACCAGTTAAGTCAAAACCATGTTTATTGAATCGATTAATAAATACTAGTATAATTTAATAATATTGAATATTACAAATAACACAATTTTATAAGATTTTAACATTAAAAATCAAATTAAATATACCATAAGACGTATATCTAGATTTCAACATTACATACTCATTTATTAAAAACAACAAGTTTAGAATAAAAATTTGGCAAAAGCTTTAGAACAATTATATTTTTTTAATAAAAAAATATATATTGTATTGATAATTGTTCATTAACACCAGTTTTTTTTAAACCTTTATTAATATATTTTTTTTGGCGATTAGAACGGTTTTTAAAACATGGTATATGATACAACACTTGCTCATGGTTAAAACTTTTAATTTAGAAAATGCAATTGTTAATAATATCATTTTCTTCCATTAAACGTGGCTATGTTGAATAAGATTGAACGTGAATCATATCATTTTAGCTCATGCATTGTAGGTGTCTTCGGGGAAGGATAGAGTCAAGGTGCATCCTATGGACAGTTAATGGAAAGATAGCATCTTGGGTTTTTTTATGTTTTACTTTTCTTTTTCTTTTCTTTTTTTTTTCTTAACGTTCTAAACACTCTTAATGATATTTTCAAAGTTTGGTTCTCTTATTCTTTAGTCAAAAGCATCTTGCTAACAGTGTTCTATAAAAATTAAAAATTTAAACTAGTAATGCGGAATGTTGGAAGGAATATGAAGTATAATTATAATTGACTGACATGAAAAGAATATTTTAATAATTTGGCCATAAAGAAGGATTCGGAACATAGCTATAGTGCGGATTGATGGTACATGTTCAATCAACAATGCCAGGAACTGCAGAAGACACTGTATTCTGATGACAATTAGGAGAGTACACAACTGATATTTTGGATTTAAATAATCATCTCGTAAGCAATATCACCCTCACAAAAGTATAGCTTTAAACTTGATGCATAAGCATGCATAAGTATACTCTATCTTATCTTCAAGTATTAATCGCTTGGTGATGAAAACTCAAACAAAAAAAGTAGCTATAAACTGGATGCATAGAGATGCATATATCTACTCTATCTTGCCTTGGAGTAATATCACTTGGTCATGAAAATTCTGAAACCATGCCAAGGACCAATTAGCCTAGACTCTTACGCTATCAGGTAGAGGCTCATGATGAATGTCTTTATTATATATCTAACAGGTTCTACATGCAAAACCAGTCAAGAAATCAGCAACTATACAAATCTCTGAAGTTTGGTTAAATAAAAAGTTGTAATATTAATATCAGAAAAAGATATGTAAATTCTAAAATGCCCGCCTGTTTGGAAATGCAATGTCAGAGATGAAATTCAGACGAACAGAAATTTTAATGTCGCAGCTGCTCATAATTCACTAAGTATTTAACGTGAAATAGATCTAACATGCCCACATATAGAAACCATCTTCATATTTCCAAAATACATTGCTACAGAAAAAGATTTTAACCCCTGAAAATAAAATACTTATATGAAAATGAAATGTAATAGATGAGCCCCACCCCAGCTTTACAATTAAAGTTTTCAAAGCATGACCACAGCTTTTATGAGCCAAATAAAAAAGAAACCTCAATATCGTGAGTTATCAAACACCCACGGCTCATGTGTAAACAACTCCCGGCCATTCATTTGCACTGTTCCTACTGCAATATCTTCTGCACGTTTCCTGGATACTTCAGCTTTGCTGGCTGATACAGCAGCATCCTGAAACAGTACACATACAATGAATTTAGAGACTATAACAGATTAAATTGTTAATCCCCTGCATTAGAATAAAGTCTCTCGCAAAACTAGCTTGAAAGAACTTCAATAGGTTCAACTGAGACCTTCAGCTGGGAAGTTCAATATATTGCTCGCAATATTAGCCCCAGAAATAAATGACCAAGCCTTCAATTAATCAAATTCCCAGATATGAATAAATTATTTGCATTTGACCCCAAAAAAATTGTATATTAATAAATACCTCAGCCCCTCTCACCGCTCTCATGATAAAATGTATAGAAAAAGTTAAACTATTATAGCAAGAGGCTAGCCCTTCTTTATTCAATACACTAACCAACGTGGTGAGCATGGTTGGCAGACAACTTTGTTCCTTAAACATGCTTTAGAGTTTCAATCCCAAATCTATGCTTCCAGAAAAGCATATGTTGGGAGAGGTCAGCCTCGTAGACAGGCTTCATAGAGGTCAGCAAATCTATCCCAAATCTCGCAAATCTATCCCAAATCTATGCTTCCAGAAAAGCATATGTTGGGAGAGGTCAGCAAAGAGATATTAGTACTTCATAGATGTCACACAGGCTCACCAAAAAAGTGTTCAAATACACTCACATTCTTGGTTCCTTCGTCTATCCATTTTCTCCAAATAGGTAATTTCACATGTAACCATTTAGTTTGAACACACTATCGCATATGCATCCTTTTACATGTCTACTCTTAAGGGAGACTTGTGCTACTTCTACCAAAATCAATCACATCTAATCAACGAATCCATCAGGAGCACCAAATGGTCAATTAGTGTAGCTAAACGCCTTTTTAGTGTTCAAACAACAAAACAAGGTAACTAACGAATTTTGTGAGATGAATCCACCATAGGTCATGTTCAAAAGCTACCCTAACATATAAGAACCACAAGTCTTCTTTTGTGAATTCTGAACTTGGTTATAATCATAATTTTGTATGAATAATTTCTTCTACAAAAAAATAAAATAAAATACATAATCACAACTTAATTAAATGATTGGATAGAACTTTTAAAATACCCTAATTTCGAAATTCCTCGTCAAGTTAAAATAGTTTCAAAATAAAATAACCCAATAGAAAAAACAGAATCCTAAACCCAATAAAAAGAGAAGGAATGAAAAACCCTAATTATGGAATTGGGAAAAGTAAGAGATAAAGAGACCTTCTGGCGCTTCCATGAAAGGAATTGTTCCTGTGTGAGAGTAGGCTTTGGCCTTTCTTGTGTGTGTTTTTCCTGAGATTCAGTTTCGGCTCCCATTTTTTCGTTGTTACACCAACCAAAACTTCAGATTCCTTAGAAAGGAGTACGATGAACCCCTACCAAGACCTTCACGATGATCGTTCAACCTTTTATTAAAACTATAATAATTATATTAAATATAGAATAAAATACAATATTAAAATTATTATAATTTTAATTTAATTTTCTTCGTTTGTTTTATTTTATTTAAACACTAAATCCAACGTCTTATTAAACAATATTATTATTATTATCATTAATATTATTATTTAATATCAGTATAATTTTTATTAACTATTACTCCATCAATATATGTATATACGTAGTTAATTTTATCTATTCAATTATTAAGATATAATTTTATAATGTTTACATCATTTTTTTTATCAAAATTGATCTTTATAAATAGTTTTAAATTAATATATTTTTTGTGTATAATTTATGAAAAACCTTCCTATTTAATGATGAATTTCAAGAAATAATAATATAAAAGGACTAAAAGTCACACCGACTATAATCATCTATATAATATTTATATTAAGAGATAAAATTATTTTAATGCGTGCATCTTTTTGAGAATGAAAGGAGTGTTACTTGATTTTATAGAAGGACGCCCTGAATTGTGTTACTTAAACAATCGGAAAAACTCAACTCATTTATATTTGATTGGGTTGAGATTTGAAAGACTGATTTTTATGCATATTTTTATTGATATTTATCGATTATATATCTTGTTTAAATTTAGATGGGACACGCTTTACATAAATATTCCTAAAATATTAAATGAATCTTTTTCACTTACATATATTATTTAATTTCACTATTTTTATCTAACTTCGAGTCACGGTTGAATTCTAATAATAAAATTTCAATAATAATTAATTGGTCATGCAAAAGAAAGAAAAAAAACATCACTTCCTGTCCAAAATTGAGATATTATAAAAAGGTTCTCTAGAAACCCCATCCCAGTCATATCATGGCATGATCTTTTTTTGGGTCTAGATGTTCAGCTTCTGCGATACAAAATATATGATGCAAATTTATGTGCTAAGATATCCAATTATGCACTAACATTTTTAACAAAACCCAAGCCCTGTGCAATAGATGTTGTTCAGAATCGGTGCCCAGACACATGATATGAATCAGGCTCTTGCAATTTTGGCAGCGAGGCATGCATCTACGGCTTCTCCAACAGTAAGGAAAACCCATTCTTTTCCAATCTTGTCTACAAAGTGTGCAAGCTTAAGCTTGTGGATTACTAGCCACCTTGGGTTCACCATAGCTAACTGTGAAAGCAACATAACACCAAGTGTTAGAACATAAAGCTTTTGAGACACTAAATTCAAAGAATAAGATTAAATTCACGGTGGTCTCACTTCTACTCCACGGGAAAGCAACCTCTTGTGAAGTTCCTCAAGTGCTAGAATTCCAGAAGTATCAACATTCATCAGGTCTATTAAACAGCATTGCAAAGGGTCATTCGCATAATATCAAAATTTATTGTGAATGTTTTGACGTTAAAGTTCTTTACATCTGAAAAGTGGAACAGAAACTCACTTGTCATGTCCAGAATTACTGCTTGGACCCGACCCTTGGTGGTTTCTTTAAGGTCATCTTCATCTTGCGAGACCCACTTGAGTATTCTGGAACAAGTGAAAAAATTCATACACGGTTCTAATTTGGGCTAACCCCTCTGAAAATCATTTGTAAATTGCTTGCCTTTCTCTGACAAAATTAGCATTTGCAAAGCAGAGTGAGCCAGAACTAATGCGAATCACTATGATGCCTGGAGTGCTTATGGCCATGGGATATTGAGTAACATCACAGAAGGCTTCAGTTCTTGGAACTCTACCTAGAACTTCTATTCCAGGTCGAATTGATTGTATTAGTATCTTTGCAAACGATATTATCACCTGGATAATAACAAAAGACGAAATTATTACATAATTATTACAAAAAAAGAGAGAAATTTATTTATTTATTAATTTTCAAAAGGGTCATGAATGGAGAGAGGTGATTTCAATTGGTGCAATAGTTGAAAAAGTTTCAGTGATCAATGACTTACTGCAACTAGAAGGCCAATCTCTACTGTTGCAAACAAGACCCCAAGAAAAGCACCAATACAGGCAAGAAAGTCCAACTTGTCAACCTTCCAAATATAGCAAGCCTCACTTAGGTCAATCAGTCCAGGAAGAGCAGAGAGGATGATTGAGGCAAGGATAGCCACAGGGGTGTAGTATAAGAGCCTTGTCAACAATTCCAGGGACAGAAACACTGTAACAGCCATCACAATATTTGACACTGCTGTTTGACATCCAGCACTAAAATTGACTGCAGTCCTTGAGAAAGAACCTGAAATTGTTCGCCAAGAAACTATAAACAACTTTGATACACCTCAAACACAAGAGGAGATTTACAAATTAATTGGCACAAGAAATCACCCGTTGCTACATAGCATGAAGTCAAAGATCCTGCAATGTTCATGAATCCCATTGATAACATTTCTTTGTTCCCATCAAGATGGTATCCCTTAATGGAAGCAAAAGATCGACCAACGGCTATAGCCTCCTGAATCAGAACATCAAGTTAGTTGCCATCAGGTTCACATGACTCAACTGGAGAAAAAATAATAATAACAATTTGGAGAAAATCAGAAAATGAATTAACATACAGTGAGGGCAATAACTGCACAAATCAAACCAATTTTAGCTGCTTGACCAACATGTGGACCATGGAGTTGCAACTGGTGCAATGAACTTGGATTCAGACCTCCTTTGACATGCTTTATTATATTAACCCCATGTTTATCAGCTCTTGACAAATATACAATTAAAGTTGATAGTATAACTGATAGAAGGGGAGAAACAGCAGGCAACCAGAAAAACTTTCTGTTTCTTCTGCCCTGAAATGAAATGCATCACATACATCATCAAAACTTTAAAATTAATCAAAAAGGTGATGATGAGGGTAATAGAAGAAATTAAGTACTCACAATAAATCGGGTAATTAGAATGAAAATCAAGAATGAACACCCGAGGACAAAATTCATAGGATTCCACTATCATTGAAATAAGAAAAGAATTATGTCAGATGTTCAGCTAGTTATAAAATACAATACAAGTATTCAAATTTATGAATAAGAATTTGTGTAACTTTATATTATTGTAAGTGAAAACTATCAGAACATGAATAGCAAAGTAAATCCAACTCACTTTTTCTCCTGAGGCAATTTGATGATGTAGTGACTTATAAACAGATGCTAAAACTGATACTGCATCTGTTTTGGAGGTGAAGTGACTAATCCCCAGCAAACCTTTGAGCTGCTGAAGACCTATAATGACGGCAGCACCTGCCATGAATCCAACTAGGGCAGCATGTGAAAGAAAATCCACAAGAAAACCCAACCTGCAAGTGTTGAAGGATAATGAAAAGTGAGTACTACTAATTAGAAGCATGTTCGATTTATTTATTTCTCATGTTTTAAAAGCTGTTTTCTAACACAATCCCCTGTTATTCATCAATTATTTGTTATTCGAAATCTATTTAGTTATGAAAATGGTTTCTCAAACAAGTGTTTTAAAGACCAAAAATTATAAAAAGCTCAGGGATGTTTTCTTCTTCTGTTTCGTGGTCTTAGTTCAAGGGTGTTATATGTTACATGTCCCGAGGCATGCATGCACTTTGACAAATAGTTTCTAAAAATAGCTAGCAACCGCACCCTTATACTGAGAAAACTACAAATTTACAAGAAGTTTCATAAATTGATGAGGAAAGCACCTGAAAACACCAAATGCAGTTTGAAAAATTCCAGTGAAGAAAGTTACAGTAAAGACAAGATTTCTGTAGGCATGAGGATTGGCAACAGGATCTTCCACTTTTGGAACCAGAGAAGATAGCAGCATTGACACTACAGCCACAGGTCCAATTGCAATTTCTCTTGAGCTCCCCATCAGAGCATAAATAAGGGGAGGAATGACACTGGTATCTGAATGGAACAAAACAAAACCAAACCAACAGTGAAATAAAGAAAGTAAATGTTGATCCAAAAAAGAAAAGCGCATTTTTTTTCCTACTCTGGCTATGCCAATTTCTTGTGTGACATATCAGTAACAGGGTAGACTTAAGCCAGGTACTTACACAGGCCATATTCAGGAGCAACTTTTGCTAAAGTAGCATATCCTATGCTCTGCAATATCCAAATGAGAAATTAAACAATGAAGGTACAAGATCTAGGAAATGTATTCAAAATCTCATGCCTGCATTGCACTGAAAAAGGAGAAATAACATTGGTGAAATAATTACCTGAGGTATGCTGAGGCTGGCAAGAGTTAAGCCAGCTAAGAGGTCATCTTTGAACTTGGAGGCTTTGTAATCTCTTAACCAGCTAATGATTGGGAACAGATTCTGCAAGCATGAGATTGCCTGTCCATGGGAAGTTTTCCTCTTTGATGAGAAGCAAAACTTGTTCCCGTGAGGCAGAATGGTTTCCTTGACAGAACTAAATAGCTTCTTCCAAAGGGGGGGTGGGTTGGGAGAATCAAGCACCCACTGGGACCTCTCTGTCTGACCATGTTCCTCAAGATGAAAGACCGCTTGTTCTCTCATACTGGAACTTGGAAGCTTCAATGCATGGTTGTTTGAAGTGTTTGGGTGAACTTTGGTCAGCTGTACTTATTGTACAATCATGTCAGTTAAATACAACCAACACCACTCCTTTTGACATAGGGTCAATTTATTTTGATGATTGCATGAAAGGGGTAGCAGATCGGTGATATAAGCCTATTTGGAAGAGTCATTGTTGTGACACCACCTTCATTGGCTTGTGTCAAAAGTTGTGACTGGTTGGTTGATAGTATATAGAGTATAGACCCCTTTAATATGACTCCATAAGAGAGCATCTATTCCTGCTTATGGGTAAAATTGGCTTTCTGGATCTAGCTAAATTTCATTTCTAGCATCATTGCATTTTGCATGTAATGGAAGGGGAATATAGACAATTATGTGGTTGGTACCTCGTGCTAATACTTATCATCATCTGAACTGCAATAATTGAAAAGAATTTAATGTGAAATTCAACAAGTGGTTGAATTGAGTGTATGGATTTGGATTTTCTAATTAAGTCCTTAGCAGTTTAAATCCTAATTTTTACAACATGCGAGATTGTGGATAAAAGGAGTAGTGTAATTTTTTTTTTAATTCTTAAAATGTGTATTTTATAAAAAAAAATTACGCAAATGAGTAATTAAAAACACGATTTCAAAAGAAAAAAAAACGGTAGTACCCAACATGACTTTATTTTTTACAATTTTAATATTGAACTCGTAAATCAAAAGAGGGCATGAGTTTAATTTTTTCCATTTAACTTACAATGAAGTAGTAGTTTCATGCAAAACTTCACTTTTTTTTATGTTTTAATGATTTTAATATAATAAATAATTAATTTTATTATTACTTATTATTATAAATAATAATTATAATAATATTAATCATTATGATAATTATAACAATAACTAATAATGTATCCTTTAATTATTATAATCATAGTATTTTTCTATGATAATAATAAATAACCATAATTATTATACTAATAAAATAATAAAATTAATAATGTTTTGATTATACAAATTAAAGGAGAAGTAATAGTTATTATTTATTGTTATAGTTATCATAATTATTAATAATATTATTATAATTACTAATTATAATAATAAGTAATAATAAAAATTAATTATATTACTATATTAAAATATAAAATGAAAAAAAATGAAGTTGTGTATGAAAAGACTACTTTAAAAAAAAAAGATTGTTATATAATTTCACTATTAAAATTGTAAAAAAATTAAAGTTGTATGTCAAAATATAACTTTTTTAAAGTCGTATTTGTAAGGAAATATATATTTTTTTTAATATTTATTTGAGGAATTAAAGAAAAAAATTACACCATAATGGTTTGCCGAGATTGCGAGGAAAAAATATATAAAAAAAAGGAATATTCATACAATAGTGTTTTTATGCATCGAAAAAAATAAAATAAAAGGAAGAATAAGATTAACTTAAGCTAAAAACGAAAAAAATGTTCAACTTTTCTACTTGTTTAAATTTCAAAATTGTTTCCTTTCTTCTTTTTCTTGCTGAAATTCCAAATATAAGCTAAGTGTCTTCATATTTGTAAGGACATTAAAATGATGAATGAAAACAAAAAACTCTTTATTTATTGTGCCCGCCATTGTTGTGAGCAGTGCAAGTCTGTGAAAGAATCAGAATTTTCAGTGAATGCGACAAGGCATTCACAATCATGTCATGTCTATGTGCTGTTGTATTTGAGATTTTATGCTTTCTGACCGTTGGATCAATCTTTCTTAATTAATGTGTCTTTTACAGTAACGAAAGAGATTATATATATATAAAAGGAGTGATATGATAAAAAAAAAAAAAAAGATGTACAAATTTATTATAGAAAATATAAAGAAGAATCAATGTATCTCTTTCAGTTTATGGGTATATCAAAATCTTTTGATCATTTTTTATATAATTAAATAAATAATTTTTGACAGCTATAACTAACTAAATATTCGGAGACTAAGCGTGTGACTTTTGTTGTCTAATTAAATAAATATTTTTTGACTGCTATAATTAAACAAAGAGACCAAGGATGTATTTTTTTATGATTTAAAGCCTGATACACATTATTTGATGATAATGACAAGTTTTTTTTTTAAGTTTGTAATTTAATATCAAGTATCAATTTGTATTTTATTTTTAAACATTTTTAATTGGTGTATAATATTTAATAATTTTATTGATAAATAATTTTTTCAAAAAAATTGATTGGATAATTTATGAGATCTGTCCTCCTATAACCTGTTTTACTAACTTTGGTGCCACGAGTGGTGAGACATGGACTTTGGTGCGGGCCTCTATTTTTTTTAGTTATGAAAATAGAAATTAACTTCAAAAACCATAAATTTACAAGAAATTTCACAAAATGATGATGAAATCACCTAAAAACACCGGTTTGGAAAATTCCAGTTAAGAAAATTATAATAGTGACAAGTCACACTGTGATTGTTAACGTATTCAAATGAATAAAACATGAGTTATTTTATTCTTTTTTTTTTACCGTTAAGATTTTGTAACTTCGGTTTCGATATGAATGAATTCTATGGATTCATTAAGATTTTTAGAAAAAATAATATTTGGTCAATTTGCCTAGATTTCATCAAAGTTAAAAAGACTGTACTTCTACATCTGTCCAGGTCCAAGAGCCATCATTACCTTCCTCCTTTGTTTGTTTGAATCGCACTCACTTATTTTAATCAAGAAAATATTTATATAAATATTTTATGTTAAAGAATTTTTAATCTAATGATAAACTTGAAAATAAAAATTGATTTAATTAAATTTTACATTTTATCTTAATTTTTAAATAAAATTTAAACAGCTAATTATCTCACAAATTTAATTTTGTATTCAATAATATATTTTCACATAAAATACATTATTATATTTATGTGTTTTGTACAAATAAACCAATAAATGGACAGTCCATGCTTTTCTTTTGTAATTATTTCCATTTCATATTTATGAAATGCGGTATCTCAAATTCACATAATCTATTTTCGACTTTGAATTATAAAAAGGAAAGTGTTTCTGGTGGAATTTCAATCGATTTCGATTCTGAGGGTGTTTTGGTCCTAATCAAAATTCTACCACGTAAGCTCTTTTTACTTAGGCTAGCAATTTGATTTTCAATCGAAAACGTGTATGAGAATCGAAAACTCCAGGGTATCGAAAATGCTGTTTTTGGTGTTTTGTATTTAAAGTATCGAAAGCATTAAGACTATCGAATCGAAAAGCAGAATATTAAATTGCGAGGAAATATAAAATGCGAGAACCCCAAACTTGCATTAATTGTAAATAGCGAGAAATCGAAAACAACGCAAATATAAATGACAAGGAATCGAGATTGCAAGAAAAGTAAATGACAGGAAATTGAGATTTGCAGAATGTTAAATAACAGGAAATCTAAATGCAGAAACTCAAATTTTCATTGAATTGAAATGGACAAGGAATCGAAATACAGAAACATAAAACTGCTGAATTTAAGTTGCATCAAAATAAATTACCAAGGAAAATACAGAAAGCGGTAAATGTACTCAGTGAGCAAGGAAATCCAGATTGCCAGAAACTTCATGGTGTTCGTCGTTTCTCCGGTAGACTTTTCACTACCAATCCTGTTCTCTGCCAATTTCTGCTCCCCCCTCTGTTCCTTTCTCCTTTGCTCTATTTATAGGGCATCCTTCAAGCCTTCTGAGAGCAGTTAACGCGATTGCTACCACGTTCTACGTGCGTATGACAGTTTATCTTCTATAGTTTCTCACGTTCTCATGATCTCCGACTTTTTCCCATGATTTCAGAACTGCTCTCTATACGTGCATTTGACTCACTTCCCTTCACAATTTGGCCAAAGTCTCGATGTCCACATTGGCTTTCTTTACTCTCGATTCTGTATAATTCGAGAACTTCGAATTGCTTATGATTCCTTTTTAACCCTGGTCTTATATGACTTAGTTTTTATTCGACAACAGTTATTTGATTGTAATTCATTTGATTCTCGATTGTGTTTCTCGATGCTATATGCTACGTATTTCTAATTAGACATCGAATGAACTTTTGTTTATCTTATCGAGTCATATTTCTTCCCTTCGATTTCGATCGCTTTTCTCGATTTGCCACTAACAAAATGCCCCCTTGGAAGAATATAAATGATTTCTGTTTTATATTCTTGCAATATTCCCGCCTTAGTGTTTGAAAGCCCACAAGATTTAGGGTTTAGGGTTTCTGGGGTTCTAGGGTTGAAAAGGGTTTTAGGTTTCTTTTCCACTTTACGTCACCATCTCGTCAGTCTGTTACCTTTCAGTACAAGTTACATTAATTACCTTTCCCTTCCGTCGTTTCCAACTCCCTAGACGATTTTCCCCTTAACCTCTCCCTTAGTCTTCACTCTGGTTTTTACGCGAACCATTACCCTCTGTGCAATTTTATCTTCTCCCTTGAGCTCCTGCCTTCGTCCCTGTTACCTCATCCGTTAATTCTTCCCTTTTTGTTTTCCTAAGCTTACTCCAATGGCCACTTCATCCAAGTCATCTGATTTCTCTACTCCCCCTCTTGCCTCATCTGCTGCTGCCTTGCTGGAGATTAACAACCAGCGGTTTGCTCCCCTGCCTTTGATGGAGGAAGCTTCCAAAAAGATTGCTGAAACACAGGTATTAGTTCCTTATACTGTTGAGGGGGTTGGTTTTGCTTTTGGGGGCCCCATTCTTTCTGGTAGCGGAATTGTTTCTCCCCTCGCCCTCTCAAACAACCCTGCTCTTGTACATCAGCCTGAAGTTAGGATCGATTTTCTGAACATTGTTTCTAAGGTGTATCGGACAGGCCCTCCCTCTAAAAAACCTTTGTTCACTAAATGGTTTGATAGGGTCAAGGCTAAATTCGGGGACCATTGGAAGAACGTGGGGATTTTCGATTTTTTACACTTATCTCAATGTGATTTGTCCTACTTAGACATGGCTATGTTTTTGGCTGCCGTGCATTTGTGGAATAAGGAAATACATGCGTTGGAATTACCTTGCGGCCCTCTCTCACCTACTCTTTTCGATGTCGCAGCCATCACTGGGTTAAAACCTATAGGGGAGAGATACTTTCAGGGTGCATATCCCTCGGATAATTCATTGAAGTCCAAAATTGACTGGGAATCGAAGGCCTACGGGCATTTTATTGAGAAACATTTTGTTGATGACCCCTCGATAGCTGTTACTGATGAAGAACATGTAGCATTTTTGGTGTATTGGCTGTGCACCCATGTGTTTTGCCCCCGATCGATCCAAATTTCCCCCCATCTATTCAACCTTGCTTATCTCCTTCACTTAGGTCATCCTAGCCTATGTTTGGCCAAATTTTTGTTAGCGCATGTATATACTGCTTTCGACGAGGCTGTCGAAATTTTGAGTACTCCTAAGGCATCGGGGAATTTTTCTGGCCCCGTTTGGTTTATACAGTTATGGTTAACTTCAATTTTTGAGAGCGTCCTTCCTCGATTTTCTACTGTTCCCCCGAGTGTAAATATAGAAGGGGCCCGATTATCCTCTCGCCATCCTCGCCATAAGTCTGACGAAACTACCTATTGTAAATACCTTCACTTTTTGTTAACTAGATTCGATTTTGATTCAACCTTGACCCCTTTTACTGTAAATCTTGGACGAACAAGTGGCCAACTTAGGGGGCCTATTTGGTTTAAGTCAAAGTTTCCTGCTTCAACTCCTGGGTTGCAATTAGAATTGGTCGATATATGGAGTAACTACTTAACCCAGGATATATTAGTATCGGGCTTTCACCCCAAGGATTTCAAGTTTACTACTTATTACCCTCAACTTTTTTCAAGACAATTTGGCCTGAGCCAGTCTTTACCCTTTTTCCCTTTAAATACCTTCTCCAAATCCAAATTGACTGAGTCGAACATCGGCCGAGAGCTTGCCAAATTTTTGCCAAGAACCTCGATGCATCTTTATCCATATGTATTTGAATCGAATTACTTATCGACTGTGGAATTTTCTCAATGGTGGACCAATTGGTTTTCGAGTAATCGTGCTGTTTTTGACGAGGTTCGACAGAAACTGACTGCTCGTCCTTCTCTTGTGTTGCAGGACAAGTCGAAAGGGAAGAAAGGTACACACTTCCACTGTCTCCAAATATCTCGATTCGAGAATTTTTATCAAATATGTTATACTCCACTAAAACTAGAATCGACCTTTTATGATGCTGTCATTTCCTTATCCCGAAAAACAGATACCAATAGATCGAACCACAAAATAATTAATCCCTTAGGAAAAACCCCTTTTGAAATGTATTGTCCCGATCGTCTTCCCACTTTTCCTACAGCACCTTTTGGACTTGCAAAACCTTTAACTCATCCCAAATGGGTTCGAGAATTGAGAACCCTTAAAGAAACCCGTCGCCCAAAACCCAAAAACAAAGACATTTCTGTATCGAAATTGTTTTACTTTCCTTACCTTAACCTCCCTGAAGCTTTCCTGCCTCCTTGGCTAGTACATATTGATCGAGTCAAAATTTTGACTCCATCACCTTTTGGTGAGGTTTTATTGTTTTCTCTCAATTTTCAATTATGTGTTTTGGAAACTGACTATCTTCATTCCTCGACAGTTTCAAAATCTACTAAGGTGGTCGCCTTCGAGAAGGCACAAGAGGAAGAAAAGGACGCAAGTTGGGAGTCCCCAGATGAGTCGGACCCTTCGGCCTTCACCAGAAAGCGAAAACAATCGGCCACCATCACCACTTCATCTTCGAAAAAATCAAAGGTACTTTTTTGATCTCTTTTTGTCTCATTCATTTTTCTGTTTATAACATGTTTTCTTATGGATTCTCATATCTCTTTTCGATTTCTACCCTACAGAAAAAATCGAAGAGTCCACGACCAGTCCAACCATCCACAGCAGATCCATTATCGATGGATTCTAACACCGTTCCCTCCACGGGTCAAACAACACCCGTCACTCATTCTAGTCACGTGAGTTTCCTTTTTCTCTCATTTCTATGTCTTAGATTTTGATAAGACTTGTATCATGACTCACATTTTCGATAAAATTTTTAGGATAATCCATCGGCGACCATATCGACAACTGTCGAAACTCAGCTTCAGCCTTCAACACCGATCCCTGAGGTATATTTCTTCTTTTTACTTGTGTGTCTCTTTTTATGTCTATATATTTCCTTCTCTAATCAAGCGTTTCGATTTACAGCAAGCTGAGACTGTACAGACTCTTCCACCTATCTCAATGCCGCTTGCTCTTCCTCCACCTGGTATTTTCCCTTTATGCTTTCATCATTGGATTCTTCATTTCATCCTTAATTTAACTCTGACTTATCTTTTCGACTTGTTTTCTTTTTTAGTAATTATTCCCACGGTTCAAATCCCAGACTCCCCATCTCCCACTTCCACAGAACAAATGGGTTCTCACCCATTTTCGATGCCAATGGTCGAGCTAATCTCGCCAACTTTGCCTATGCTGACCGGGCCCACTTCAAGCGGCGTGCCAGAATATCGAGCTGCTATCGAGGAAGATCCATTCGCGATCCTCGATATTCTGGTATCGAGCGGCGCCACTTCTTCCAGCCAGTCTTCTCAACCACCTGCCCCCTCGACTGAAGGAGCTTATCAGCTCAAGCAACGCTTCCGGACCTTCTTCTACTCTTCACCTCTGGAGGTCCTAGTGGAGTCTTTTGAACGGAAACGACTTTTCAAGGAGATCTTGACCTCCCTCGAGTCTTTTCCCGAAGGAATGCTTCCCAAGGGCTTCGATGCAGAGATTGCAGCGAGCCTACGGATTTGTTCAACCAGGCTTATGTCGCAAGGAAGAAGAGACAATCCATAATGTCTAAAGTAGCTGAAGTCTCTGCGTTCCAGGCCGAGAAGTCTCGATTTGTTGAAGACTCGAAGCTTAGTCGAGGAGAAGTTCTGAGTGCGTTGTCTTCGGTTGAAGTCGAAATCGAGGCGTTGAAGAAGAGATTACAACAACTCGGATTCGCAGAAGGAGTTCCTTACGTCGAGTTAGATAAGATTAACTCTTCTGCGAAAGAGGTGGCGTTATCCTTAGGTCAAAGCATGGAGCAAAGACATAAGTTGGTCATTGAAGAAGCATCGATTTCATCATCCTGGGCCCAATTGTTAATAGATTTTGATCAACTTAAGACTCGATACTTATCTTTGTAGAATATTATTCAATTTAATTTTTGAATGTTTATTTCTCTTATTCGAGGCTTATATATCTTTAAGTATTTTCCGTTTATCGACAACACTTTATCTTTGCTATACCAATCGATAATTGAGTAGGCATTACTCGATAACACTTTAATAACTTCGAAAGGTCCTTCCCAATTCGGTGACCATTTCCCATAATTTTTACATTTCTTGTCCATTGGTAAAATTGTTTTCCACACTAAGTCACCTTCGTTAAACTTTTTCTTTCGAACTCTTTTATTATAAACTCGAGCAATTTGATTCTTCTGCGACATCATACTATTCAACGCCTGCACTCTTACTTCATCGAGTTCGTTTAATTCATCATACATCAAACTCCAATAATCACAACTGGGTAAATCATTTTGCCTCTGTATTCGATTCGATTCAATATTTATTTCAATGGGTAAGACTGCGTCGTGTCCATATACCAACTTGTATGGGGTATTTTGTAAGGAATCTTTAGGTGAATTTCGATAAGCCCATAAAATTTGTAATAACGTTTCATGCCATGTTTTTTGTTTATTGCCAACATGCTTTTTTATTAGCCCAATGATCACTTTGTTAATTGCCTCGACTTGCCCATTAGCCTGAGCATAATATGGAGTTGATGTTAGTAATTGAATATTTCTCGATTCAGCATATTTAACTATCTTTCTACCAGTAAACACTGTCCCTCTGTCTGTAGTGATAGACTGTGGGATCCCAAATCGATAAACGATGTATTCTTCAATAAAATCAATTACATCCTGCTGATCAACATCCTTTAATGGTATTGCTTCTACCCATTTTGAAAAGTAATCGACAGCCACAATTATATACCTATGTCCTTTCGATGATTGTGGAAAAATCTGTCCGATTAAGTCTATAGCCCAACCTCTAAAAGGCCAAGGTTTAATGATCGAGTGTAATTCGCTCGCGGGCACCTGTTGTATTGGACTGAACCTTTGACATTCTTCACAGGACTTGGCATATTCGATACAATCTTTTAAAATCGAGGGCCAGTAATAACCTTGTCGAGTTAATGTCCATTTCATTTTCTGACCTACCGTATGAGCCCCACATATTCCATTATGTACTTCGGCCATTGCTAAGTAAGCATCATCATTTCCTAAACACCTAAGTAATACTCCATCGATTCCCCTTTTATATAACTCATCATTTAACAAAACATATTTCACTGATCGATATTTTATTTTCTTGTCAATTTTCCCATTGGGATTTTGCAAATAATTTATAATCGATTTTCTCCAATCTTGATCATCTAAGTCATTAATGTACAAAATCTCATTTTCTTGAGGTAATTTTTCTTTGATTTGAATTATTTCTTGTAACCTTTCCGGGGATATCTTATACTTCGATGCAATTTGTGCTAAGTCATTTGCTTCTTGATTGAATTCACGAGGAATATATTCGAATATTATGTCATCGAACATTCTACTTAAAGTCATCACTCTTTCCAAATATCTGATCAAGTTGATATTAATGCATTTATACTCTTTTCGCACTTGTTTGATCACTAATTGCGAATCACCTCTTATAACCACATGTCGAGCTTTTAATTTGATTAAAGTCTCGAGGCCCGCTATCAAAGCTTCATATTCAGCTTCGTTGTTCGAACACATAGGTTGAACCTCAAATAATAACTTAGTCGGAATATTGTTTGGAGAAATAATCAGAACTCCTATTCCAGATTTATTCGATGTACTTGAACCATCGAAATACATTATCCATTTACTTATTTCAATAAACAAATTCTCAGTGGAATCAACTGTATGTTCAGCCATAAAATCGGCAATTACTTGACCTCTTATCGATTTTAAGGATTCGAAGGATAATGAGAACTCTGTCAAAGCTAACACCCATTTTCCTATTCTATTATGCATAATTGGTTTCGATAAAAGAAACTTCAAAATATTATTTCTAGAATAGACCATTACATCATGAGGCTTCATTACATACTTGAGTTTTGTACAAGAGAAATACAAGCATAATCCTAATTTCTCGATATTACTATATCGAGTTTCAGCATCATTTAAAATTCTACTCAGATAATACACAGCACATTCTACACCATTTTCATCTTCTTGTGCTAATAAACTGGCTATTGTTCGATCTGATGCGGATACATATAACTTTAATGACTTGTTTCTCTTTACTGGGATCATAATCGGAGGATTGGTCAGCATCATTTTGATTTGCTCGAAGGCTTCTTGATGTTCCTCTTTCCACTTAAACTCTGCTTCTTTTTTCAACTTTAACAAAGACGAAAAAACATAAGTTTTGTCAGCCAGATTAGAAATAAATCGTCTCAAATAATTTATTTTTCCCAACAAAGATTGTAATTCTCTCTTAGTTTTTGGAGCAGAGGTATTTATTATTGCTTTGGCTTTATTTTTCTCGATCTCGATACCTTTTCCATGTACTATAAATCCTAAAAATTCACCAGCAGATACACCAAAAGCACATTTCAAGGGATTCATTTTTAATCCATATTTTCTCATTCTCTTGAAAGATTTTCTCAAATTGCTCAGATGTTGATGTTTTTCTTTCGATACCACAACGATATCATCTATGTAAACTTGCATAAAATCATTAATAAGATCATGAAAAATTAAATTCATTGCTCTCTGATATGTGGCTCCAGCATTTTTTAATCCAAATGACATCACTACCCATTCATAAGTACCTAATGCCCCCGGGCATCGAAAAGCTGTTTTAGCTATATCATTCTCAGACACAAATATTTGATTATATCCTGAATAACCATCTAAAAGACTTAACATTTCATTACCAACTACTGCATCTATTAGCATATCAGCTATTGGCATAGGATATTCATCTTTAGGAGTAGCTAAGTTTAAGTCTCGATAATCGATGCACACTCTTATTTTACCATTCTTTTTAATCACAGGTACAATATTAGAAATCCAATCGACATACCTGGCAGTTCTGATGAATTTGGCTTTCAAGAGTCTCTCGACCTTTTCCTTGATCTTGTTCATCACCTCAGGTGCAAATCTTCTTGGTGCTTGTTTTACTGGCTTTCTACCTTCGATGATGGGTAATCTATGCTCGACGAGACTTCGATCCAATCCAGGCATTTCTTCGTATTCCCAAGCGAAGCAGTCCTTATATTCTCTTAACAAGGAAATCATGTCCCTCTTTAATTTTTCCTCGAGATACTTGCTGATATATGTGGGTTTCTGTTCCTCTTCACTTCCTAAGTTAACTTCTTCTAATGGATCTTGAGCCTCGACTTTTTTATAATTTGATGTAATAGATTTTTCGAAACCTAAAGGAGAATAATCATAAATACAATCAAGTATAACTTGATCGCTATTATTTGCAACTACGGTCGAGTGAATCGACTTATTTATCCCTATTTTACTACTACTACTACTTTCTTGGCTCTTCTTCCCATCTTCATATTTTCCCAATCGAGCCAAGAACTCTTCGTATTCTCTATTCATCTTCACCGGCCACTTCGAGGTTGGCCCCCTCTTTGATCATGATGAATCCTTTCTTCTCATTCATCTCTAAGAAACGCTCCTCATGCAGTTTTGAATTAAAATCTTCGACTCGTTTCGAAGGTGAATGGTTGAGCAAGCGCCAGATTCTGCAGGTGCTCGACCAGCTCGAGATACGAATGTTACAAATTCGTGTTGATCTCCTCGGGATTACTTCGAGATGTCCATCTCGATTCCACATAAATAACTTTTGATGAGTTGTCGAAGGCACAACTCCTACTCCATGAATCCACTCTCCGCCAAGTAATGCATTGAAATTGGCATGCGACCGGACCACAACAAACACAAGTAGGTCTCGAGTAAGTGCCCACTTTCACGTCTAAGGCGACCATACCTTCCGAACTTGACGTCTTTCCGCTGAAATCGGAAATCATAATGTTGTGCTTGACTAAGTCTTTTAGCTCAATACCAAATTTCTTTAGCATAGTCATTGGCAGTATATTCACTGCTGCTCCACCATCGACGAGGACTCTATTCACCATCTGTCCTTGAATCTCGATGTTCAGTAATAATGGTTTCAAGTGGAACCTCATTTCCTCAGATGGGGGATCAATGAAGGCAGCGTCCCTATGAGGAACTTCACATGAGGTTTGTGTTACCCATGTTATTTTTGGCCTTATGTTTTCTGAATAGAAGTCACCTTCCCGCTCGGCATCTATTTGTTCTTGATACTCTTTATATTCGCTCACATATTCCGCAGGTAAAATTGATATTACCCCGATCCGATGTTCGTCCCAAGTACCATCATCCTTGTTATCGAAAAATTCTCTTGTATAATGACTCTCTATTGGTGCAACATTTCCTTCAAAGTTTCTGTAATTATTCCAATAGGGGATCCTTCCTCCTCTTCTCCAGGGCCTTCCTCGGAATCTTCTTTGGAATGTTGGGAATCTAGTGGTCGATCCATCATCATACGAGAGTCTTTCGAAGACATCATTACTTTGAAGTCTACCTCTTCCTCCTCGAGAAGGATACATCTCTCTTCTAATCCACTGCCTCTGATTTTCACTAACACCAGAGCCAACGGATTTCTGCTGACTTTCTTCGATCATTGGTCGGACTGTTTGATCTACTTTGTCATTTTTCCTTTTATTTTGGTTTTCGATCTTCCTCATCTGTTCTGTTCTGAAAGCTTTGGCAGCCGATTTATCGAACACTGCTGCTGCATCGTGGGCATAATGACACATCTTCGTCTTTTTCCTTCTTTCTATTCAAAAATTCGATGAGAGAATCTCCTGATCGAGGGTATATTTCCTTTTCAAACTCTTTCTCGAATTCACTCAGGTCAAATTCCATATCTTCTTCAGATACATCCATCCGGACATGCTTAGGATCGATGTCTTCGATGACATCTACCATGCCTACAAAGGCTGAATGTGTTAATCGGACATCATCAGTAATGCTTGTTTGGGATTCGAGGTATCCTACTTGAGCCTCGAATGGACTCGTGTCAACCTTCATTGTCATTTCTTCGAACTTCAACCTTCCTTGGTCGATCGCATCTTGGATGGTGTTCCTGAAATGTATACAATTGTTAGTCCAATGTCCATAAACATTATGAAATTTGCAATATTTTCGACCATTCCTTTGTTCTCGCAGACGGCAGTTTATGATCATCACTCAACTTAATCTGTTTGTCTTTCAATAAAATATCAAAGATTTTGTCTGCTTTTGTTACATCAAAAGTATATGTTCGATTTGCCATTTTATCTTTTATTTCATTCTTTTGTAACAATTTACAGGTATATGGAACCCCCACTTTGAGTTCTGCTAAGTTTACTTTCTCATCGACAGTTTCTTCAATATCATTTTCTGTCATATTATCTGTCTCATATACATCATTTATGTATGCTATTCTTTCCTTTTTTAGAGGTTTCTCATATTTCTTATACCTTTGTTTCTCATACTCGATTTGTTCTACTCTTCTCACTTTATCAGCTAATTGAGCCATGTCATTTAATGGTAAATTGACTAGTTTTTTCCTAATCGAGAAGTCTAAACCTGCAGAGGCCATTCTGACTAATTCATATTCAGGAATTTGAGTGAAACATCTCGATTTCATTTGTCTAAATCGATTCAAATAATCATCTATGCTTTCATGATTGTATCTTTTTATATTCATCAAGTCGATGAGACTCACTTGAGTTTCTCCTCTAAAGAACTGTTCATAAAAATTTCTTTCCAATTGCAGCCAATTATATATCGAATTAGTTGGCAATGACGTGAACCAAGTAAAAGCATTCTTAGTCAAAGAACTTGGGAAATATTTCATTTTCAATTCCTCACTCATCGCTAGGTCTCCACATTCGATCTGATATCGAGCTACATGCTCGATAGTCGATTCACCAACTTCTCCAGCAAATTTAGTGAATTTGGGTACTTTATACCCTCGAGGTAATTCTGTCTCGAGAATCGCATTCGGAAAGGGAGACACAAAATATGTCTGATTAGGTGGTCTAAATTCCATCCCTTGTAAATTCATCCTTTGTCCCAACATATTATTCTGATTGTGTATATTTTGAAATCCTTCGTTCAAATTCCCATAAATATCATTCCTCACATGTTGATACTCATGTCCCATACGCTGCTGTTGATCATTGTTTCTATTTCTTCTCAATAGATATGGGGGATTAATATTAATATTCTGGTTAGCATGATTTTCTACCCTTGTTCGTCGAGGCACATCTAATGCATCCCCGATTCGTGACATTTGGTCTGCTAGTATCTCAAAACTAGCAGTAGTGTTTTGCACTAATGGACTTAAGACTGTAGTCAATTGTTGTGATAACATGTTCACCATTTCAAAATTACTCTCATCCATTTGCTGTCTAAGTACCCCTACTGAATTACTAGATATTCCGGTACCCATGTTTTCGATAGAATCAAAATTAGATCGATGATAGTCTCTATCGAATACATATCTCCCATGATCTAAGTTTCCCCTATTATCTAGATTTGGAGGTATCTGTTGTGTGCCTACATTCTGTCCATTCCCTGAATTCTGGGGAATTACTAAGTTTTGCGACGTCCCTAAATTCGGAGGGATTCCAAAATTTTGTGGCATACCTAGTGTTTGGGACATTCCTAAGGTATACCTCGAATTCCTATGCATTGAAGAAGTTCCAGCCCCACTCACATTATTAAGTGAAAACCCGGGCGGTCTTACACTCATACGTGGCCCTACATATGTAGTTGTGGGATTTCCTATAGTTTGCATATTATTTGGTATCACCGTACTAGATCCTACTTGGGTGTTTGCTAATGTACCTGAATTTTGTTCACTACTCACAGGTATCGACATGCTCACAGTTGTCGATACTACAGGTATGTTATCATTATGACTTTGCCCCCCAGTATTTGGTGGGTGTGACCCATTTAATCCCTCACTGTTACCTTGGTTATTCGATGAACTCTGACTCATGACTCTCCCACTCCTTAATCTCATACAATTTCGAACTAACCAATTTTGTGTTTCTCAACACAAGACTCCCCCTACCTAGTGCGCCAATTTGTTTCTGGTGGAATTTCAATCGATTTCGATTCTGAGGGTGTTTTGGTCCTAATCAAAATTCTACCACGTAAGCTCTTTTTACTTAGGCTAGCAATTTGATTTTCAATCGAAAACGTGTATGAGAATCGAAAACTCCAGGGTATCGAAAATGCTATTTTTGGTGTTTTGTATTTAAAGTATCGAAAGCATTAAGACTATCGAATCGAAAAGCAGAATATTAAATTGCGAGAAAATGTAAAATGCGAGAACCCCAAACTTGCATTAATTGTAAATAGCGAGAAATCGAAAACAATGCAAATATAAATGACAAGGAATCGAGATTGCAAGAAAAGTAAATGACAGGAAATTGAGATTTGCAGAATGTTAAATAACAGGAAATCTAAATGCAGAAACTCAAATTTTCATTGAATTGAAATGGACAAGGAATCGAAATACAGAAACATAAAACTGCTGAATTTAAGTTGCATCAAAATAAATTACCAAGGAAAATACAGAAAGCGGTAAATGTACTCAGTGAGCAAGGAAATCCAGATTGCCAGAAACTTCATGGTGTTCGTCGTTTCTCCGGTAGACTTTTCACTACTAATCCTGTTCTCTGCCAATTTCTGCTCCCCCCTCTGTTCCTTTCTCCTTTGCTCTATTTATAGGGCATCCTTCAAGCCTTCTGAGAGCAGTTAACGCGATTGCTACCACGTTCTACGTGCGTATGACAGTTTATCTTCTATAGTTTCCCACGTTCTCACGATCTCCGACTTTTTCCCATGATTTCAGAACTGCTCTCTATACGTGCATTCGACTTACTTCCCTTCACAATTTGGCCAAAGTCTCGATGTCCACATTGGCTTTCTTTACTCTCGATTCTGTATAATTCGAGAACTTCGAATTGCTTATGATTCCTTTTTAACCCTGGTCTTATATGACTTAGTTTTTATTCGACAACAGTTATTTGATTGTAATTCATTTGATTCTCGATTGTGTTTCTCGATCGCTATATGCTACGTATTTCTAATTAGACATCGAATGAACTTTTGTTTATCTTATCGAGTCATATTTCTTCCCTTCGATTTCGATCGCTTTTCTCGATTTGCCACTAACAGAAAGATTCCACCAAAAATAGTTAAGTGAAATTAGTTATATAAGTGAAATTAATTATATAAAAAACAAATAAGAGTATATAGCAAAAAATAATGATTAAAAAAAAAAAAAAGATGATGGTGAGTACAAGTTGATAGAATTGAAAATTTGGAGTTTAGGAGGCTTACGCGAATGCCATAAAGTTTCAAAGATGCGGTGCTTTATGAATGATCATCATAGCTTTAGTGGAAGTCACCTTCGAAAGTGTTTTTGGTGTGTATACCTCCTTTTTCCTTAAAAACATTCCAAATTAGTCAACTCGAGTGGCAATTGATTCTGGACGCAATATGGAACACATTCAGTTATATATAAAGATGAGTGAGAATGAGAAAGCATATATATTTTCTTTACTTCAGTCTTTTGCTTTTTGTCAAAGGCATGTTACATCTAATAAGTTTTAGATCTTATCTTAATCATGATTTATTGTATGATTAATCATAAATATATTTGATTCATTTATTCTTTTCACAAGTAAATATTGAAGTTTAAAATAACTCTTGCATCAAAGCTAAAAAAGTTAAAACAATATTAATTATATTTTTTATATATAATTGTTTTATTGTTTTTTTTTGCTAATTTATTTGTGTAATATATATTAATAAAATAACTTTATTTTGTTATCGAAACTTTCTTTATTTTGGGGACTTATATTTAAAAAGGGTACCAATATACTTATAAATAGTTCACATATAATATCACTTTATTATACAATAATAGAAATTATTATTATATTATATTGTATGTTAAATAATATGTTATCAAAAATATCATTTTTCTATTTAAATTTGTTTATCTAATAACTGTTATAGTTGTTGTAGCCTTCTGAATGATAAAGAGTATATTTTCCAAGTTGAGTAACTCTCCAACTAGAAAAAACTGGAGTGTCTACCACTTAATGCTGCTACTGCTACTACTGCTACTACTGCTACAACCTTCTGAGCCTATTCATTTATGGAACCGATTGCTACCATTTACGTCATACTTGGGAGAGGCCAAATTCAAATTGTACACAATGAAAATATTGTGTTGACTTATGACTTATAAAATTATAAGTTTTTTTTTTGAAAAAAATAATATTATTATGACCATTTTTGTTTTTCACGCATATTTTTCATCATATTTATGATTGTTTTTGGTTTGAAAATGGGTTGGATTTTATAATATAACAATTTTTGTTGTCTTAAATCAGTCAAAAATTTATTCAAAATCTTATCTTAAAATCGGAAATAATAACTATATTTAAAAGATTAAATTAATACAAAATTAAGAGATAAAATAATCAAACTGAAAAATAAAAATTTAAAACCTGAAACATATAATCAAATAAATGACCAGAATATCATTCAGCCTGAAAATAAATAAAAATTAAAATATGAATAATGGTTCAATATTACCCAAACATGTTTGAAAACCGAAACAAAAATTTGAGAGATTCCTTATACGAATTACTAACTTTATACTAATAAATTAAGTACGTAAGTTTTCACTAGTGCAAAGGGAAAATAAACTTCATACAAATGAGAAAAGGAAAAAAACCTCTCATATTCTCATTCAACTTAAACTTTATGTTTCTGAATTTCATGACTTCCTATTTATCTGAAAATATGGTAAAGAAGACAATAATCCCAAACAACAACTTTGAAACGTTTCCAAAATAAATTTTCATTTTCATTTTCATTTTCATGGATAAACTAATAGCTCCTTATCATCACTCATGCATACACCAAGCTTCATTGAAATCATTGCAAAGATTTCACCACCCACCTCTCACTTAAAGAATCACCATGCCACAAGTGTCAGATTGAACCCAGAGGAACCATTGCATGCCCCCCAACACTAACGATGCTTAAATCTCTCAGTTGCCACGTAATTTCCAGATCCATCTCGTGTCACCTGTGCATGCATGCATGCATGTCTTACTCGACTTCTTGTCAAGCCATTAACATGGCCAATCAAACATGCAGCACAATCAAGTCTTGAACTATATGTGAGGCCACCGACATTAATTTTTCACAAGCCTGCATCTTTTCACTGCTGCTATGCTTCAAAACCAGGACTTTGGAAAAACCATTTGTGACCACTATTTTGGTCATCGTTTTCAAGATTCCACAGAACGGTGACTATAACAATTTTCAAACTATTTTTAAATTTTATCATCGAACAATTTGTTTCTTAATCTTTAAAAAATTGTTTTCCAATGCAGCATTTATACGTCACCTGACTATATGGTTTGTTTTAACAAATATAATTAAAGTGAATTTAGAAAAACTACAGAAAAAGAGTTTTCACAAGTTTTTCTGAACATTGAGGACTTGAGTTTAATTATATGTTTTAAATTATACTCCAATTTTAATTAATGATTATAATCTGTTTAACCATTGAACCTGTTTTCACCTTTTAGTTTTGTCATTTATATAGTTAGTATTTTAGTTTGCATATTTTAAATAAAACATGCATGTTTGTCTTTACAAATTAAAATTATATTACAAAATTAAAAGTATTTAATTTGTAAATTATACTTAGATTTAATTTAAGTTGTTATATAATCTCATTTGATTATCTATTTTTAAAGTTAGACATAAGAAAATAAATAGATTAAAAATAATAAACATGGAAAAGTTTAAATAAATAAAGGTAAGATAACGATATGTAAAATACGAAATTGAATAAAAGAAAATAAAAACACTAAAAACATCTAATTGAGAGAGTATGTAATTAGAGTTTTCTTTATTTTATCATACAAGAGTATATTTAAATATAGAGTGTATTTAAACATAAAATTTATTTTCAATAATTCGCTAAATATTTTGGTATATAATTTTTTTTCAAAATAATATTATTTGTAAATCTTTTATTGGTAAGATTGTATTTTAACTTAATTCAATAGAATGTTGATCTTACAATTTAATGAGAACTATTTATAGTATGTATATATAAAGTTATACGATATATTAATAGGACAATAAATATTTATTAATATTTATAATATTTTGAATGAATATTGTTAGTGTGGGTTTTAGGGTACACATCTCATATTGTTAATCACCAATAAGATAATTAGATTAATATGATTTAATTTAAATTTACTAATATAAAATAGATAAAAAATAATATTTTTTGAAAATAATTATACATAAATCATTATTAAAAGATATGAAATGGTATTTTTAAATTAATTTTAACATTTTAATTATGATTCATTTATAATTATATACTTAAATTAATAATTTTTTATAATTCTCCTTATATATTAATTGCACTATAATCATTATCATTTAACCTTTTAATGTTTGTTGTATATCTTATTATATTTTTCAATTTGTTTAATCAGGTCATTTCACCTTCACTTCCCAAACTTTTTTTTTTCTTTTTTCTTTTTTTTCTCTCTTCTTTGGGATTCCACTCATCTTCTATTTCTCTACTCTGTAAAATGTCTCTATTTGTCATGAATTACACTCTTGCAAGAGAGAAAGACCATGAGGAGGTACTTTTCCACCTCCTCTTCTCCCACTTTCTCTCCTCTTATAAATGTTCTTCACTATCACGATGTCTTCAACTTTTTTTCTAGTAGGGAGAATAAAAATAACATAAAATATTTCAATAAGAAAACAATTCATATTATTCTAAATAAATTATTTAGACACTGTTGTACCGGAGACACATTTCATGTGGGTGTTAAAACATTTGTTAGTATTATAAATATAATTAATATCATTTAAATAACAATTAACAATTTCAATTTTTAACAATAATTATAACAAGATTTTAAAACTATCATTATATATATATATATATATATATATATATATATATATATATATATACATATATATTTAAGAATCTTTATAGCTATTTTATGTAATAACGATTTATCAAGATCTCTGTCATGAGATAATCATCCTTAAAATCAATAATCTCTTTATTAATTAATATTAGACAAAACACATGTTTTAAGGTATTTATATTTTTATATTATTATTTCTTAAAATATTTTTTTAATTATATATTTTTTTCACTATTTTGATATGAATCATGTTTTATCTCTCCCCTCTTTACATATATTACATACTCTTATTTTATCACACCTTTTTTCTCCTTTTTTCAAATAAATAATATTATAAAATCCTTTATAGTAATATAGCTGTAACATAAAAAATAATTATAAAGAAGTTAGGAGATTCTTTATACAATTATATAGATGCCAGAAATTATAAAATGAATTATGAGTTAAGTTTAGTGTGTATGCACATTATATAAGTAAAACATCTTACACCAAAACCACTAATTTTACAAAATCTAACTGTTCATGTCAGTTTATAAATTTAGTCATTATATTTTATTAAACCTTTCAATCATTATCAAATTTACAAAATCATCAAATTTATAAAATGAATGATTGAGTTCAAGTTATCCAATATAAACTATTCTAATCTTTATTTTATTAAATTAAATATGGGTTCCTAAATGTGATCCATATATAGAAAAATATAAATAAAAAATGAGAGGAAAGTGCGTGTGTTATTTGTATACTGCACTACTTTAGTTAGAAGAGAAAATAGACCCAAGTGCCACGTGAAATTGGTGTCCTCCTCACAAAGTGGAAGCACAATGAATGTGACCGACAAGACGGCTACATTCAACATTTTCCACAGGAATGCACGTGTGGGGCCACCCGCGAAACCCAAAGAAGCATCACCAACGTACGCAAAACATAGGAATAGTGTTTTTCATTTGACTTTTCAATTTGGTTACCCCACAGCCTGCAAACAAGTGTGTGCCTCAAACTCTGAACTCTACATGTGTTTCGACTAAGCCTACATTTGACCTTAAAAAACATTAAAAACGTCAAAAACTTTTCAGATTTCCTGTTTTATGCATGAAAACATCACCCATTCCAATCTCAATTTGATTTTCCTCGTAAAGACATGGTGTCATGCTCCCTTTTTCTCTTTCCGTTTTTTTAATTTTCACAACCAAACACGGCCTGAAAGGAGAAAAAAAAAAGGAAAATCCCTCAACAAGATAATGTTCATAGAACCTGGACGGGGATTGAGCTATGTGGTTTCTTTAATTTAAGTGCCACTTTTTATTGATGGTTTTCAGAGTTTCAAAACCAAAATCGAGTCTTGTGGTGAAGACACACGAGAACCATCGATTGTGGAGAATTGAAAACAAGCTATAACTGTTTCAGGGTACTGTCTTTATGTGAAGAAATACATATAAATAGATATATCTTTTTCCCTTTTGATCATTTTTCTGTTTTGTTTTACTTTGTGCTTCGACGAAAATGTGACAGGGTGAGATTGGGATCCTCCACTTTCAATGGCTTGCGTGAGAAGTTTAGGAAGGAGAGGTTAGTTTTGAGTTGGACTTTATTCTTCAAACTCAATATGATTTTTGAATAGACATTTAGTGGTTCTTGAGGGTTTGAAAAAAGATCATGTTTTGGTTCTGTCTTATTCTCATTGAACGAGCTGTCCAATTCTTCTCCTTTGCATGTATGTGCTTATATAAAGTGAAAACTAAAACTAAATGTTGTGGCGCCACGTTAACGATTGTGTATCTTACTTACTACATAATATTATATTGAATGGTAGATAGTGATGATTCCATTGAACGGTCAAACATGACTATTCTTGTCATTTTTATTTCCAAGGTGTTCTAGGACTTCATTAAGGTTTAAAAATTTGATTCCTTTTTATTGTTTCTTCGAGAATGAGATTTTAAACTATAACCTTGATTATTACATCTGTGATAATTATGTGTCCATAGACAAAATATGAAATTTAATGTCTTTGGTTAACTTATTTTGTATGTACAGTTTCATGGCCCTTTGGAATGCTTGGTTTTTTATTGCAAGTGTCAATAATACATACTAATTTGTAGGTGCTGCTAGTTATAGGATGCTAGTCAGTGCCTTCTCATACTATTTATTTCTTCCCCTCCATTCTTTTTATGAAGCAAACTGCTGATTGTTACATGCGAATTCATGGATAGTCTGGTTGGAATTTAATATTCTCTGTTTTAATTTATTATATTTTCTTAATTATGCATAACAATGACGTGTATCTGATTCCGGTTCACACCTTATTGTGGTGCGTTTTCTATTTCAGCTTGACTTTAGCTTTTGACTTGAAGTAATATAACCCAAACCAGCTTCACAGCAGTCTTTCTGCGCAAGAAACTTTTACCTATTCAACCAGTGACCTTGACCATTCTCTCTGGTCCCCTATTTTTAATTCAGGTTGGTTAACATTTTTTTTTTCTGGATTATTTCTCAGTTAGTAAGACCACTTTATCAGTACTCTACTATGTACCTGACATTCTTCACTTCTGGGTTTAAAACTAGAGCTACAAGCGTTATTGTATACTGAAGAAACAAAATCTACTAGAATTGAAGGGTTTTAGCCTTGTAGGAGCCTGACTTGAATTCAATATGAACAATATTTTTGTTATGATTCAATGCTGCAATTAAACTGGTCCGTTACTCAGATATAAAATTTCCCCACTGTATTACAGCTGAAAGTCATTGTTGATGTCCTCAATGGGTGGTTCAGCTGATGAAAATCTTGAAACAAAAGACATGAATGTGAGAAGTTTGCCATCTTCACATGGCCAGGAACCATATGTCCACAAGGTTGGAATTCCTCCGCGGCAAAACCTTTTCAAGGAATTCCAATCCACTGTAAAAGAAACGTTTTTCGCAGATGATCCTCTACGGTCCTTCAAGGATCAGACTAAGTCCCGAAAGGTCATCCTTGGCATTGAAGCAATTTTCCCCATAGTTAGCTGGGGGAGAACCTATAATTTCACAAAACTTAGAGGGGATCTTATTGCTGGTCTAACTATTGCAAGTCTCTGCATTCCTCAGGTGAATTTTCCGTAAAATGGTCATTTTTAGCTTTTGAAAAATAATAGAATGATATATGTTTATGAAGCATTTAATTCCTATTTCTTATCCCATTCTGAAGGTTTTATATTGTAATATTCTTGAAAAACAGGACATTGGATATGCAAAGCTTGCAAATTTAGATCCACAGTATGGATTGTGTAAGACTCGTCTGTCTTTAACAGCTCAACGTGCCTATGTGCTTACTTTTCTTTGGATATTAGATTGAGATTTTGTTTCTTTTCTTATACCTTTTACAGACTCCAGCTTTATTCCACCACTAATTTATGCTGTGATGGGTAGTTCTCGTGACATTGCAATAGGACCAGTGGCTGTGGTTTCTCTCTTGTTGGGGACTTTACTTCAGAGTGAGATTGATCCCATTGCAAATCCACTAGAGTATCGACGACTTGCTTTTACTGCCACTTTCTTCGCGGGGATTACTCAAGCAACACTTGGGGTTTTAAGGTATGACAATTTGACTAGGCGAGTTAGAATTTAAATCATCCTAACATGATGTTTATGCCTCGTAGATGTGCTAGTGCTACCATCCTCCAAATGAATTGCTCTACTTTTAATTCACCTTGGTGACATTCTGGTTGATGTGATGGATCTTTGTACCAGGTTAGGATTTTTGATTGATTTCCTATCTCATGCTGCAATTGTTGGTTTTATGGGCGGAGCTGCCATCACAATTGCCCTTCAACAGCTTAAGGGCTTCCTTGGGATTCAAAAGTTCACAAAGAAAACTGATGTTATCTCTGTGATGCACTCAGTACTATCATCAGCCCATCATGGAGTATGCTTTCTCTTACTCTCTAGACTAGACTTGCGCACAAAAATTATTACGAAGTTTTATTCTGAAGATGCTTGTAACGCTAAAACTGATCAATAGCTAACATATTGCAGTGGAATTGGCAAACTATAGTAATTGGAGCTGCCTTTCTGCTTTTTCTTCTGTTTGCCAAGTTTATTGTAAGCACACTAACTCATTTGGCTATATATTCCTAACACAGATTATGATAGTTTCTCACTATTTTATGATGATACGTGGATCAGGGAAAGAAGAACCCGAGGTTCTTCTGGGTGCCAGCAATTTCCCCGCTGATATCTGTTGTTCTCTCCACTCTTTTTGTATACTTAACACGTGCTGACAAGCATGGTGTTGCAATTGTGAGTACATATGTAATATATTACCTTTCTCATGCAAAATATGGCAGATTGTAACTGTAGTCATATGATTAAATGCATGCTTGATTGGAGCTATTTAAAAAAAGAAATTATCATTATTGTTATCAAAAGCATTCTCAGGAGAAACTAAGAATATAATGTTTTTTTCCCCCCAAATACTAATTCCAAACTGTACCAAGTTAGTAAGACTGAAATTGCAGCAGTAGTAAAACTTTTTTGTGTATTGATGTGTGAAGGTAAAACATATAGATAAAGGCATCAATCCGTCATCGGTGAAGGAAATTTATTTTACTGGTGATTTCCTTGGGAAAGGTTTCAGAATTGGCATTGTGGCTGGCATGATAGCATTGACTGTAAGCAAACGTTGACACTATTATCTTAATACGAAGAATATTTTTCCATTTACTTTTATGTGTTGTTAAGAAGTATTTCATTTTGGTTATCAGGAAGCCACAGCAATTGGAAGAACATTTGCTTCTATGAAGGACTATCAACTGGATGGAAACAAAGAAATGGTGGCATTAGGTGCTATGAATGTTGTTGGTTCATTGACTTCCTGTTATGTGGCAACCGGTAAGTTCAAAATGAACCTAGCTACTTCCATCAGGCGCTGTAAGAAGCATATTTTTCTTTTTGCTATCACTTTTGTAACTTCATAACTAATTTTTCATTTTACTTTAATGGCAGTTCAACATTATTCTCACCCTAACCCCCTTCAAAAGTTTATTTCATCAAGAGGCTAATATGTAAAAAAGCAATAACTTTTTTTTGGGTTGAGAAGGTATTTCTAAAAGTGTAATTTAATTTTAGAAAAGTTAATATTAAGATTTCAATCTTTCAATATTTTTTTTTCATTAGAAATTAAATGTCATATCTAAATTAAGAATTTGAAATTTAAAAAATTTAAATTGATTTATCCAAAAAATTAAGGATATTTAAGTGAAACTAATTTACTCTAATATGGTAGTTAGTTTCATAATTAACTATGAAAATGTATAAATAGATTCTACACTAATTTTTCGTAGGTTATAGACTAATGTCTTCATATCTACAGGTTCTTTCTCTAGGTCAGCAGTAAACTACATGGCTGGCTGCGAAACGGCAGTATCTAATATTGTCATGTCTGTTGTTGTGTTCTTAACCTTGGAATTCCTCACGCCTCTTTTCAAATACACTCCAAATGCCATTCTTGCTTCAATAATCATATCTGCTGTCATCAACCTTGTGGACTATAAGGCAGCAATTTTGATATGGAAGATTGATAAATTTGACTTTGTTGCTTGCATGGGAGCTTTTTTTGGGGTTGTTTTTGCCACAGTTGAGATAGGACTTTTAATTGCAGTAAGTACTGATACAAAGTTATCCTATGCCCCATAATGTCAATGTGCTTTCTTATAGGTAGTAATTTGGGTATTGTTGTGGTAGGTCTCTATATCCTTTGCAAAGATCCTATTACAAGTCACAAGGCCACGAACTGCAATTCTGGGGAAGATCCCTAGGACTACTGTCTACAGAAACATCCAACAATACCCTGAAGCCACCAGGGTTCCTGGTGTACTGATCATTAGAGTTGATTCTGCAATATATTTTTCCAACTCCAACTATGTTAAAGAAAGGTAAAATTGTTCCTAGTTTGTACTTTTTTGAGTTTTAACCGACTAGAAATGTATCCTGACATTTATACAGTTGTCTACTTCTCAATTTTTTTGTCTCAATAATCTAAAATAACAAGAGAACAGTTATATTGTTCTGAAAATATCAGGGATACTAGATATGCTACATGGTTGTATGAAGTTTCAATGCTGATGTACCAGGACAGCATATAGTTATGTGAACTATTTAGCTTTACGATATTTCAAATTTAAACATGCACGTCGTTATAGCTTTAATATGGTTGTTACAAGGGATATTATATTTGAATTATGAACAGGAAAGGTTGAGTCAATCATATAGTTAGATCTGATTGTGATATGTGATATCCACTTTACTCTTAAGAGGATTTGTATCTTAAATTCATACTCGTAGAATTTGAATTTTGAACTATTCTACAGAACTGAATTGTTTTTCTCTTCTCATTGACTATAGTACTCTAAAATGATAATAAGTTCATAACCTATTTCCTAGTTTTGGTAATTCTGAAAACTATTTCTTATGCCAATGAACTGTTGTTATCTTGCAGGATATTAAGATGGCTGATGGATGAGGAAGAACAAGTGCAAGGAGACTACCAAACAAGAATCCAATTTTTGATAGTTGAGATGTCACGTGAGTGTCTATATTTTCCCTATGTTTGTCACATTTTTCTGTCGTAACCACACAAATTCATATTATTGTTCTCAAACTGTGTTTATTGCAGCGGTCACCGACATCGATACAAGCGGCATCCATGCCCTTGAAGAGTTATTTAGAAGTCTTCAGAAAAGAGATGTTCAGGTAATCATCAAATCAAACCCTATACTCAAACAATTCTAAAAGGTATAATGTGACGATTATCTTACCAAAGAATGCACCAATTTGAGCAGCTTGTTCTGGCAAATCCTGGGCCAATAGTAATAGACAAACTCCACACATCAAACTTTGCTGCTTTGCTTGGTGAGGACAAGATCTTCCTCACTGTTGCAGAGGCTGTTGCATACTGTTCTCCAAAGCTGGCCGAGGACCCTTGAAGAGAAATTTGAAAAATGTGATTTTGCCATCGTTAGGGAAATGAGGTGAAGAAATGAAGTGGGGGATGGTAGAGATCGACCTGTAGCTTTCAGCCGAGTTAGCTTGTGAAGTGATGGTCACTACAAAAAGTTGTTACAAATTTCCCTTAAAATTGTGCTAGTTAGTGCTTTTGGGGTCCCTATCCTATAAGTGAAAATAAAAAGATACAACACATGTAAAGGTACGCTTGTTGTGCACTCCAACCAGCATTAACTCTCAGACCTTGGTTTTCACTGGAATCTCCCAAATCTAAACCCAAGTGTCTCTCTATATGAAGTTTCTTCTTTTGTATCATAAGGTCGAGTGTCTTACCTTGGAATTGGTCTCTTGTTCCATTATATGTACTGAATGATAATTATAGCTTCACAAAGGAAACTTTTCATTCCCTATGTCTTCCATTTTCTGATTGTAATTCTTACTGCAGTGAGATTTGGTTTCAGCTCTCAGCAATTGTAGAGATAACAGTAGTAGTAGTAGTAGTAGAAGTCAAGATTTATGCAGCAGGTATATTATTATTATTTTTTTTTTTTCCATGATAGTTAGATTTTGATGTGATTTTATGTTTTCTATGTTGAAGGAACAGAGTCTCAAAACGAGCCACATTCATCACGCAATCATACTTTCTAAACATAAATTTAACAATTATTCTTCGTGTTAAAAAAATTAAACAACTATTATCCTGATATACTCGAAAATTAAGATCATTATTTAAAAAAAAGTGCAAATTTTATAATAAAAAATTATTAATTAAATGAATATGTCTTTTATATTTTAAATAAAAATAAATGGTCAAAACAAGGAGGACATGTCTTAAATGTGGTTCACCGATTCCAAATTCTTAAATTTAGAGGATAAAAATTATAAATATATAAATAAAATTAAAAATTTGGGGCATGACACTCTTTACATAAAAAAAAAAACCTCCGTCACTGATCACCATGAGATTCATGTAGGACGTATGTTTAAATTATAGATTCTTTATTAAATAATTTTTTAAATTGAACATGGATATGCTTTCAGCTAAAATATTTGGCATCCTTTTTAAATTAACTTTTTGTATCCAGAGGATTCGAGTTAGTTTTACTCATACAAGTCAAAATCTAAACTATATAATAAATATATGACTTATGAAATGTATTTGGACAAACTTATTTATATTCTAGAGATGAAAAAAATGAAATAATATTTTTTATAAGTTTATTTAAAAAATAATTTATAGAAATTCTATCTCATCGTTTTTCTAAATTCTTATATAACTTGTATAAAATAAATATTTATTGTAGAGAGAAGTGTTTATAACAGGAGGTCAAAACATCAGTAATAAATCCTACTAGTTCTAGTACATGGTGCTGGAGAAGAGGTTATGTTTGGACTTGTTTACGTAGTTTAAGTGGTTCTGGTTCTGGACTTGCCCCACTGAAGGATGTGGCCCATGACTACAATAACAAAATAAACAAAGATTACATCACAACAAAACCAAGCATCCTAACTAATGAAAATTGATGTTTGCAAAACCCTAATGTTGTGGTTATGCAACCCGTTGCTTGAAACCAAGTTCATGAATTCATGTTAGGAATACACATTGAAAATCTACAAATAGAGGAGATAATTAATTTTAGCATAAAAGAAATTTAGAAAGGGAACAATAATATACATTTATCACTTATCATTCATAGGAATTTATTGTATAAAATTTGAATTCTGATAGGACCGAGTCATGTTTTATGTTGTGTCTTCCTCTTGTGGGAGAGTTTGGTGTGGTCCCCTGCAAGAAGCGTCCCAAGACCGCCGCGTCCCTTATGCGGAGGTGAACGTTGCCCTTTCCATCCCTCTAAACTCCTTTTTATTTTAATTTTTGTTTTCCGTTGTCGCATTAATGAATAAACAAATTGCCATAAATAAGGTTATAGCTACATTTTTCTAATCAATTTTGTTAACTTCTTTTCTCAATTCTCTCTCAATAAGCTCCATACAGAACTGTTCCTCTTTTATCACTGTTTTTTCCTCCTGATGATGCCACTCTACATTTTTCTAAATTTTTGGATTCTATAATAAGACTGTAACTTCTATGTCATATTTGCTCTCGCAGTTATGTATTTAAAAATCACAAGTGTAATCATCAACTAATAATAATATTTAATATTTTTCGTACATATCATTCATAAAAGAGCTCAAGTACGACAATAATTATAACTATGATAGTTTGCTAAATTGATCAAATAAGGTGAGCTACAACATCAATGATTAGATTTTTATTAATGATGCTTTATTGATAAATTATTTGGGAAACAAGACTTGTAGCAGTACAACTCTTATTTTAGAATAGAAAAATCTTTCTTTGGTTCCAAACCTATATATACCAATAAAAGTATGTATATAATTTCTATATTCAGCAAACAAATTTGTCTCAATTGCCTACAAAAGTGGAAATGTAGGAGTGAACAGAATGCATTATTGGCAGCTCCAATGGGAACCAAGAGAGAGATTTTGATTATTTTATTTCGTTTTAGTTAATTGTTTTACGAAACAAAATGATTAAAAAACATGTAATAGGAATTTTAAAACTGAGAATGAGAGGATCTATAACTATTGGCTACATACATCCACTGTGATCTCACATGAATTATTCATTCTTGATCCTTCCTGTAAGTATCTCACACATGCCACTGTTTATTTTTTAAATAAAATATAGAAAAAGTTAGTGTATTTGTTTCCAATGCCAAGCCCTACCACTGATTAATGTTTATTTATTATTTTTTACAAGTCTCTCTGCAAGGTCCCGCTGTCTGTTTCGTGATATGCAATCCGCACCACAACTTGCATTTACCGTATTCTAGTGTATTGTATGACTGCACCAAAGGTCCTTCTTATTGGTTCAACTTTCACCAAGGAAAGGTTCATTTTCTGACGCTCAAGTAGTCAAGTTTTTGGAATCAGTATATTTTTTACTGTTAATGTTATATCCAACTTCACTCAACAATTATTACGTTTGATAACACTATCGACACATTGGACAAAGATATCAAATCTTTGAGTTGCTGTAGATGAGTCGACCTTCTTCTATCTCGTTGCTTAGTTGTAAAGAAAAAAAGTTGCAAATCCAAATCAAAACCTATATAAATCTGCATCAGTGAAATGCCAAAACTCATTGTGATTTTTTTTTTTTTGTGCCTTTTGATCAGGCCTTTGGAATTGCCTCGAACATCCATTTTTAATGAGACACAGCACGCATAGATTGATTTGACAGATTTACCTTGTCGATTGATTATTGATAAAAGAAAAAAAAAATCAGGATCTATGTTATACAACTTGTTGTAGCTTACAGGAAATTTATTCCTCTGAGGAATCGCCATCCACAAAATTCCGTAAACAAACGAACCAGGGCACCACTTAGAAACGAAAAGTGGAACAAGGATATGAAATTTGTCATAGTGAAAACTAAAAACTTGTATTCAAATCTCTGCAAGTGTTCATAATTAGTAAATCATCTGCAGAAAAAGAAAACTAGAAAGTAAAAACAGCAACAATAGATTAGGATTTCGAAATTTCGTTTTCAATTTCAACAATTATCTATGGATTCAAAATCCAAAGGGTATTGATTACTACAAGGTACTTCCAAGTTCCAAAAATAACACTTGCCCAGTTTGCCGATGTAAGCAAGGAAAGCCACCCACTCCCATTATCCAAAAAGTCGCAACGCAAAATAAAAAGAAAGAAAGAAAAACGCTGAGATAAAGAGAAAGAGAGGAGCTATAAAAACATGTTTTTGACATGCTGGGTTCTGTTTCGCATCTACAACGCCACCACGGTGGTTTCGCCCTTGGTGGTGGAGGCGACTTGAGACCCAGACGGTGGAGGAGCCACGACTTGCTTCTTCGACGCCGTGACAAACTTCTCTTTTCTCTCGTCCTGGTTCATCTGATGCTGACGGCACTCCAGGCTGCAGAAAGCACTATCACCCCTACAAATTAAAACAAAAAAATTTACAATTGTTCAATTCAAAACAGACAGAAGAAATTAAGAATTGAGAAATAAAAGAATTGCGGAAGTTAACGGGAACAGTTTGGAATGTAACAGACTTAAACCTGTACATGAAGATGTCGCGACCGGGTGCGAGGCGGCCTTTGCAGAGGGCACACGCGCGCAGGAAGTGAGGTGTGTCTACGAAATCCGAAGAATGTCTTCTGAGCATTTTGGGCGTTAACGCGCCGCCACCAGCGCCGCCAATAGCACCTGATCTCCGTTGGTCGGCGGCATCGGAGGCGGCGACGTTCAGATCCAACGTTATTTCGGACATGCTGGTGGTTCTCTTCATTGGAGGTCGAGGTCTCTTCCCGAGCAACATCTTGGAAATTCCTTGTTGTCTTTCTCTCTCTTGCTACACAAGTATAAGGTTTTGGTTTGGTGTGTGTGAGTTGTGAAGAAGGAGAGAGAAGAGAGTGAAGGTGAAAACAGTGGTGTGTTTGGGGGAGATAAATAAATAAATAAAACAAGAGCCTGAAACCGAGGAGTGAAACAACACCCTTAGTTTTTATTTTGACGATGCTCATTATTAATCAATCTTCTTTTTACGATAAAGAAATTCGCGTCAACACTCTCTTTCAACTCTACTACACTAGTAAGGCCTCTGTCTTTATGACAAAAATAAATAAATAAATAAATAACTGATTAGCAATAAAAAATTAAATTAATTAAAAACTGAACATAACGAAATTTATTTAATTAAGCTTATACATTTAACAATTATATATTCATTCAATTATTGCATAACTTCATTTAAAAAATAATAATTGAAAAATTCTTTCTTAATTATTTGAGTATGTTTAAATGATTATAATCATTAAGTCATGCAAATTTACTTTAAATGATAGTATAAATTAAATAATGACTACACATTCTGTTTTTATAGTGAAAACAGAGACTAGTTTTATTCAGTGAATTATAATACAATATTTGAGTATTTTGTTTAATTTTTTTTAGAAAAATAGGTGTTGGAAGAAAAAAAGATAGATAGAGTAAAAAAAGAGAATTTTAAAAAATTATATAAAAATCACTAAAAAATATAAAATAATAATACTTTTATAGATATAAATAAAAATCATACAAACATATTACTAAAAAAAATCATTAATTGTGTATTCTAATTTTTATTTGTGCACATAAAAATACCTCTGTTTATTCAAAATTTTAATTTATTTTTTTATATGTAAAGTAAAATGAGCTGCACTTTCATCTCAGAGAAAAACTCCAAAAACGATAATTTTTTTTAAAAAGAGTACCATTTTTAGTATGAATAAACATACTGAGTGGGTCAACTATCACACCCGATGCATCGATAGTATACCATTTTTTATTATATTTCTATTAATTATTAAATGAAATTTTAAGTGAGATACTTCATTTCAATAGTTAAAAATTATAACAATTAAATCTCAACATTAAAATTATGCATAAATTATACTATGAGAATTAAAACTATAACTAAGTTTTTTAGTTTACCTTTTCAGTGCCAAATAGGGATTTGGATATTTTAAAATTTTAAAAACGTACATGTCACTTTTCCTGACTCTTATTGGCTACCAGAAGGTCCGCGTCACCAAGCAGAATACTGAAATAGAATTTCTAAATATTTCAATCAATGAGTTTAATAGTTTTACAATTATTTAAGTTAAAAAACTTGCATGACGTAAAACGCGTATGTATTTAATATTTAAGTCTTTTCCCAATATACTAATTTGGATATTAAATCATTTTTTACGTAAGAATTTAACGTTTCCCAGAAATTTATGCAACTGTATGTTTTATCTAATATATTTTAATATTTTATAAAGATATTTTTTAATAAGAATTATTTAAAAATAAAATTAAATATTTTATTATTTAAAATTTGGTTATAGTTATTTATATAAGTAATTTTTTTAAATTTTAAATAATTTCTTTTACTTTTAATCAATTTAAATATGAGATTAATAATAAAATATTTATTTTTATTTCCTGTAATTTTTTAAAATTATATATTCTTTTAATCTCCCTTTTCAGTAATAAATATAATTCTAAATTAATTTTATTACAAGATAATGAATTAACACTATTGAATATTTTTAGAAAATTATATATATTTAAATAATTTCTGTATTTTCAAAAATAATTGTTAGAGAACATTTTAAATGAGTTTCTGTACAAAATTAAAGGGAAAATATGAGTTTTTATTTAATAAATTAATATATACTTTGAGTTTCTGCATTTTGCGTAACTTAAAGTAGGAATTTAACGGTGTCTGTTTGATACCTTTTAAATGACTGGCTATGTTGTAATGAATTAAAACGGTTTATCCAGCAAAGCATACTTATTAATTGATTATTTTCAGCATTTTAAATTAACTTATTTGCATTTTTATCTTTTTATTCTGTGTACAGAAAATTTTGCTTTTCATACTTTTATTTATTTCTTTATATCACATTTGCGAGGAGTTAGTATAGAAATATTTTAATAAATAAGACATGAGCTAATTATAAAAGAAAATTTAATGTTATTTATTCAAAATTTTAAGTTATTAAATTATGATTTTTTTATAAATTATTCAATTTTTTCAATTTATATTTAATGTGGAATTTTAGCTCACATTTTAAATTTTTAATTATTTTAAAAATAACAATTTTAATTACATTATTTTTAATTGTTTTTTTACACGTTTAAAAAAATATTTATTTAACATAAACTTACCATTCAATTGATAGTTGGGGACATAAATCTATAGAAAAATCTAAGTAACATTGATTGATTAATTTCTTACAAGTTAAATAATTTAATATTTAATAAATCATAAATACATAAAAAAAATAAAATCACAAAATAATTATTGTATAATGAGAGTGTCGCATTATCAAAATGATTAAGAATTGGAAATTAGATGATAAGTTAATAGTAAAACTATAAAGTATTCATTTTTAAATATGTAACCAGACCAACTAAAATTACTGAAAAAAAAAATATTCATTTTAAAATCTTTGCAGCTACACCAAAGCAACATTGTCCACACATTAAATTAAATAGAGACATCAATTATTGGGGAATATTAATAAATAGCTTTTCTTTATCCAATTATTATATACTTGAGTAATGATTTTTATTGATATTTTAAATGGTATATTAAAATAAAAACTTATATTTTACTACGCTAATAAGTCTTACATCGACTAAAAATCGAAGTTAAAGATAATTTATATATATATTTTTAATCCATCAAAATAATTTTTATAATCATGATAAAAAAACTCTACTATAGAAAATATCTTATAAACAAAATGATCTTTTTATTGCAAACATGATAACTAAACATCAAATTATTACTAAACAAGAAAAGAAAAGTAATAATAATGATAATTTGATTCTAATTTGTTTGGATAAGGTTTTTTTTTTAAGAATGGTTTAAATGTAAAATATTTTATAAAAAATTGAAACCAACTTATACATAAATTAAATATATAATTATAAAAAGAAATAAATGAAACCTTTTATTATAAATTAATTATATTTTTTTAATTCCCTTTTTTAAAAACACTTGTGCGAAAGTTAATCCAATTATACTTTATCTCACGTGTAAACACAGTTTCTTAATTGATAATAAGTATTTTATTCCAAAATATTCTGTGACTGGGAATTCAATTTTATATGGACGTGGCTCAATTGTCACCAAAGTTTGTGCTCCATTTTGTAAAACATGCTTCTGGCGCTAGGGTTTACTATTCTGACAAAAGGTGAGCCTTGTGTGGATGGACTCTTCCCAATAATGAAATATTTAATTTCTCACTCAAATTCGAGTTCCCTTCATCTACTTAGCCATTATTTATTTATATATCATTTTATTTAATTGACCCAAATTCAGAAGTTGTGTTAAATAGTTTTTTTTTCAAAACCGCTTTATTTACAATATACTAATTAATTTTATCAACTTCAATATATTAGTCACTAATGACGCAACAAAACCACTATTACAAAAAGGTAAAAGAAACATAAAAAAAGTGTAGACAAAATTAAAAATAATGCAATTAGGCATTAAAAACAAATATTATCATAAAAATAGTTAAAACTTTATATACATTCTACAAAGATGACATATCTAAAAGGGAAGAAAAACTTTAAAAATGTAAGTTGTGAAAAGGAACAGAGATAATAAGACAGATATTACATCGACCTTATGTAGTGAAGACTATGATGTAATGCGCACAATGTTATTATAGTAAAAAGGAGGAGCAAAATTGACAGAGAAAGCGAAAGGTAAAGATAACCACAATGTTAGTGGAAAATTACACAATACTATCAAGCATATATAAACTAAGCTAGTTAGTAATTTAGTAGAACCCATTTGCCTAACAACGTAAGCTTATATTTGTTGTGGTTATTTTATTTGTTTGAAAAAATTGTGTTGGATTGAGTAGGTTATTAAATATATTATCGATTTTGATATCATTGTTGAAGTTTCTTAACTTTAACTGCTACTAGAATTCAACTGATTCTTAAACTTTAACAAATATTTATATGATGACTATCATGTGTACATAGAATTCAAACAAGTATTTAATGTACAAGATCTAATGGATGAATACCTTGATGTCTAAAATGGAGTACCTTAAGCGTCAAGACACAAAACGTATTATAGAACAAAATAACTCAAATTAAGTAGTCCGAGTAGGTGTTGATAGATTTGTAGTAGATTTTTACTGGAAAAGAATTAAAATGTGTTATTGAATGAGTTTGAAGAAAGTGATAAGAAAGGAAAGTAAAAGTGGGAGTGAATGTGGTGCTTGGTCGAGAGGCAACAGGGGTAGGAGTGTCCCACAATGCTGGGGTGGTGTGGTTGGCTTGTCTTGTTCGATTTCCATGGTACCCCGTCAGAAGTGGCACCAATAATTTTGGCTGGTCCACGCACCCCGTTTTCACTTTTAAGCTTTTTGGGTGTGCAGTATAGTATAGTATAGTATACCACCACACCACATTCTTTCATCAAACAATAATAATGATCGAAAAAAGTATTCATTCCCTCGCCACTTTTTCTTCTCTCCATTCCAGTTCAAACTTTTACATCATTCAACAGTTACCATCATCCAAATGCCCTCTAATTATTATTGTATCATCAAAGATGTGGTATTTCCCACAAAACTCACAACCCAAGAGGATTGTATACGTTGTGTTGCTACGTAGATTCACCTTCTTTATCGCCAACTAAATGTGGATTATATTGCTTAGCTCCAGATACAGGCGAGCTAGTTTAGATACCCCTTCTTTTTTAACACAACATTTTTCTAATGCATATCCTTGTCAAACACTTGCTTTATACTGGTCTCAATTGCGATCACTCACTCATGTCCATGTTTTGCTTTGTAAAGACACAACTAACTCATATATAATACACTTTATTCATAGCTACTTAGGTAGCCTTAACAAGCTTTGTCTCCTACTTTCTATATCAAAATCAAACCGCTATTTTCCAAACATATCAATCATTAAACATAAAAATTTAAATCACTAACTATAATAGAGGTAAACTGAATATATATAAATAGATCAAATCCAATACATATATAATAATTGGTTGGTTACTTTCAATCTCAATTAAAAGGAAAGTTAACAAAACATTTTCCTTTTTGGAAAGCTCCCTCGATAATTTCAGTTGAGTTTTCTCATATGCTTCTTGCTTGTTTATAAAGTCTCTCATAAATATTTTAAGATACTGAAGATTACAAGATAATAACATTAAAAAAAAAATAGTTTTCTTGAATATGTGAGAGTAGCTTCATTTAGTTTGCAGAAACTTCATTGTGAAATCATTTTCCTGAATAAGCTAACCAGATATGCATTTACTTTTTTGATATGTGTATTTGTTGTGAATGGAGAGAAGAATCAAACATAACAGAATATATGAAATAATGGGGTTAAATGCTTTTATTGGGGAGTACAAATATTTTAACTTTAATTTCCTGTAAGATATGGTGGAATCCAAAAGGAAATTCACCTTATCTTGTTTATCTGCTGCATGAATGTAGCCATGCAATCTAGGTTTTAGGGTTGAAGGAATGTCATGCTAATTAAACGCAATTTTCTTTTCCAGAGGACACTGTCGTTGTAATTCAAGTGACATAGGGATATAGCATTCTTAGAGGCTGCTTGGAAGGCAAGGACATAAGCACCCCACCTATCACTTCTCATCCCTTTTTTTTTTTTTTTTTTTTTTGGGTAAGTATCATTTTTGTTAGCTTATTATTCTAATAATAATTGAGAAATTGTTGAATGGCCTTCAACTAGGTCTAATTCTATGGACCAACCCTTTAAGGGTAAGAAACAGTTTTACAATAATAACAAACTTACATCAATTTCGAACACTGATTAAATTACTTATTTGCTGAATATGTGATAACTCAATATAAAGTAGGTGATATTGTTTGTTTGTTATGCACGATGAACGATTTGATATTGCTTTGCAGTACTATGCTTATGCAAGCAACTCTTGAAAATAAAATTACACAGTTGTTCTTGGAGTCACGGGTTTTAGTAGACTGTTAGCGTGGATATTTGTTGTAGCTTTTCAAGTACAATCGATTAAAGATATTTAAGTCACAATACTGTTCTAATATAATTAATTCGAGATGAATATAATCTCTTAAAATTATTTTGTACATGAATCAGAAGTTAATAATAATTTTATTCATACACATTATTTCTATTATCAAATCAATTAAATTAAATAATTTTTCTCTTTTTTTTTTAACTAATTTATAAAACAACCACACATTCAATTTTATTTATAACATGTTTTTATTAAAAATTGACAATCTCTTGTTAAATTTTCTGTATGAAAACTTTGATACATATTTATCAAATTGTAGATAGTGTTTAAAAGTAAATTCTGAAACGATGAAGTAAATAATAATAATAATAATAATAATAATAATAATAATAATAATAATAATAATAATAATAATAATAATAATATAAAAAGTATAAATATATATAATAATAAGAGAGTAAAAATGTATCTATAAAAATGAGATTATTTTATTTAATAATGTTTTATTAAATTATTTTAGAAAAGAAATAATATTATTTTAAATTTAATTATATCATCAATAGGTATGTCATGATTTTCTCATTTATTATTAAATAATCAAATTTATTTTAATTTATACATTCATTCAATCTCTACTAAGTTAAGAATACTAAATCTTGATTTTTTTTTTAATTTTGTGTCACAATTGATATACAAATTGGGACTGAATCTTAGGGATCTACAAGGGTAAGGAATTAAAAAAACTTGACAGACTTAAATGTGTTTAAAAGCACGTCCTTACTATTTTATTGGATTTGATGGGTTTGTATTTTCTTTTATTTACATTTTTTACCTTATTATTTGACCCCTATTCCCATTACATGTTTTGAAAGATTTTGTTTATAAAGTAGTGATGGGGTTCCTTATGAAACCTATATAGTAAACTTTGTATTATTGTGTTGTTGAATGAAAGAATGACTCATCTTTTTAAAACACTTGAGTGAAGAGAATTAAGTGTATGTATATCTACAAATTCTAGAAAAAAAAAGTCTTTAGTTAGGACTTGACTTAATTGAATATTTGTTAATAGATGATCCTCTATTTGAGTTTTCACTGGGATGTGCTTTAGGGATCTCTTCTCTTGTGTTTATATTATTAAACACAATAAATGCTTGAGATGGTTGTTGTTGTTGTAAAAATTTTATGGCCTTATTATTTTATTGAATTGTTATTAAAACATTCTTAAAGAGATAAAGGTAAGAATATTTTAGAAGGAAAAGATCAACTCATATGTTATTATTGTAGAGAAGGGTTTTATACACAAAAGAAAAATAAAACTGAAAATAAAAAATAATTGTTTAACAAAAATAATTTTACAAGGCTGTTAAGCTAGACATCTATGTACTGATATGAAGCATTAATAACCCCTCAAGATCAAGTATGGATATTGAGCAACCCAATCTTGGATAAATTGACTTAAAAGGAAGATGGATAGAGAGACTTTGGAAACATGATACCAACTTCATGCTTAGATGGAACATGTGAGAGAATAAGGAGCCTTTCAAGAACTTTGGCTCATATGAAGTGACAATTCACTTTAATATGTTTACTTCTTTCGTGAAAAGAAGGATTTTTTGCATGCTTGAATGATAGAAAGATTATCACAAAAAATAAGAAATGACATTTATATTTTTAAGGCTAAATCATCTATTGAGAATATTACTTTATTATTATTTTTATTTAAATTAAGTATTAAGATATTTTTATTATCTTTAAAAAAAAGGTAAAAAGATATTATGTTATTATTTTAATTTAGATAATTATGATTGAGATATTATTATGATTTAATATTTTGTCATATTTTTATTCTCTATATAAATAGAGTACATGAATAAAGTATATACTCATATGAGATATATTTTCATATTTTCATATATCAGAAATACACATACACAAAACCCTAAAAATTCTCATCAGTGGTATTAAGAGTTTTGTTTCTTACAAGAAAATGGAAGAAGAAACAAGTTTTTCACAAGTCACGATTCCAATTTTTGATGGTGAAAGTTATGACCAATGAGATGTGAGAATACAATTTTATCTTAAAAGATTGGATATAAGGAAATTTGTGGAAAAAGATTACATCATTGACTTGCTGCCTAAAAATCCCACTATAGCTCAAATAAAATTTCATAGTAAAAAAAACGAAGAAGAAAAAAGCTAAATTATATTTGTTTGCTGGTGTTTCACAAATGATCCTCACCATAATCATGACATTAAAGTCACCCAAATAAATTTGGGATTATTTGAAAGATCAATGTGAAGAAGATGAGAAAATTTGAGGTATGAAAGTTTTAAACTTGATAAGAAAATTTGAGATACAAAGGATGTAAGAGTATGAGACAATTAATGATTACCTAAACAAATTGTTGGGTATTGTTAATAAGATAAAACTGTTAGGTAAAGAATTTCCTGATTCTAGAATAATTAAGAAAATTTTTATAAGTGTGCCAAAGAAATATGAAACATCTATTGCTTCATTGAAAAAATAAAACAAAAGATTTGTCTAATATTACTTTGGAAAAAATGCTACATACTTTATAAGCGCAAGAACAACAAAGATTGATGAGAGAAGATCATGCTGTTATTCAATGTTCTTTACTATATCATGGTGAAAATTCTCTACAAATCAAGAATAATAAATGTATCAAATTACGTGTCTTTTCTGTTTGTCCTTATTGCAAGAAAAATAACCACCCACACAACAAGTGTTGGTGGAGACATGATGTGAAATATCACAAATGTTGTTAATTGAGACATATAAAAAAAATATGTAAATTACAACCAAAAGAAGTCATCAAGGTTATAAAGGATGGAATAGAAAGCGAACTTCTCCTTGAGTCAATATGCTCTACAATTAACAAATTTACAGGTTGACTTATAGATAGTGGTTGTACAAACCACATGACTCGTGATCGAGAACTTTTCAAAAAACTCATTTCTAAAGTGAGAATTGGTAATTGAGAACAAATGAATTTTGAATATATGAGAACAATTGCAGTTAAAAGTCGTTCGGGTATCAAACTAATTTTTGATGTTTTATATGTTCTTGATATTAATCATAATTTGTTAAATGTTACTCAATTATTGAAGAAAAGTTATAAGATGTCTTTTGAACACAAACTTTGTGTAATTAAAGATATAAATAACTTGGAAATATTCAAAATTCACATGAAAGGAAAAAGTTTCACTTTAGATTTGATAAAAGAAGAGTTGACTATAAACGAGGATATAAAAGAAAAGTAAAAAAAATATGATGAATATTTCTTGAAGAAACTTTATGTTAAGGAGGAAAATAAAGATGTAGATGAAGAAACTATTTCTAACATCCATCAAAGGATCAATGGTACTACTAGGAAGTTTGAAAGAAACAAAGGAAATGAAACTGATAAAGGAAGAAATAATTTGATGAAGAAAGTGAAGTTGAATGAATATGTGATCTTATATAAGAAGGAATATGACAAGAGTACAAGCAAAAAAGGAAGAAAAATTTCAAGCAAAATAAAAGAAAGAATATCAAAATCAAATAAACAGATATTAAAGTAAGGAAAAATGTTGAAAATATTACTTTATTATATTTTATTTAAATTATGTATTAAGATATCTTTATTATCTTTTAATAGAGAAAATAAAAAGATATTAAATTATTATTTTGATTTAGGTCGTTAAGATTGAGATATTATTATTATTTGATATTTTGTCATATTTGTACTCTATATATAGATAGAGTACATGAATAAAATATATATTCATGAGATATATTTTCATATATCAGAAATACACATACACAACCCTAAAAATTTTCATCATCATCATCAGTTATATACTTTAACCATTGAATCTCGTAGGCTACTGAAAGCTAGAGCCCGATACTCAGCCTCGATAGAGTTTCTAGATATTGTATTTTACTTCTTAGATTTCCATGATATGAGACAATTGCTATAAAAGACACATAAACCCATTACAAATTTTCTGGTAATGCTATAAATGGTCCAATATGAGTATGAAAATGCTTGAAGTCGATTGAGATTGATAACAGGATAAAATAACTTTTTTCCAGGAGCACTCTTGAGATATTTCAAGACACGAAGAGCAACTTGAAAATGACATTGCCTTAGCTGAGACATGTATTGGCTAATTTGTTGTACAACAAAGGATATGACTGGACAAGTATTGGTCAAATATATCAACTTTCCAATTAAATGTCTAAATCTTGTAGGATCATCCAAGAGATCACCACTATCAGTATTCAATCTTACAGTGGGGGTGGAAGGGGTGTCGACAGATTTGCAGACAGTGACGTCAAACTCTGAGAGAATTTCAAGATAATATTTGTGTTGATTCAACCCAAGTCCATGTTGAGAATGGATCACCTCAAAGCCTAGGAAGTATTTGAGTTCTTCAAGGTCCTTGATGCAAAATTGTTGATAAAGATATTGCTTGACAATAACGATGACGATCAAATCATTGCCTGTTAAGACAATGTCATCTACATAAACCAAAATGATTGTGAAGGATTGATTTTGATGATGAGTAAAAAGAGAATGATCACCCGTACTTTGTGTAAAACAGAAAGAGATCAAAGCATTGGTGAGTTTGACATTTCATTGTCGGCTAGCTTGACATAAATTATATAATGATTTGTTTAACATACAAACCATTTTAGGGGAAGGAGCATGAAAGTCAAGCAGAAGACACATGAAGACTTCTTCATTGAGGTCACCATGCAAAAAAGAATTATCTACATCTTGCTGATGTAGAAAACATCCAGAGGAAACAACAACAGATAAGAAAAATCGAACAGTGGTAATTTTAACAACAGGTGAGAAAGTCTCTCAAAGAAGTTCACCCTTTTATTTGTGTGAAACCTTGTGCTACCAATCATGCATTATGCCTTTTAATGGATCCATCAACATGATATTTGGTTCTGTAAGCCCATTTACAACCCACAATCTTCTTGTTTGCAGGAAGAACAACCAAGAACCATGTATGATTCTTTTGAAGAGCATGCAACTCAACCAGTGTTGGTGTCTTGACAAGCGTACCAATAGTCAACTATAGTATAATGATTTTTTTTAGTGAAAGTGTCAATCCCACGATGAACGGGTTCAATTAAAATAAATAATTAATCTCAAGCAGCATATAAACAAGGATATCCATTTGATTCATGATTGATAGTAATTATTTATACTAAATTTGCATGAAAATAATATAATGACAGTTGATTGATTAGAAAAGATTCAAAGAGAGAAGTTGAGATTGAATTTCATCTATCTCACTCTTTTGTAATCTGGATGAATATAAATATATAACATTTGAATTTACTAATATTGATGCAACACACAACAATAATTTATACTGATTCCTCACGTATAAAATTCATAAGACCGGTTCCCTAGATATCAATTCCTCACATAGCTAACAAACTATCTAGCATTCTTTTCAAGTGTTAAAAGCAATTAATATACTGAAATTTATTCCTAGTATCACAATACATCAAGTATTTTTGTTTAGATAAGATTTTCATAAATACTTTCCAGTCATGTCTAAAAATCACATTCATAAATATATTGATTAGATAGAATCAAGCATTAAGAGCAAAACAAAAATGCCAATATTGAATAGAAACAAAAAAGCTATATATAGATATCACCAGATTTCATTTGAGTTCGAATCGATTACATTCAATCCCAAAAGAAAAGATTAGTCACTCATAGTAGCCATTGACATCCTAAGAGAAGAAGAAAAACCCTAAAGCTAAAACTCGAGAAGAACTTTCTCTAATATTGTCAAAATCGGCACACCCCTCTTTTTCGTCTCACATTCTAAACCACAAAGTATATATACTGTACGACTTCTCGCTTAAGCTAGATTATTCTCGCTTAAGTCATAATGACTTTTGAATTGATCGCTCTCTGGACGAATCTCGCTTAGGCGATACTATTCTAGCTTAAGCGAGTTGTGGTAGGATTTCATGTCTTTTTCCCATGTTTCTTCCTTTCTTCTTCTTCTTCTTCTTCTTTTAAGCCTCTTTCTCCTTATCTCTTAATTTACTTGAAACATATACAAAATGAGGATTAAATGATTTTCTTTTTAATTAAAACTCAGAAAAATATGATTATATTTCATCATTATTAAATTAGGGGAAATTGATACCAAATATACACAATTTGAAACAACAGTGTCATCATTCCATATGAAAATTTACCACTTTTTGGCACTTATCAACCAACATAGGTTTTCTCTACCATTCAAGTTGACTTGCTTCTTTATAATGGTGAGATCAATTGTACCAGAAATTGAAAGATAAAAAATAGTGTGAATATTAGAACATTTGGAATAGGACAAATAAGAAGTGAGAGGATATAAGACAATGGAGGTAGAATTATATGATGTAGCATGATGATATTGATAATCAACTAAATAAGATGGTGACTTTCTTACTCGTGTAAAAACTCTAGTATCATAATTAGTTATTTGGATAGCAAACACTACTACAAATAAAGTTTTCCGACGTTGTCTATTAAACCGACGTATGATTTTTTAAATTAATAATTTTTATTTATTTACAACCCCTTTATAGTTAAAAGTCTCCCCTCTCTTTATATTATATTTTTTAGAAGTTTATTAATTTTTTAAGAGAATTGTCATTCTTGGTGGGATTGAACCCGAGTACCTTAGAGTTGGAGACTAATATACTCCAACCACTAAACTACTAGAATTTTACGATAATAACTTACAAATAAATTATATTTATATACAAATAAATAAATATATATATATATATATATATATATATATATATTCGTGTAAATATATAAATACAAATATATTTATATATTTTGATATATTTATATAGTTATATATTTATATGTTGGATGTGAGGGCACACTCGAAAGTGAAAGTGTGTCGAGTGAGTTTTCAAAATTTGATGCTAAATTTGTGAGCGAGATATCTTTATATGAGTTTATAATTTAATGACAGAATATAATCTTTATAATTTTATTTATATAATGGAATAAAATAAATTTGAGAAACGCGTCATTCGCTCTCAAGCGAAAAATACCAATTTTCGCTCAAGCGAGGCTTGAGTGAGTGAATTTCCGTGAGCTTTAACATATTTTCACTCCAGTGAGAGTCAATCCCACTTTCACCCTCGATCGAAAAATACCAATATAATTTATTTGTAAATTATTATCAAAAAATAATAGTAGTTTAGTCACTACTAGAAAACTAGTTTTTTTACGCCAATTTTCTTGTAAAAAATTGTTTAAATTTACGGAAAACTTATTTCTTGCAATTTTTATAAAAATTTTGCAAAAATATTCCCATGAAAAATAAGAATTTTTAGTAGTGAGTGGTTGAGATATTAACTTTCAACTCTAAAATACTCGGGTTCAAATGTTGTCGATGACAATTCATTAACTTAAGTGAACCGAGAAAATATATACAAATAAATATATATTTACATGGATATATATTTATTTGTATATAAATAAAATTTATTTGTAAGTTATTATCGGAAAATTATAATAGTTTAGTGGTTAGAGTATTAGTTTTCAATTCTAAAATCCTGTGTTTGAATCCTACTAGTGACAATTTTCAAATTTAAGTGAATTTTTGGGTATAAAAAAAAAACTTTCTACGTCGGTTGACTAAAAACCAACGTAGAATGTGTTTAATATTCAACTTTCAACGTCGGTTTATCTGGGAACCAACGTGGAAAGTACTTTGTACGTCGTCTCAGCTATAACCGATGTTAAATGACGACGTAGAAAATATATTTTGTAGTAGTGAAACAATTGTTAGAGTCATCTGATTGTGCAACAGGAATAGAAGAACTGAAAACTAGTGTGTCATAGTGCATCAATTCATCAAATAATTTTTCGTTTGAATTCCTTGTTATTAGATTGTGACATAGAAGAACCATTGGCATAAGGAAAATGTATCTCATAAAAAATTACATTGCATGAAACAAAGCAAGACTTGTGAATAATGTCATACAAAACAAAACCTTTAATTCCATATTTAAATCCTAAGAAAATGCATTTTGAGACTCTGTGATCAAGTTTGGTTCGTGCAGTTGTGAGAGTTGAGGCATAGGCAAGACAACCAAACGCTCGTAATCTTTTAAAGTCAGAAAGTTGTCCATATAAGAGTTCATAAAGGGATTTATTTAAAAAAGAAAGGAGTTGAAAGTCTATTTATAATATGTGTGGCATGTTTGACTGTAAAGGTCCAAAAAGAAGAAGGTAAATTTGCTTAGAAAAGTAAAGCACGACTCATATCAAGCAAATGTTAATGCTTTCTCTCAATAATGTCATTTTGTTAAGGAGTTTCAACACAAGAGACCTCATGAAAAATGCATTTCTTAGAAAAGAAATCATGTAGAAAAAAAATTCTTTGTCATTTTCAGATCTTAGTTTCTTGAGTTTGACAAAAAATTGATTTCAATAAATGTAATGAAAGATGGAAAAATAGTTTTGACCATAAATTTATTTTGTAAAAAATGAATCCAAGTAAAACGTGTGTGGTCATCAACAACGGTGAGAAAGTATATGAAACCATTAATAGAGGTGTGGGCTATAGGGCCCCATATATCTACATAAATTAATTCAAAGAAACATGAAGCACGATTTTTGCTATTTGGAAAAGGAAGGCATTTTTTTGTTGCATAAAGACAAATATCACAAGGAGGTAAATAATCAAAAGTGATATTATTGTACTTTAAAGATAAATGTTGTAACATTTTATGAGACGTGTGGCCTAGTAGAAAATGCCACAATTGAGTATTATCAATGTTTATTACAGATGAAAAATGTAAGGGAAGAAGATAAGTGTTGTAAGCATGTGTTGTTAAATTCAAATAACAAGATCTTTGTAAGTAAAACAAGTCACTCCTTTGTTTAGCTACACCAATCATTTGAAGATTAGATATTTGCATGATGAAACGGTGATTGTCACAAAATAATATCATGCATTGAATAGTTGAAATGTTTTTAGGAATGGAAATTAAATAAACATGAAAATTTGGTACATAAAGAGTGTTATGGAGGGTTAGAAGGTGAAGTTGAACGGTGCCAAAAAAAGGTAGCAAACATAATGGTGTGATTTGGCAATTTTATTGGGATAGGTTTAATGGGATGTAAGGATTGAAAGAAAGATTTTGTTGGACATATATGGTCAGTTGCTCCATTGTCTTAAATCCAATTGGAAGAGTATAAAGTGTCACTTGAATTATTGAGAGAAGTATGATTGATGGAAGAAGAAGGTTCTTTGCATTGTTGAAGAATGACTAAGAGGGCCTGATGCTACGCTTTGGAGAGGAATAACACTGATCTTGGTTAAAACTTTGCAGTAGAGAAGAAGATTGTGAAGTTGTATCAAGATCAACATTAGCCAAATTATTTGAGGAAGCGGTGCTGGAATTGTTGTTACGATTGTATCTTCTGTAACTAGGAGAAAAAATAATACGCTAGTAGTAAGTATCAATTGTATGATTGGTTTCTTACTATTTTCACAATACGTATTGTTACATCCCTGGTTACTCTTAGTGGAAACAGGTGGCCATTTTGCAAATACAGTAAAAGCAATGAAATCTTGGGATAAAGTGGTGGAAGAAATGTCAAGAAACTCACATTTGTGTTGTAAAACCAAAGAAAAACTTTTAACAAGTGAAGGTATGAGATCCATTAACTTTATTTGAGATTGAACTTGTGAATAACTGCCAGTGAGACCTCGAAGAAAACATATAACACCATAATCTTCACATTCCTTCTGAAGCTTGGAAAGAAGACCACACGAACACACAACTATGAATAGTGGCAAGTAAGAAAACAAAGATACATTTCCAGTTCTTTCCACATAATCTTCAATCAAGTGTAATATTTTGACATTGAGGAATCACCTTACTTACAACTCTGTATTTGGTATTGTAAATCAGCAATTCTGAATTTATTTGCATGAGAAAAGATATCTTTGAGGTTTTTCCATATCTTAGCCATTGTTCCATCCACATAATCAAATGCTTGATGGCTGGAGTCATGGATCTTATGAACCATGAGATTACCATGCAATTACAGCGACATCATGGATTATGTAGAGGATCATAAGCCAGAAGACATGGGAATCTTTTTTTGTTCTTTGTCTGGAGAACAACAATCATCTCTCATTCCCATTGATAGTAGTTGGATTCGGTGAGGAGCGTGACAATAAGAATCAACATTGAATTTTCTCTAGGATCATGGTAAAATGGATTTGAATGATTTACAATGTGAATTGGAGTTTGATTGGAAGAAGAGTTTTGACTGAGAGAAGTCATGGTTTATCAATCAAGGATGAAGAAACACGCAGAAAGTGTACCTTCTGATATCATATTAGTGATACGAAAATATGCTTAAAGATAGACAAAAGGTAAGAATATTCCTTGAGAAGGAAAAGATCAACTCATATGATATTATTGCAGAGAAGGATTTTATATAAGAAAGAAAAGTAAAACTAAAAACAGAAAATATCTGTTTAACAAAAACAGTTTTACAAAGCTATTAAGCCAGAGATCTATGTACAACTATGAAACACTAATAATTGTTGGGTTGGGTGAAGAAAAGTGATAAACTTGCTTAACATATTTTTCACCATTTATTATTTTTATTTATTTTATCTTTTAGTGGTCATGTGTAAATAATGGTGGCAATAAATTAACAAATAATAAAACTAGTTTAATTATATATTCCTATATGGTTAATTTAATTCAATACCTTTTTATATCTTAAGAGGGAGAGGGAATAAAGATTACTTTATATTAATTCACCTTCCACACAATTAAAGAGTGTGAAAATAAAGAGATTAAGTTAAAACTTATAGATATTATTATATAAAATAAATTTTTATTATTTTAAAAATATTTTGTAATATTAAGTGCTTAAAAATTAGCTTAGAACTTAGTTTATTAATTATAATGATAACCTAAATTATAATTTTTATTTTGTATATATTCCTCATCAATCAAATAACAAATCACATATTATGTCTTATAAAAACAAAGTCTAGACCTGAAATTTAATAAAATTAATTTTATCTCAAGGAGGTGACATCCTTATTTTAATTCTTGATTTTCTCTCCTTATTCTCATTTTCTCACAAACAATATTCAATTTAATTTTTTTATTAAATTATGATAATTATAAAACGAAACACACTTGTTTTTGTGAATTCAATATTATTACTATTTGACTTGATGGATTAGGAGTGAGTTATAATGAGCAATGGAGAATGGAGAATAACGTATCCCTTACTTTACCTGCAAAAATGAAGAGGTCTTACGGATTCACTATGCGACTTTTTTTCATAAATAATACTATTTTTAAAAATATTTTCCAAAATAGCACATCTGCAACTTTATTTACACAACTAGCACTGTTTACTGTTCACATAATAAAATAATATTATTTCGCGCAACTGTTTACTGTTTACGTATTAAAATAATATTATTTCGCGTAATGAACTCTCGCTCAAGCGAAGAAAACCTTCGCTTGAGCGAGGAAATCTGTAACAAAGGGGTAATCTCTGGTAAATTCTCGCTCAAGCGAAGAAACCCTTCGCTTGAGCGATAAAATCTGTAACGAAGGGGTAATCTCCGGTCAATTCTCGCTCAAGCGACGGATATTTTCGCTTGAGCGAAAAGTATGATCGATTATTATCCAATTATAGTCGATCACTTTGACATATATGACTTTAGATAGCGGTTATTTGGCCAACCGCTATCTAAACTACTACATTAGACAGCGGTTAAAGCCTAACCGCTATCTAATATATATTTTTAAAAGCGGTTGTTATCAACCGCTATCTAAGGTTACTCAAGCGAAAAACACATCGCTTGAGCGAGGACACCTGGAAAAATGGGGGATTCTCGGGTTCTGTCTCGCTCAAGCGACTTTATGAACGCTTGAGCGACAAGTGATTCTAATATGTGGTGAACCAAGTTATATTATTTGGCTAACTGCGTTTGACGTTTCGGCATTCGGTCAATACTCGCTCAAGCGATAAAGTCATCGCTTGAGCGACGAAGCCATCAAACAAGGGGGACTCTCGGGTTCTGTCTCGCTCAAGCGACGGGTACTTTCGCTTGAGCGAGAAGTTATTGAAATATGTGGTGGCCCAAGTTGCATTATGTGGCTAACTGCGTTGGACGTTTAGCTTGGTTAATTCTCGCTCAAGCGAAGAAACCCATCGCTTGAGCGAGGAAACCTGCAACTATTTACAATGCTGAGTCACCCACTGAAGTCAGGATTCCCATGTCTTTCTGATGTACACAAGTAAAGAATCCAATGCTGAGTTACCCACCTAAGTTAGGATTCCAATCTTGGATTCCCTGCATTGGGTTAGACAAAAGCAGAAGAATCCAAACATATTTAAAGAGATGTTGACCCACCCACTTTGCTTGGGTTTTGTGTGCGTCAGAAACCATGTGAGGGAGCATTGGATTCAAACCAATGGACTTCATTATAAATAGACCACTTTCATTCTTTGAAGTTCTCACATTGCACACTCCTAATCTGTGAAGCTGCAACAAATTTTTCATTGAAAGAGGGAGGCAGATAGATGCCATGATCAATGCTGGTCATGTATACTCTGAAATTTTGGTCACAAATTTAGAGGAAGCACAAACACAGGCAAACACGCATAGAGTCATATCTTTTGACAGGTCTACCACAAAATTTGTAGTAGAAGAAACACAAAACCCGCGTGTAGTTCGACCAGCAGGGAAGTTTGCAGTTCACCTTGATGAGTTATGGTGTGACTGTGGGAAATTCCAAAAATTTCACATGCCTTGTTCACATGTTCTTGCTGCATGCAAACATGCACACCATGACTTCAACAACTATATTAATTCAGTGTATACCTTACAACAAGTTTCAAAGGTATACGAAACACAATTTGGGTTATTGCGAAATGAAGAATATTGGCCAACATACACAGGACCTACTTTGTGTGCAAATCCAGAAATGAAAAGAACTTCAAAGGGCCGACCAAAATCAAGTCGTATAAGAACTGAGATGGACATTACAGAAAATCAAAATAGGATTAAAAAATGTTCATATTGTCATACCCCTGGTCATACCAGAAGAACATGTCCCAATGTTGCATGTGCATCTACTTCGCATCATTAGATTATGTTAGTTAAGAAATATCTCAATGTATGAATCTTAGGAGTTTTTCAATTAATTGAAAGTGATGAAGATCTTATTGAATCATTTAATAAAACGAAGATCTTGTGGGTTTGATGAAGTCAAAGGTTATTTAAGGAACTTTTTGCTAACTATTTTAATCTAATCAATTAAAACTTGTTGTTATCAATTAAAATAACTTAGAAAGTTTTGTGAAAAGTTTTGAAGAAACTCATTCTGCAGGAGCTGCATAATTCTGCAGGAGCTGCATAATCAAGCGAAGAATCGCCGCTTAAGCAAAAAACGCATAAGATAGTGGTTCTAGAACTAACAGCTATTAAAAGTACATTTTAGATAGCAGTTCTCTTTAAATATGTTTGGATTCTTCTGTTTTTGTCTAACCCAATGCAGGGAATCTAAGATTGGAATCCTAACTTAGGTGGGTAACTCAGCATTGGATTCTTTACTTGTGTGCATCAGAAAGACATGGGAATCCTGACTTCGGTGGGTGACTCAGCATTGTAAATAGTTGCAGGTTTCCTCGCTCAAGCGATGGGTTTCTAGCTTGAGCGAGAATTGACCATAGCTAAACGTCCAACGCAGTTAGCCACATAATGCAACTTGGGCCACCACATATTTCAATAACTTCTCGCTCAAGCGAAAGTACCCGTCGCTTGAGCGAGACAGAACCCGAGAGTCCCCCTTGTTTGATGGCTTCGTCGCTCAAGCGATGACTTTATCGCTTAAGCGAGTATTGACCGAATGCCGAAACGTCAAACGCAGTTAGCCAAATAATATAACTTGGTTCACCACATATTAGAATCACTTGTCGCTCAAGCGTTCATAAAGTCGCTTGAGCGAGACAGAACCCGAGAAACCCCCATTTTTCCAGGTGTCCTCGCTCAAGCGATGTGTTTTTCGCTTGAGTAACCTTAGATAGCGGTTGATAACAACCGCTTTTAAAAATATATATTAGATAGCGAGTTAGGCTTTAACCGCTTTCTAATGTAGTAGTTTAGATAGCGGTTGGCCAAATAACCGCTATCTAAAGTCGTATATGATCGACTATAATTGGATAATAATCGATCATACTTTTCGCTCAAGCGAAAATATCCTTCGCTTGAGCGAGAATTACCCCTTCGTTACAGATTTTATCGCTCAAGCGAAGGGTTTCTTCGCTTGAGCGAGAATTTACCCGAGATTATCCCTTTGTTACAGATTTACTCGCTCAAGCGAAAGTTTTCTTCGCTTGAGCGAGAGTTCATTACGCGAAATGATCGATCATAATATAAAATGATCGATTATTTTATTATGTGAACAGTAAACGATGCTAGTTGTGTAAATAAAGTTGCAGAGGTGCTATTTTGGAAAATATTTTTGAAAACAGTATTATTTATGAAAAAAAGTCTCACTATGCAGGGAGGATAGTTTGGTATTAAGAAAATAGGGCAGAGTTAGGAAGAGGTTGGTGGTGAAGAAACCTTGTTCCATGGAGAATGTCCTCTTCTGGGCACATGGAAAATTTCTAGACATTTTTAATGTATTTTATTAACTTTTTACCAGGTTCTCTAAATAAATCCTATCCATTCAATTTTAAATCAACATCCTCATTCGTATTAAGATTAGTAATTTATTAAAATTATTAAATTTAAAAGGATGAAGATGAAGGACTTTTTTTCATAAATAATACTGTTTTCAAAAATATTTTCCAAAATAGCACCTCCATGACTTTATTTACACAACTAGCACTGTTCATTGTTCACATAATAAAATAATCGATCATTTTATATTATGATCGATCATTTCGCGTAATGAATTCTCGCTCAAGCGAAGAAAACCTTCGCTTGAGCGAGTAAATCTGTAACAAAGGGGTAATCTCGGGTAAATTCTCGCTCAAGCGAAGAAACCCTTTGCTTGAGCGATAAAATCTGTAACGAAGGGGTAATTCTCGCTCAAGCGAAGGATATTTTCGCTTGAGCGAAAAGTATGATCGATTATTATCCAGTTATAGTCGATCATATACGACTTTAGATAGCGGTTATTTGGCCAACCGCTATCTAAACTACTACATTAGAAAGCGGTTAAAGCCTAACTGCTATCTAATATATATTTTTAAAAGCGGTTGTTATCAACCGCTATCTAAGGTTACTCAAGCGAAAAACACATCGCTTGAGCGAGGACACCTGGAAAAATGGGGGTTTCTCGGGTTCTATCTCGCTCAAGCGACTTTATGAACGCTTGAGCGACAAGTGATTCTAATATGTGGTGAACCAAGTTATATTATTTTGCTAACTGCGTTTGACGTTTCGGCATTCGGTCAATACTCGCTTAAGCGATAAAGTCATCACTTGAGCGACGAAGCCATCAAACAAGGGGGACTCTCGGGTTCTGTCTTGCTCAAGCGATGGGTACTTTCGCTTGAGCGAGAAGTTATTGAAATATGTGGTGGCCCAAGTTGCATTATGTGGCTAACTGCGTTGGACGTTTAGCTATGGTCAATTCTCGCTCAAGCTAGAAACCCATCGCTTGAGCGAGGAAACCTGCAACTATTTACAATGCTGAGTCACCCACCGAAGTCAGGATTCCCATGTCTTTCTGATGCACACAAGTAAAGAATCCAATGCTGAGTTACCCACCTAAGTTAGGATTCCAATCTTAGATTCCCTGCATTGGGTTAGACAAAAGCAGAAGAATCCAAACATATTTAAAGAGAACCGCTATCTAAAATGTACTTTTAATAGCTGTTAGTTCTAGAACCACTATCTTATGCGTTTTTCGCTTAAGCGGCGATTCTTCGCTTGATTATGTAGCTCCTGCAGAATTATGCAGCTCCTGCAGAATGAGTTTCTTCAAAACTTTTCACAAAACTTTCTAAGTTATTTTAATTGATAACAACAAGTTTTAATTGATTAGATTAATATAGTTAGCAAAAAGTTCCTTAAATAACCTTTGACTTCATCAAACCCACAAAATCTTCGTTTTATTAAATGATTCAATAAGATCTTCATCACTTTCAATTAATTGAAAAACTCCTAAGATTCATACATTCAATAAGATATTTCTTAACTCCTAAGATTCATACATTGAGATATTTCCTAAGATTCATCACTTTATCTCTTGAGCGAGTATTGACCGAATGCCGAAACGTCAAACGCAGTTAGCCAAATAATATAACTTGGTTCACCACATATTAGAATCACTTGTCGCTCAAGCGTTCATAAAGTCGCTTGAGCGAGACAGAACCCGAGAATCCCCCATTTTTCCAGGTGTCCTCGCTCAAGCGATGTGTTTTTCGCTTGAGTAACCTTAGATAGCGGTTGATAACAACCGCTTTTAAAAATATATATTAGATAGCGGTTAGGCTTTAACCGCTGTCTAATGCAGATAGTTTAGATAGCGGTTGGTCAAATAACCGTTATCTAAAGTCATATATGTCAAAGTGATTGACTATAATTGGATAATAATCGATCATACTTTTCGCTCAAGCGAAAATATCCATCGCTTGAGCGAGAATTGACCGGAGATTACCCCTTCGTTACAGATTTTATCGCTCAAGCGAAGGGTTTCTTCGCTTGAGCGAGAATTTACCCGAGATTACCCATTTGTTACAGATTTCCTCGCTCAAGCGAAGGTTTTCTTCGACTGAGCGAGAGTTCATTGCGCGAAATAATATTATTTTAATACGTAAATAGTAAACAGTTGCGCGAAATAATATTATTTTATTATGTGAACAGTAAACAGTGCTAGTGTAAATAAAGTTGCAGAGGTGCTATTTTGGAAAATATTTTTGAAAACAGTATTATTTATGAAATGAAAAAAAGTCGAAGATGAAGAATATTTTTATTAAATTATTGTTAGAGTAGATGTGAAATATAGAGAAATTAATAAGCTTAACCTATGTATACATGATGATGCATTAATCTGAGTATAGGTGTGGTAACAATGATTGGAAAGCCATCCCTTTCTCCGTTTGTCTCGCTCCCTCTGATTGATGGTCCAGTCGTTTGAAAGCTTTAAAACTCCCAGTTAGATCCAGCTCTATTGAGGGCGAGAGCCCAATGCTCGATAAACCAAACCAGTCACTTTCTACACAATAATTACTTATGTCAAGTGTTACTCATAGATTAAGGAGATTCTCAAGTGGCCTTTCCAGAGACAAACAAGAATAAGAGTATGTATACATAACTCACCCACAATGGTTACTGAGAAGCATCAAAATCATCAACAAAAATTACTTTTTTTTAATCTCATGGATTCGCGTACCCAAATTCTTGGATCATAATCGTACACATCAACATTTGAACATCTTTATGGAATGCAATTACTAATCATGTCATGTATTCCTTATTTTCTCATTTTTGGTTTTGAGTGGAAATTAAATAAGTTAGGAAAGTGTGAGTGATGGTGTGCATTAATATTTTATTTACGTGACCAATAATGGGGGAAAACAGAAATTATATCATTGTGATTGTTGTGGGGACCTGGTGTTAGTAGGGTCTATAAAGAGTGAGAATCTGATAATAATGATGTTTCCCACCGGCATGGTCACGGACAAAACCTATGTCCCCATAAAGTTTCTCGGGTCACTTCTTGTTATCATCCATGGTTGAATATTTAGATGGTGGTACAACAAACGCCGATATATACTTTTTGAATTTAAGCAAAGTGTGATAGTTAGAGAGTAAAAATTTGAAGAAGAAAAGAAGTAAACGGAATATCGAGTAACGAAAGTTGAACGAGGTTGAGTGGTAGCTTTAAACGGGTTAAGAAAAGTTAGAGAAGACCCCATGTCCATGTCTCGTACAAGTAAGTAGTCAAGCAAATTTAGCAGTTCTTCATTTATAATCATTGTCACCAAAGACTAACATTTTCAATAATGTCAGTTCTTTGAACGTGCATCAGAGAAGAAGAGGGAGGGTGAGGAATTGCAATGAAGATTCACCAAGTGAAGTCATGTTGATGCATCAAGGGAATGAATTAAGGTTTAGAACTACTTTTTAGAACAATTCTAAGATAATTAATTGATAAAAATAAACTTTTTATATCAGTTAAAATGGATATATTTATTTTCTTAAAAAAAATAAAAATTAACCCAAACTATTTATTATTTTTTTTCATTTTACTTATAAACTACTTTTTATAATTATTGATGCATATATATTAGTGATAATATATACTTTCAGTAACTTCTCTAACTACGTATATTCGCACAAGAGAATCAGAATTCTGCAGTTTTTCATCGATAAACGTAAAATACGCGTATAAGTTTTGTAAAATATTAATTTCTACAACTTGATGTAACCATTGTTGATCATCCACTCCAAACTCCAGTGGTTGTTGACGTTTTCGAAAGCCCAATAAGCCCACCCAAATGTTGCTCGCCCATAAACGTCTAACTGAGCCCTGCCGAATCTTTCATAATCATCTTTTGCAGCTCCGTTGACTTGCCATTCAGCAACCCATTCACCTTGATTTTAAATAATAATGTTTAGCTACTTTGAAGCTATAATTAAAAAATACTAGTAATAATTTTGAATTATTAACTTACCTACAAAAGTAAGAGGGCCATTTGAAGTTGTAACATGAGTGAGCTGTGATGAGCGATTGTTGTAGACGAAATCAATGTTCTGTTGGACAGTCATGCCACTGAATAGATATTGGAAGAGGTTGTAGTAGTGAACATCAATCACAGGTCGCATAAAACCATTTGTGAGAGGGAAGAGTTCCCTGGGATCTGCAGGTCCTAGCCTATTTGATAACACCACATAAGCTGTGGAAGAGCTTCGTAACCACCCTTATAGTACTTGTTCAAGGCCTCTAGTGTCACACCGGGTGAGAGAGGCTCATTTATTAGCCCAACTGCATAAAGGCTTGGGCTCTTTGCATACCTGCAATGCATCCAATATGGATCCGATTATATACCTGGCATGGAAAATTGCATATACCATGTTACAATTAGAACTACAACATATGATTGATGTATAAAACCTCGCTGTGAGGAAGTCTATAACATCAACTGTTTGTTGAATGGTTTCATCTGTTTTTCCCCATTCTAGTGAACCATCTCTTGAAGAACAGATGGATCATCATCTCCCCAACCGTTGACCTCTAATGCATCAGCAGTCACCACATCGTCTGTCTTTGCCTGCAACCGCCTCATCATCAATAATTGTGTCATGTGAAGAATACGATAAAATGTAATAATTGGTGTTAACCCAATAAGAACTAATAACTATTTTCATGTCAACTCAAACAATCTCTATCTATATACGGTGCCATTATTATTATTATTTTCATTTCCTTATTATTTCAACTTCTTTCACCCAATAAAAGTAGAAAAAACAAGAAGCAGTGGAAACAATCACCTGCGGGAATTATCCATTGGAAGCTCTGATTCGAACACGGTTCGAGTTACCACTTTCCTTTTCAACATGAAATGTCTTAGAATTAGTGGAAATATTGGAAACAGCAACGACTTTAACCCCATCTAAACCCACAAACTGTTTGTTGAACACCCTGAATCTGAAAGTGTTCTCGTCTAACCTCCACAACTGTACACAATATACCATCATGATCAAAATGTAACATGGAATCACTTTTTATCACAGTTGAGCTATAATCATTTAATGAATGAATATGGTCTCTCACTGAAAATGTTTCCCAACCGGAAGCGGCTGTGCGATTTGCAACTATGACGGTTCCTCCTCCGGACTCAGCGCAAAGATATTTTCGCGTCGTCACGGACTTGAACTGAAGACCAATTCCATCCTACAAAAATTGACAGAAAGATTTTCCATGAAAGAAGACAGCTTTAGACATATATGCCTAAGAAAATATGTACATATGATAATTGTGACACAATTATACATGTATTCACTGACCAAGAAGTCCTTATTTGGAATGCCATCAAAGAGAGAAGGTTTGATCCAACCTTCAGTCACCAACCAACCACCTAGATTAACTGCTTTCGCTCGAAACTCCGGATTTGGTCTTCCATGGGACAAGGAAAGAACACTGAACAAGGTGAGCAAGTTGAGAAGGCATATTTTAAGGTTGACACATCTCATCGTCATGATTAGATGTGTCTGTCTGTGTTCTTTGTCCCATTGAGATGATTTTGCTCACCAATTATGTGTATATAGGGAATGAAGAAGTGTGGTCTACAAACTCTGATCAATCACAGTTTTAAGTTGTGCTGAAGTTGTTGATTTTTTTTTTATTTTTTTTTTATAAATAATACGAAATTTAGACTGTTAGTTAATTTCTAACGAAATTACATATGAAGATTGTTTTAAGGTACACAACATAAGTTAAAAAAATTATTTAATAAAAGTTACTGTTGAAGTACATCACATATACAATTGCTACTACTTGTGTAAGAAATTGGTTTAATTTTTTTTTCAGGTTAAAAAATAGATTTATGGACAGGTAAAATTTGCTAAAAATAATAAAAATTCGTCGAAAAATACACATTCTCCACGAAAGAAAATTTGTTAAAATTTTTATTATAGATAAATATTAGATAAATCTATCAAAAAAATCATCATAAATAATTACTAATAGACTATTTCAAAGTAATTGTTACCGAAGAATATATTTACAAAATTTTTTATTTTATTGACTATACCAATTATCAATGAATTTTTGTCAATAATATTCAAATTTCTCTCCAACTCCATTCTATTATAACCATTTTCCTTACATAACATACATTTTATACCAATAATTAAATTTTCATCAAATTAGAATTGAATTAAAAATAAACTAATACACTATAACATATTATATGTAAACAATATTTTATAATTTGTTTAGAATCAGTGTCAATGGGAGAAAGAAAAGTTTACAGCATAATAAAGACAACAACAACAACAATATTTTCAACATGGACTTAAAAAACAACAACAATATGGACTTAAAAGACATGTAACCTAGTTTATGTAAACAAACAAAACATTATATATAGCCTAAAACACCACATGAATAGGACAATTAACTTAATAGCATACCAGTCACAATTAAAATGAAAAAAAGGATTCAAAATCACATTAAAAATGAAGGTACTTGAATGGCTTTTATGTTGAAGTATGTGCGGTAGCAACTATAATAACCGCTAGGTTCAATCTGTACAAAAATAATCACCATTAGCAACTAATTATCATAGATTATATAACTATTCATAAGCTATCATAATAATAGAATTTATATACTTGTTATATTTTACCTAAAGAGGGATGCACTAAAGTAGAACAATGGTTTTCATTGTGTTTATGACAATGTTGCCCAATACACATAGGTTGCTTCATGGTTTGTGAAAATACAATTAAGGTGTATTCCTTTTATAATAAGATGGCCAAAATGAATATTAAAATTATTCTATGTTGGACAGTTCAAACAAACCGTTATCAAACACGGGACAACTGAAAATTTGTATGCATCTTATCTTGTACATTTTGCCATAAGTTGAAACACTTGAACATGAATCTCACTTGCTAGTTCCTATCACTACATGCCTTTAGGTAAATCATTCAACTATTTTTAATATGTTAAAATTGTGGGTGTCAGACAATGGTAAAAATAGAATAAATCAGTATATGTGGGTCTCTTGTTGTTTTAGAATGAAATTGAGTGAGATTTGTTTTATTTTAGTTCAATTCTTCTATAGGAGTTTGTCTCGTCAACAAGCTTAACAAGCATGACTTCAAAAAAGAAGATATGTTTATTTGTCTTTGAGCTACTATATATTCAAATAAATAATAAATAAACATATGGTAATTATAGTTTACTTTATGGTTTACTATACTTGATTTTCTTATATCCCATATCCAATAAATGATAAATGAGCGTATGGTAATTGTAACACAATTTTTTAACTCATTTTTTTCATTTTCAACTGAACATTATGGTAATCCAATAGTCTTTTTACACAACATACAATATTTCAATCAAATATATACATCAATATAAAAACTTTGTGCCAATACTAAACATAGGTTTAAATAAATATATAAATCAATATAAGTCAGGAAACTTTGTGCCAATACTAAACATAGGTCTAAATATTAGACAACTACACATGTACACATGTATATTGAAATGTCCAAAGCCAATACTAAACATAGGTTTATTTTATTATTATTATTTATTTTTAATAATTTATTAATTTAAAATAATAATTAATTTTAATTATAAGATATTGGAATAAATGATTATTTAAAATTAAAAAAAATTAAATAAAATAATTTTATTTTTATTTTTATTTTTAAAAAAATTATTTTCTATAAAACGAGTTAGCCTATAAGTCTATGGGTTAATCTAGCCTAAATGGACTGAGCCAAAATAGATCTGATTTAATTTAGGCCATAAATTTAACTTTTACTTATTGTACTTCCATAATTTCTCCTTGCACCTCCATACCCCAAGACAAAACCTAAAATACTTTTCCTATAATTTTTTTTTTACCCTAATTCTTCTATTTGTTATAACTTCTGCACCTACATCCTCAACACTTCTTTCCTTTGGCTATTTGATTTTTTTGTTTTATCACCTCCATTGAAGGATTTTTCTAACCATTAAAGGTAAGTAATAGTTAATATTATGTATGAATTACATGTTTCTGCACTCAAATTGCATAAACATACCCAAATTACCCAATCTGAAATAATATCATAAAAATGATATTAAATTTCGAAACACTCAATCTGAAATGCATTCCTGGATTGACTTTTTTTGGAAATATATTTTGGAACACTTGTTTTGGAGGGTGCATTTCGGAAATCAATTCCAAAAAGATGGATCTGGAATGCATTTTCGGAAAATCATTTCCATAAATACATTACGAACAGTGCCTTCCATAATATATTTTTAGAAAATTAATTTCAGAAATATATTTTAAAACGTACTTTTTGGAATTTATTTCCGAAAAATCAATTTCAAAAATATATTCTGAAAAATGTGTTCGAAATATATTTTCAAAAAATGAATTTTGAAAATAAATTCTAGAAAATATGTTTCGAAATACATTTCAAGAATTCTATAGTTAAACGTGCTTGACTTGAGAGAAATTATAGAATGGGTGACTTCTGGGAAGTTCTCGAGAAAGTGTGAGTGAGGACAAAGTATACTGAAAAGTCTCGTATTGGGTTGTGAGAATAGTTGACAATTCCGTAGAAGTGGCTGGGAACATTACAAAATGCATTCCAGAAACACTTCCCATAACATGTTTTCGAAAAAAAAAAATCAGTTTTCTCACTCCTACAACGTGTTTTCAGAAAAGAAAAAAAAAATTGTAGCAAAACTTAAAAATCAGTCATCGAACAAAATCAGAAATAAATACTAATGAAAAAAATGAAAATAAATGTAAGAGTAAAAATAAAATAAAGATAAGTGTATGAGTAAAATGAGATTTAGTTTAATCGTGGAGTGTAAGGAGAAATTATGAAAATGCAATAAGTCCACATTTTTTTAGTTTAGGCTCACTTATTTCCCAATCTTTTAAACAGATTTATCGATCAAAGTCTATTTTTATTGGATTTATTGAAATCCTAATGAACTCTTAAACCATGATCTCGTATTAGGCTTGTATTCAATTCAACTCATCCACGCCTCGAGGAATACGGAGAATAATAAGGGTTTGGATTTGACCCTGCATTCAAGTTACTGTCATAACGTGAGAACTTTCAATTTCCTTATTCTTCGTGCGTGCGTGTGATACAACGAGTATAAAGTTGCAGAATATTTGCAGTGCTTATATATACTTCACTACTAATTTATCACACGTAAGAAACATAATACATAGGATATAGATACAGAATTCTCTTGAACTAACACTGATTAGAGTTTCTCTTTTGTCTTGTCTTTCAACACAAACAAGTCCTGCGACTGAGAAGAAGATGAACGTGGGACTAAGCTTTCTGATGTTTACGTGTGTTCTTCCAATGATGGTCTCAGCCATACGCCCCCACCTCACCCCTTTCTATGTAAAGGGTCGTGTCTATTGTGATCCTTGTCGTGCTGGTTCTGAGACATCCCTCACCACTTACATTGTTGGTAAGCCTTCTTCATCTTTGTTCTTTTACCACACTCCTCTCCTTACCACTCAAAAATTGTTACTTTTTCATGCAATACATACAACAACAACAAATTATGCTTTATATAATTTTTCTGTTTAAGTTTTTAACTAAAATTGCTTAACAATAAAATTAAATATTTTATTATGGATCTTATAGATGAATTATTTAAAACATAAAACAACTTTCTTTTAATTTTAAGCAATTTTCTTTATTTTTAAATAACTTAAATTTGAGATAATAAAATATTTACTTTTATTCTTAAACAAAGATCAACTTTTATTAGAGATGTTCTTACTTTCTTTATTAATATGACATTATTAAATTAAATAATAAGTAAAAAATATGTCTCTTTTGTAATTCGGCGTCAACTACTTATTATCATTTTATTCAAAATTACATAATTAAAACAAAAATCCATTGAATAAAAAGTTAAACTAATCAATATTTTTCAATTTTAACAAATCTCAATTGTGTTAATATTATACATCTTTCTATAGTAATATGTTTCGTTACATTTTTCATAAACATTTTAAAAAAGAGAAATAAACATAAACTTATGTCTAAATTTATTAAAAGTAAGATTTTTTTAAAATTACATATTAAAAAAATAGGAATGACCAAAGATCTATCTTTAACTATAAAAAATCAAACAAGAATATGATTCATCATAATTAACATAAATTAAAAATTTTAACTTATCCTACCATTTTTTTTATAAAATATAAATTTATATATTAAAAAAATAGGAATGTTTTCTAATTTTTTACTGGTTAATTAATAAATTTTATAGGATAAATTTAAAATATTTTTTCAATTATTTAATTATGATTAATAATTTAAATTAATTTATAAGTATTCAAGAATTTAAATTATATTATTATTGGATATTTATATAGTAAAAAAATATAATAAAACTATAATATTTTAAAATAATAGTTCTCTTTATTTTTATTTTAATATACGTATATATTTAAAAAATATATACGCGGATCAATTACAGATTCCACTCGATTTGTCTTTCTTTAAAAATAAATTTTGACACATTGTTTAATATTTTAACTTATGGAGAAATATGTATTTCAATTATATTTTTAATTTTTCAAAAACATACTCTCATATTTGTCGACTGAAAGAGGAATTATTTTTTATATAAAAGACATTTTGATTTCATTCCAGAATGCTACACCTGTGGCTTCTTATGACATGATCACTCCAATCTATTAATATTGATTGGTAGGTGTGGAGGTTACTCTGCAATGCAAGGACAAAATGAATGGCAACATTGTGTACAGCAAGAAGGATAAGAGTGATTCCTCGGGAACATACACCATTTTCGTGGACGCGAATCAAGCAAACCAAAATTGTGATGTGGGTCTCGTAACAAGTCCTTTACCTGACTGCAAAGAACCCAGTCCAGGACGTGACCACTCACGTGTCATTCTGAATCGCTTCAATGGTATTGCCACCAGTGATAGGTTTGTCAACAACTTGGGTTTCATGAAACAAAAGGTTGCATCTGCTTGTGCAAAGATTCTCAGGCCATACCCAGACTACGATGATGAATTAGTTCCACTCGATTCTTTTTTTTAATCTTTTGTTATCATTTCATCTTAGTGGCTACTAATTTCAATCATTGTAGGCAGCTTTTTCTTCGCTTTTGCATGCCCCTTATATAATTGGGATTGACAACTTTATTTAGTTTCAGGCTCTTCTCTATTTACACTTCTCAATTTACTATGGACAGTTCCTTCTTCTTTTTTATTATAAAAAATATTATAAAAACAATAAAAAAAAATTAGAATCTAGTTTTTATATCTTATTAAATCTTTAAATATGATTATCTTTACTCTCCATTTTGTTCATTCTTTGTACTATAATTTTTCACATCTTCATTTCAGAAAATATACTCTGAAATTTATTTTTGGATTTCTAGAATCATTTTTTTTAATATATTTTAAAAAAATACAATTTGAAAATACGTTTAAAAAATACTTTTTAAAACTTATTTTCAGAATAAATTTTTTAAAACAAATTTATACTAAAAATAATAATATTATTTTAAAATACGAGAGGGTTGGAAGAAAGAGACTTGTTATGTGTAACAAGACATATCCCTGATCCGTTTGTATTTGAATTGTAAATATTAATTTCGGCATCAATATTTATATCTAGAGAGGTTTTTGAAGAAATAAGATGGGGAAAGTAATAATGTTATGATAATAATAATTAAAAATATATTCTTATAAGTATTCTACTTTAAAATATCATTATTATAGAAATTAATTAAATCACGCTTTTAAATTAAGTTGAAGTCAAATTCTATTTTTTTAATAGAGATGGTCTTAAGGCATCTTTTTGAGTAAATATATTTTAATGAATAATTATTTTAAAAAATCAGCACAATTTGATTTTAATGATGAGTTGTGATAACTTTAAATTCTTTTAAAAAATCACAAACTTATAATAATTTTTAAAAATTGATGATATATTAGTTCTTGTTATTCTTTAAAACTTTTTCTTTGAACAGGAATGTTTTCTTTGATTATTCTTCCCCTAATACCATTTATCATTAGTATTGGATCAAGAACTTCGTTTATGTTTAACAAGAATTTTGTTATCATAATCTAAATAAATTAAGAACAACTAAGGTGAAACATATTTAAATGATCTTAATGTCCTAGAAAATTAGTTTCTTTACTTCCCACTGTAAAAACGAAACAGGAGCCTTAAATATCCACCAAGAGAAGCTCTAGACAAAGAATAAAAGGATTTTAAAAAAATAATAAAAACTAAACTAAATTTTTTTTTATCTTAAGTTAATTTTTCAATTCTCTTCTATAACTGTTCTAAATTTTTATTTTTAATTTGTGCATACATTAATTTTAGTTTATATAAAAAAAATCATTGTAAGAGTTTTTATTTTGACTTTTTTTTATAAAAAAAATGAAATAAACTTTTTCATAAATTAAAATTAGATTGTGTATAAATTAAAAAAAAATATTCTTTGGTATTAATAGAACCAAAAATTTAAGATATATATGCTTGTGCATACGGTAGGAATAAAGCTTAGAATTTTCTTAAATATGGATTAAAACTTAAAATGAAAAAAATAATCAAATGATTAATTGATTTATCTAATGTCAGGTTAATCCTTAAAATTATATTCTAATAATAGAATATATAGACTGATAGTGAAACTTTTTACGCATTCAAAATTAAAAAATAATAAATAAAAAAATCAAAGATGGAATCTCATTAAATCAATGTTCAAATAATCCATTTATCCAACTTTTTATTTTGTTTTTCTCTAACTAAAAAGACTTGGACTGTTGTGCTTGAGAATAATGGCTGCACACGTAGTTTTTGACAACAAAACCCTATCCGGTGTCAAAATAAAATAACTCTTTACCGAACTACATAAATTGTGCTGATAGAATTTTGGTACAAAACATATCAAACAACTAATTCTTCTGTTCTGCTCTGTGCCATTCATTATATTGACTCTTCTGCATTTTGAAGTGAGTTGTAGCAAATACTCAAATAACTCGTTTTTCCTCACAATAATCGACACCATTTTCTTTCATCAGTTAGTTGGTTGGTTTGAATAAATACGAGTAGCTAATGTATTACTCCGTCAACTACTACTACTTCCTTAAAAATTGCATTGCCTCCACCATCACCTCATTTTCTTCGCCACCACCCTCTTGTAAAAGGTGGCCAATAAATGTTCCTGCCTACTATCTCTTTCTCTCAATATATGTACATACTCTCCTCACTTTCACTTCACTTTCACATAAGTATATCAGTACATTTTTTTTTCTTGCTGTTTTCTTCGGCTAATTGTTGCTGGTAAGCTGAATGAATCACTCTCATGTAGAAAACAGAAGGGTCTTTTATGCTTTTTTCTCTCCTCGCGTGTCTTAACCCCGGCGCTAACGTGATTTTTTGTATGCATCCTCATAGATTTTCATTTTTTTAATAAGGGGTGTTTCGATTTCCCTATGTTTCACTTTCTTTTCCTGTCATTTCGGCATTATTGATGATCAACAACAGCATGTCTTCTAAGCTTGTGAGAGCTTTCTTTGTTTCTTTTCCATTGATTGATTCAAACATCGAGGGTACGTTTTGATGCTAATATGAAAAATAAACATCTACATTCATGATGAATAGTTTGTTTTCAATCTACAGAGAATGGCTGCTGGAGTGTATAACCAAGCAATTGGGGCTTTTCAATCCCATTCTCTCGTCAACAATTTTAATCATCAGCAGAAGTTCAACAATATTGGAAGACTGGTGGTCACAAAGGATTTTATCAGCAGTAACTGTTTGTCAAGAAAGAATTTTAGTGTAATTCAATGTATAGCTTCTCAAACATCTGAGGTTGACACAGCATCATCCTCTTCAAGAAGCAAAACTAGTGCCAGAGACACTCACACAAAGTCAAGTAAGACAAACTCTGCTCTCAATTGACATTCAGTATTGCTTAACATGTTTGTGTCAAAGCTTATTCATGTGGATTGCACCTTGAAGTTTGATTAACCATGTTTTAGTTGATTGCCACATCCAAAAAAGTTGAAACCATCGGATGTCTTCTAACTGCTATTCAATTTATTCCTACCCAGATGAAGCAGCTTTGATCCTTGTTCGACACGGCGAGTCCTTGTGGAATGAAAAGAACTTGTTCACAGGTTGTGTTGATGTGCCTCTAAGCAAGAAGGGTATAGATGAGGCAATTGAAGCAGGCAAAAGAATTAGCAGTATTCCTGTAGATCTCATTTTTACATCTGCTTTAATTCGAGCACAAATGACAGCCATGCTTGCCATGACACAGCACCGCCGCAGGAAGGTAACATGAATACTTCCAGTGTTAAAAATAGACATAACATATCAACTAACTTTTACTCGAGAAAGTTCAGAGCATATGCATAAGCATTGGCTGTACCTAACAACCAGTGCTTAATTATGAAGGCAGGGGAGTTTAACTGTACTTATATAGGTATCATAATCTAAAACATAAAAATTGTTAGGTTATGCGATATATATTGCAGATATATTTTTATGTAGTACTGCATTAATCTGTAGTTTAAAATATTTGAAGTATATTCATTTGCTACAATATTTGTAGTTTAAATGCATTTGTCTAAACTATTAGTGATCAAACTTCCTGCAGGTGCCCATCATAGTGCACAATGAGAGTGAACAAGCAAGGGAATGGAGTCAAATTTTTGGTGAAGATACAAGAAAGCATTCCATTCCAGTCATAACAGCTTGGCAATTGAATGAAAGAATGTAGTAATCTTTTTCCTACTTTCAATGTTTGCAACTCCTTCTTTACAAACTTGTGTACAAAATGTAGTCTATATATACCATACTTGTTATCATTTCAGGTATGGGGGACTACAGGGTCTCAATAAGCTACAAACAGCAGAAAGGTATGGGAAGGAAAAAGTACATGAGTGGCGTCGAAGTTATAGCATACCTCCCCCAAATGGTGAAAGTTTGGAAATGTGTGCTGAAAGGGCAGTTGCATATTTTAGAGACCAAGTATGCGCTTGTTTAGATTCTTTGTATCATGTTCTTTTTTATAAAAAATAAAAATAAAAAATAAAAAGGAACAACGTATTAGTAACATGACATGATGACAATCTCCTTTTTTTTTCTTTTTCTCTTTTTATGCTGTTATATTCTACATGTTCTGTCATTATAATAATTAATAAGTCAAAGTGTTGTGTGTTAAAACTTGATATTGTAGCATTTATAAGGAGCTCACTCCATTGACATTATACTGTAGATTGAACCTCAACTCTTATCTGGAAAGAATATTATGATTTCAGCTCATGGGAATTCACTGAGATCCATTATTATGTATCTTGACAAACTAACTTCCCAAGAGGTGATTGGTCAAGTGTTCAGAATCATCACAATTTCTATGTTAACATGTCATAAATAGCCATGATTTTACTTTTATTTCACATTTTGACAGGTGATTAGTTTAGAATTGTCAACTGGAATTCCAATGCTTTATATTTTCAAAGAAGGAAGATTCATTAGGAGGGGGAGTCCAATAGGACCAACCGAAGCTGGAGTTTATGCCTACACTAGGGTAGGCACCTATATTATACTTCATTTCATCTTGCTATATCATGATTCCTCTATTAGAAGCTTTTATTTAAGAATTGATATATGTTGATTTGGAAAGATGAAATAGCACCTGTAACCACAAGAAACATATGTAAAGAATAAATTTCAAAATAGTTTCATTATTGAGAGCTAGCTATGGTTTAAAACTACTAGCTTATCTCTTGTGAATTGATAATACAAGGTCTGTGCTTCCATATTCAGCACCTTTTTCTGTCACCAAATGTTTATTTCTTTGGTTCTTTTCAAAAGAAAAAAGTTCAAAGATAAGTACAAACTTTTAGTCAGGGACCAGGTATTATGTTGGTAAAATTATGTTCGAGTTTTTCATTTCCTCAAATCGTGTTAACCAAATATCCAAGGCACTGATAATGTATTTACCTGGTTATAGCGTTTGGCTCTTTACCGGCAGAGGTTGGACGATGTGCTTCAATAATGCTTTTTTAAGGTTAGATAATAGATATACACCCACTTTCATCTGTTCATGCTTCTTTCTTAGTCTACATTTTTTTGGTGCTCTTTTATTATCATTTTATTATCTTCGTTTCAGGGAATATACATCACACACGTGAATCATCTGGATAGTAGAGTTACAAGAGGGGTAAAACAATATTTTATCGATATTAGTTATATTGACCATAAAAAATATCTTAAAATTATATTGCTTGAAAACTTTAGTACATATTTTGAGTTTTTAACAGTTTTGAGCTAGTGGATCAGAATCCATGCTCCACTCTAGTATTGTTTTCATATGGTGAATGAGTAATTGCTTCCATTTGCCTAAATAAATAGATCATTGAATCTTAGAAATGGCACGTGTAGTACACAAATTGTAAGCGAGTAGCAATGTGAAATTTTACTGGAAATATTGAATGTTTTTAGTATTTTTTTTGTCCTTTATAATTTTTTATTTTTAGTTTTAAAGCAATTTAGTTAATATTCGTACTGGAATTGTGCCCATAGTATATGTATATGTAGAAAGAGAACGAGAAAAAGGGGAAGCTTGAAGAAAAAGGAAAATCCTTGTGTATATTAGAAAAGGAAGAAAAATAGGAAAGGAAAGAGAGGGTAAGACAATGGTAGAATAAGAAGTGAAAAGAAAAGAAAAACTATTCAGGTAACAAGGTAAGAGAGGGGGAAAGAGGTATATCAACAGTATAATCATATGGATGAATTATTGTCAAGATATACAACTTATCAATTGCAGTATAGTATTTCAATTAAATAAAAGTCGATCTGACATGGAATGATTTTAATAAAAATTCTCAATTATATGCTTACTAAGTGGATTAAAATAAATTGAGTTTTGCATAAAGATTTGAATTAAAATTTAATGACAAATAATTATAAATTGTTGAGAAAAAATCAATTAAAGATATTTAAGATTGACTTCCTTTCTTATCTCTCTTTTGTAATGACTATATCAATTAAGAACATTAATTAACCTAATAATGTTGATGTCACCTACTCAAATCATTCATGTTGATTCCTCACACATGAAATTCATAAGAAAACCTAATAAATGTTGATTCCTCACACAATTAGGAGATTTTCCAACATTAAGTTTAAGGTGTTAAACAATTGATACATTCATTTCATTCCTAACAATTAACGTAACAAATATTCTTATCATGATCTAGGGTTCAAGATATATTTTCCAATCATATCCTAAACATCAAGAATAAATCATTCCAAAGCACAAAGGATAAGAATAACAACGTCAAAACATAGATTAATATCTCAAAATATCACCATGATACAAAAGAGTTCAAAGGAAGTGCACCAAATCCTAAGAGAATGAAATTAGTCACTCATGTTGGCCATTACAATGTTCCAAATGTGGAAGAAGTGAAGAATTGACGAAAATTAGACGAAACCTAGCAGTAATAGCGCCTCTTCTCCTCAAAACCGTTTGTTTTTCTCAAAACACATCTTATCTTTTTATAAGAAAAATTGAGTCTCGTGTATTTCGCTCAAGTGAAAGTTTTCTATTTTCACTTGAGCGAGGGAATTTCAGAGAAGAATAATTAACATTCGCTCAAGCGAATTTAACGGCGCTTGAGCAACTGACTTTCAGAGAAGAATAACTGACATTCTATACTGAAAATCTTCTTCTTTCTTCCCGTTTTACTCCAATTATGCTGACAATTATGCTCATTACTCTTGTATCAAGATATTCTCGAATTTATCCTACATTGGAAGAAAAATATATTAGAATTAATATAAGTTAAGTGATTTCATAACCATTCAAAGCATAATTATATAACTTTTTACTACTTAACAATAATTGCTCTAAATCCTAACTAAATTATTTTGTTGTATTTGATATGGGTAACGGGTAACTTAGGATTCAATTCTTTTTGTGTCGTACATCATCTACATACTTTTCGAACGTATGCCTCATGAGATTTTTTTTTAGATGTCTCACTCACAAACAGTTATGTTCTCACATTCTAACTTTTTTTCATACGAATATTTGAGAAAAAAAAATAAATTTCTGAGTTAAAATTAACTTGTGCACTTAAAAATAAAAGTTTAGAGAAAGCCTTATAGAGAAGTTGGACTAAACATACTCTATGTTATTCTTATATTAATGATGTTCTCAGATTTTTCTTATATTGTGATGTGATGTTTAATTTAACTAAAACATGTTTCCATTTAAATAGTGTTTTAACTAAAAAAACATGTTTATGTTTTCGTACTTTTTAACTTCGAACCTGAAACAACAATTTTTCCATCGTGCAATAGAGAGAGAGAGAGAGAGAGAGAAAGAGAATGGGATGATGAGAGAGTTTGCGGAGGAGAGGGGGATAGAGTGCGCGGAAAATGTGTAGAATAGGAATTTTAGATCAACAAAAACAAAAGATGCGATGTAAACATAACATAAAAGGGATGAAAAGGAGCATCGATAACCCCATATATAGTACTTGTCTAGAGGAGAGGAGGAAAAAGAGGCCACGGAAAAGCAAAGATCTATTCTTTTTGTGTTCTATAAAAATTGGAAAAAGTTAGTTTGAACTGTAAAAAAAAGTCCGCTCGATTTAACCTTTCTGTAATGAAAGGGGACACTTCCGTGATTAGATAATCTAGAATGTAAAACTTTCACTCCGGATTGATCTTTCTAATATAATAAAAAGGCGATGTATATTGCTTTTTATAGGGGAAGAATAAAAAAAGGCCGAAAGAAAAAGAGAATGGATGGATAAGGCCTACGAGAAAAAAGACCAAAATTAAAATGAGGGAAAAAAAAAAAAAGAGAGAAAATGACAAATGGCAGCCGACGATGGTTAAAAGAGAAAATCGTTTTCTTCTTTCTCATCAGCAATTTATTGTATTGGGACAAGGTTCATCTTTCGAACCGAGAGAGTTCATCTTGGTCAAGGTAGTTAGGAACTTAAGATAGACATGAAAAGATTTAAAGCACACATGGTCTAATACTACAACTTGGTTGAGATAAATCAAATGTATAAAATAAAAAGGAATATATCTACGGTTGGTTTGATTTTAAATACCTTATAGTCTCAACTATTTTTAAATCAATGGTGAATGTAGGGTAATACGAACCTGCTTGCTATAAATAACTTGTCCATCCACCGAGGATGGGAAAAAAATTGTCTACCACAAGAGCAGCAATACACTCCTGAATGCACAAGCAAGCATTCCATGCATGTTTTATAGGTGAAAAACTAGAATTGCCAAAGCAAAAACATCTGTGATCACGTTAAGTCCAGCATCAAGTTAACAAAAGGTCTCTTGATTCTAACTTCAAAATACAATGTCACAGCATCATGATACCCCCACTGCCTGTATGTTTTTTCAAAGGAATGTAATTTCTCATTTTAATCTGCACTGATATTTCTTTCTCCTTCATTAACCAAGCTTTTCTGGCCCGGGTTAATGATACCTGTGTCCACCTCGGGGTCAGGGGAAGAGTTTAGTTTCTCATTGTCCGAAGCATCAGTATCTGACTCTAACCTAGTAGAATCTAAAGAAGGAACATGATTTGGAACTGATGATGGAGAGTTTTCCCTACTCCAGAAAGCAGGAATCTTCTTGTCATCCTCTTTCATTCTATCAGCATATTTATTTATGTCAAATCCTGTATCATCTTTTCCACCAAATGCAGATTCAAGTTGGTCAAAATCAAACAAATCCTCCATAATCTTCTTGGTGTTCTGATCGTCAGAGTATGCGAACTTGACTTTATTATAAGTCTTAAGCTCTAATATCGGCTTTACCATCTGCAGAAATACACATTTTACCATAAGACAATGTACGACATTAATGATGAGAATTATTAGCAGCTATAAATAAACACACTAATGAAGAAAGATGAAAACTTGTATTCTGTCCATGACAGACACACACAAAGGGAGGGAAAAATAAAGCTTGGATCCAGAGCTTCAATTCTGGACCAAATGGACTCCATTTTCATCTCATCTTGAGTGGCTTAATACACCTTTACAGGAGTTTCTCGACAATAAAACATCATTTTTGGACTCACTTTAGTCTAGAATCTAAAGTAGTTGCACTACATTATCAACATATGGCTTCATTCAATACTTCACAAAATCAAAATAGATAGACAGGACTAAAAGGAAAGAGGCATGAAGTGAGATAAGAAAAACATTCATTTAATTACCATGAAAAATGGCTCAAAGAACTTAGGTGCGTTGTAAAGTATTGCAAGACCCAGGCGTTCAGGATAATGTTCTTGTAATACATGGGCAGTTTCACGCGTAACCTTGATTGATATATGTGACATATTGAAACCCTGGAAATCAATCAACCAGACCATTTGTTCTTGTTCTGGTGGAAGATTAACAATAGCATTCTCCATGCAGTATACCAAATATTTAATTTGTCCTTTAGTTGACTTTGAGTTCTGCACCCAAAAAAGAAAGAAAAAAAGTTGAAACATGAATAACATTCCTCTACAAAAAAAATATAAGACTTTAATCAGATATGCAGGTACAATCTATTAAATCTGATATCTGTGTCAATGCAGGGAGCATAGGAATGTTTTCTGTTGGAAACAATATAAGTCAGTTTTGATTTAATTTCAAATATGGTATCAAAGTCTATCTAGTCTTCAAGTCAAGCCAAATGCATATGTTCAATCCTATGTGTCCAGGTTTAGTCTAATAATGTGATATCAGAATCTATCTAGTCTTAAACATGGATAACCAACAAATGTTGTCTTGCAAATTTCATACTCTAAATGCCAAGTCTTAGGAATAAGTGGAGGGGAATGTGAAGATGTTCCACATAGATTAGGAATTTGGCAGAAATTAAACCTGAAATGTTAGGTGGACAAAATATGTTTGAATCGATCTCTCATTCCCATCCTACCATTTACATTTATTTTCACATCCGACCTAGAGATAAATATGGAGGTCAGAACTGATTTTCAGAAGATACCTGTCGACCAGGTCTCATTACTAGGACAGTTCGCCCTTGCTTGTCAATATAATTGGATCTGTATATTTTTCCTGTCTCTGCTTCATGAGCAACATCTTCCTGCATCAACAAAAAATATACATCAAACAACTTCCATCAAAAGATAATTACGGAAAGAGTGATGGTTTGACATAACTATTCAGATCATTAACATTATACGTGAGTCAGTAGATAAAAGTGTTAAAAGAACTCATTTAGACAATATGGTATTCAGTTGACAGTAGTTCGGACAAGATATTTATCAGAATCAGATATCCACACAAGGAAAATGGATCCAGTTAAGAACCTTTAATAATGTTTATTAAAGGTAAACAAGGGAATAAATGCAACACAAAATAATCAGGTCAACATAACTACATAGAAAGATTTTTGTTAGAAATAGCAATACCAAGGACAGATTCTTCCCTGCAATGCATTACGTCTAAAAAGTCAGACAAAATAAAAATGATGCAAGGGAGCCACTCACCCAACGGATTTCTTCCGGTTTGTTTTCTTCTCTCCATTTGAGGGTCAGTTTCAACATTTTAGCTGCTTTCTTGACATTCCAATTCCGAGCCCTTAAATACCTCGAGATGCAGGCATCAGAACAAAAAATGGATGCCTTACCAGACTGTGGCCCAATTAACCTTCTCACCTCATTGATCTAGAAGGAAGCAAATTATTATGAGCTATAACGCTCCTTTGCTCAAAAGGTTGTAGTTTAATATTTACAAATTACCTCTCAAAACAAGGAAAGAATATCATGGATACACCAAGAAAAAAATTACTGGACATACCAATGCCTGCTGTTCTGGTGATGTTAACATTTTCTCCTGGCCGTAAGAGGCCATTTTCTTTGGCTCCACACTCATATTGGTCTGGTAGAGACTCTCACTAAAGATCAAGATAGAATACTGCAGAAGACAATGCCAATTTATCAGTAAGTACTCACCCATCTTCAAAATAATTACAGCATACCAGAGTCTAGAAACAAAGCTACAATTTTATTCAATAGCTCATCTCGCAGACAGGCTATTATTCTTGTATAATTACAAGCTGTAAAGACAACAAATTGTGTGCCACTCAATGAAATTATGATAGCTAAACTTTGACAATGTGAAAGAGAATCCATGGGAGATATTTTTTACTCTGGTTTATTTGTTTCATAAAATGACACCATTCATTTACTCAGGATAGTTACTTATGGGTAAACAATATATATTAGAGGTTCGTCATAAATTTAAATAATACAATTTTCTCTTCATATAAAACCTGGATAGAGATATGACATGAGACACAACTACATATAATGTAGTACAGAGATACAATGCGACACAAGTAGAGGAAAACAATTAAAAATTATAGGACATAGCATGGCCAGAATACAATAAATACATTAACAAAAAACACAAATAACTGGAATATAACAATTGGGAGCAAAACTACATTATGGCAAATGGGAGGGTGAGGGGACCACAATCCAAAGCAATAAGAACAACAAAATAGACCATTAGATTATAACTTTGAATCTTGTTTATGGTTGTATGACCTAGATTTCTAGTTCTCATTTTTTTCACAATAAGAGTTTTCGCTTGATTTGCCCCCATATGCGCATGTGAGAGTGTGTGATGCAACCAACTAAACTAGTTACTAATTTTCTTAGTTTCACCTGTGCTTGGAAGAATGACACAACAAAAATACCAGTCAAACTTAATCAATGTTTACTTCATATTTCATCAAAAACCAGTTGCTCATAAAGGAAACACAAGTAATCTGCTGCAGGCTCAAGAGAATCTTGATAGACTAGACTTTAGAGTCTGCCCATTTTCACCCAATCGAGACTCAGAAGAGCACAAATAACTAACATCTAATCCTTGTTACATCTTGTCAAAAAGTTTAATCTTATGATGCATGCACGAGTATCTATTGGAAATCTAAGATAAAAACTAGTATTACGTGGGGATATCATATTTCTTAAATTTACGATGTGAGTACAATAAGATATATAGAACAGAAAGAGTCTTGCCCACTAGTGATATTATCTACATTAATTGCACAAAATCATTAGACTCGATTAAAAATCAAATTGTCATGGACATTATTCATGGTCAAATTTTTCTTTACAATTTTCATTATTCAATAACAAAAATAATAACAATAATTATATACGCATACTTTTATGAAAAAGAAAAAAAAATCATCGCAAAACAATGTCAATAAGAAATAAATAGTGAGGCGATTACATGATGAATGCGGTAAAGTGGAGAACATAGTTTTTATTTTTATATTTTAAGCATTAATCATTTCAAACAAAATAGAAGGTTAGCTTTTTACAAAATTCTCATGATATATCACTTTTGTTGGGACAAAATTAAAAAATTAAAATTACAGGATTCAAGCTAACAACATCTCCGACTGAGAATCTTCTATAGTTACATATATGGGGTACAGAAAATATATTTCAATGTCTAAATTTTTTTTCTGAAATCACAAATCTTTCCCAAATTCAAAAGCTGGTTGAACTAGTTTGACTTAGATCCAGCCATGTTTCGTATTCAAACATTATAGGGCCAATCATGATTCAACCACAAATGTAATATATTGAATAAATCGAACCACGACCATAAGGTCTAGCCAATTCAATCACCCCTCGGTTCTGCAACAAGAGTTCAACACAGATTCGTTGTTTCATCCCTCAGTAAAATGAAAATAAATAAATAGATAACCCTGTAGTTACGAAAGAGAGCTTTGGCGCATAGAGTGGTATTTTTCTTGAGTTGATGCCAGACTACCGTAAAACACAAATGGGTACCAAAATTGACCAGAGGCTGATATCCAGGGTTCAGATTCGGAAATCTAAAGGAGATTCCAATATTCATATAATTAGCAAAAGGATTTCAAAGAATGTGGATTCGAATAAGCACTGAGAGAAAGGAGCCACGAGAACGAAATTCGGAGAAAACAATGAGAGTAGATGGCTAACCTGAGCGTCTTTGGTGCGATTGTATCTGAGGTCGATGGAGAACGACGAATACCCTCAGATAATGGAGGAAGTCAACGGAGTTTCTTTTGATGTGTATAAGGTAATGAAATGAGAAAATGAAAATGAAAATATGAAAATGAAAATGAAAAGAAAATGAATTGGAGATAGCTTTTAGCTATGCTGACGGAGGAAGGTCTGTGAATGATTCCAAGACTTGTTTAGCGCTCAAGCAGATTATGTGATGTCGAACTGAATCCCTGTGATGACCCCACGTGTAACCAACCCATCCCCTGTCACATTTTCAACTCTTTTTCATCTGGTCCCTTCTAATTAATTAGCACATGATCAAATGAATATAAATAAAAAAGTTAATGTAAAATAATTTACAATACAATAATTGATAAATTCAAATATTCACAACAACAACTTATAAGATTAATATATATATATATATATATATATGTAAATTATATTTAAATATATTATAATTATTTTTTCTAACTACGATTTGAATCAATCAATTTTTTTAGATAGGTTTAATTTTGAAAAGATTAAATGTCAAGATATGTAATCAATTAATGTAAGATTTATTCATTTAATTAATATTTTGAATTTGAATTCTTTTATTGTACAATGTAGTTAGATATTAAAAATATATCATTTTTAATAGGCTGATTTGAAAATAAAGTTAAAGTGATTTCAATTATACAAATATTATTTTAAGTAATTACAATATCAATCAAATATATACAATAATTTAATTAAGATGTATTAATGATGTAAAAGTTTTTTAAGGGTAGATGTATATTATATTATGTATGATAAATTTATTAATTTTATAATAATTAATTTTAAATTTACATGTAAAATTATTTTTTATCAGTTAACAAAGTAAAATTATATATACAAATTAAAATTTACATTTAATATAAAAAAAAACAAAAAATATATATAAAGCAAGAGGTTGGTCGTGGAAGAGTAGCAGGTAATAAATTAAAGGCAATCTTACCAACTCCAACACTATTTTGGAAAGATTTTGATGTAATTAAGGCCATACTTATGACTTAAAAACTGTATTATTAAATGAATAAATTATGAATGATTTTTTTGTCAGTACTTAAATTATATAAATGTTATTTATAATAAATATATCTTTAATAATTGTATCATAATGTATATTATATATAGATGTTTAATTCTCATTGATAATATATTTTGAAAACTGAATATCTATAAAATATAATAATGTTAATTTAATTATGTGAAAAATTTCATACATATCAACGTTGTGATTGAAAAATTTATCTTAATTGTTTTTTTTTTCTTATAAAATATATTAGAGCAGTGCCAAACAACTATCTCATATAACCCTTTTTTATTAATATAATAATAATAATTATAAGATTTAATACAAATAAAAATAAATTAAAATTATTATTATAATATTAAAAATGAATTATTTTTAAAATTGAATGAATTTAGGTTCTCAAATTATCCTTTCCGAATGTATTAATCATTGTTTAGTTTTTTTTTTAAGTTACCTCCCTCTTAAATTATAATCCAATAATAATTTTTTTAAAATAAACCAGTAAATTGTTTATTGATGTATTATACATGGACATATTTTAACATCAAAACTTAAGATATAAATTGAAAGAGAATTATACACAAGTAAACTATAAACAGTGTGACGATGGATTAATGTCTTACACAAAAATAAACTATAATACAATGTGTTTTCATTAATAATAATAATAATAAATATTTATTTTAGAAAAAATACATTTAAATTATTATATAAATAAATTCAATATATATAAATTTTACTTTTCCATCAAAACAAAAATCGAAAACAGCATAATTGTCTTTATGTCTTCTCATAATAAATTATTCTTTTCATCTTGCGTTGTTTTGGTATTTATGAAAACATTAGCACGCCTAAATACAATTCTCCTTAAAAGAAACAGGAATATCAATAAAGAGGGATTATCATGTATTTAATTTAAAACTAAAAACATGGTCTTTATATATATATATATATATATATATATATATATATATATATATATATATATATATATATATATATATATATATATATATTCTAATTATAACACAAGTTTAAAGTTTTGTGTAATAATTCGAAGATCCTCTTATTAACATCATATATTATTAATAATACAACTTGTTTCTTCCATTATATACATTAGTTATATATAAAAGATAAAAAAAATTAACAATTAAGTCCTTTAAACTTATTAAGATTTTAAAAATGTTTTAAATCATTATTATTGAGAATAGTTAACATTTAGTCATATTTAAATAATAATAATTTGTTACTTATAAATTAAAATATTAATAATATCACTTATGATAGTTGTAATCTTTTATTTAATATTTAAGTTTATATTAAATAGGATGCTGCAATTATTAATATTATCTATATTTTAATTTATAAGTAACAAATTATTATTATTTAAATAAGACTAAATATTATTTAGATAATTAAAATATTAATATATTTAAAGTACTTAATTGTTAATTTTTTATATATATAACTTAGATAATGGAGAAAACAAGTATTATTAATAATATATGTGATGTTAATAAGAGCATCCGTTTGAATTATTACACAAAGCTTTCAACTTTTTCCATAATTATATATATATATATATATATATATATATATATATATATATATATATATATATATATAAAGATCATATTTTTAGCTTTAAATTAAATAAATGTATAGAAGGACCTTCTTATATAAATCTTCTAAAGCAGGTTGACTTATCTATAGTATTGTAAGACAAGTTTTCTATCAACATTTAATTGAGATCCTTGTAAGCATATTATAATAAAAATAATATAAGAATTATTAAATATATTGATAACTTTAATTTCATTGTATTGTTCAAAATTGACACTATATAAGTTAAATATATTTTAGTCAAAATTAAATAGAAAAAATATAAAACAGTATAAATTTAATAAAAAAATACAAAATTTAATTTTGATTTTATAAATTAAATTTAAATTTATTTAATTTTATATAATTAAATTATTATTATAAAGTTTTGAAATTTATTTTCTAAAATTTATAATTCAAAGAATATATTTTATTAAATTATTATAAAAAAAATCAAATTCCACCAAATTGTAGTTGTTATTTTTTAAAACGAAAAATTTTATATTCCAAACGACATTCAAAATACGGTAATAATGAAAGTTAAAAAAAAAAATCTATCCTTTTAAAGCGTAAGAGACCGTGCATATATTTTCATTGTGTCCAAATAATATAAAATATAAAACATCATTATTTAAAACGTATCCATTCGTGGTTCAATATTCTAAATTGAGACTAATCATTTTCGTCAGGTGTGCCGAAATGTCAGAAGCTTTTAATGCACTATTTTTTACTCTCAACATCAAATCACCCGCCAAATTTGAATTTTGTTCAGTTGCATTTAAAATTGGATCCATTACATGTGCTAATATAGCAAAGTAAATAGTGGTATAAAATTATTAAAATAGGTATATTTTATTATTATCAAAACTAGTTTTCTGTTATAAAATTATGTCGTATAATCATTAAATAAAAAGTAAATCTCACAGTTTTGATCATTTTTAATAAATTTTAATTAATACAAGATATATTTAAAAGAATGTGTTAATTGGTGCTTCTGACATTTTTTTAATTATATACGTATTTTATTATATTATATTTAATTAATATTTTATTTCTACTGTTGTTTTAGTGTAATATTTAAATTATTTTTTATCTAATTTATTTAGGTTGTAAACTTATCAACGAATCTGTTTAAAAAATTTTAAAATATTATTTTATATATTATAATTATTATATAAACTAAAATTTTAATGAAATTTAAATCTAAAAATAAATATTTTATTTCATTAAAATTAATTTTTGATTTTTAAAACATACTAATATAATTCATTAATTATTTATTGAGTTGACATAAGACCGCAACTAAAAGTATAATTTGTTTTGAAATACTAACTAAATGATACTCTCAAGTTATAAAAATAGTATATGTAAAATACAATTTTGAAGGGTTATACCTATATGTTTACAATCTATTGGTTTAAAGATGTAATCATAATATATTTAAAAGAATTTGAATAAATTTATTATTTAATAAGATTGAATATAAAAAATTAATTTTGAAAGGTTACATCTATATGTTTGCAAGGTTTAAAGATGAAATTATAATATATTTAAAAAATTTTGAATAAATTTATTATTTGATAAGATTGAATATAAAAAAATAAATAATAATTTTTTCAGATTAAAATATTTTTATTATTATAATAGATAAATTAAGTAGATATGATAATTATGATATAGTTAAATATAAAAATGTCAATTAATTTATATTGTATATAATATTTAAATATATTAATATTATTTTATATATAAGTATTATTAAAATTATAAAATATATTAATTATAAAATATTTTTTTGTTGTAGTTTTAATTTATATATTTAAAATTTTTTATATTTTGAATGAATATTTATCAAAGAAAAATTGTATTACCTTACTAATAATTTATAAGTTATGTATATAAATTACAGTTATCTAAAATACTAACAAAAAAGAACAGTCATCTAAATTAGAAAAATAAAGTACAATCATTAAAAAAAACTTAAATAAAAAAGAATACAAAGATATTGATAATAATACGAATGAGATATATACTCAACACTTTTATAAATATGATCAATTCGGTCTTCAACTTGATTGATCCTATAGTACACATAATTAATCTCTTATTGTAGACTTTGATAATGATTCTCAACATTCATTTTAAGTTTACACATATGTCTTTGCATATCCTTAATACCTCCCCATATTAAATTTATGGTATCAACTTGTTAGGGAAGATATACTTGTTCTCCTTAAGTTAGTGTTTGTCTATGTTCAACCCGCACATCTTCACTGGAGGGATGATCTTGCTCAAGGTTACTTGTTGGACATGTTGACCCCGCCATGTTGTCATGTCTCATCAACATTTATGACATTCAACTTTTTCAAAGATGTCTCGTTAAATCTGTGTCCGTCCGAGAGAGTGACATGATTGTAAAATCAAATGAATATAAAATCAAGTCCAAGCTATAGTGCAGTAGAATACAAGTGTTTAAAAGACCATAAGATAGAGACATATGACTAGCCTTACATTTCCTCATATGACTGATGATACAATAAGGTCAATTAATCAGAATGTAATTTTTTATGCATTAGATCATAAATATACCATCTTGTAACACTTGAGCATAGTTATCTCATTGAGGACTAAGCATATGAACAAAGACATAATGGACAAGTTTGTCCTCCATGGTCAAATTACGAACATTCCTACAAGTCCGAACTTGTATTATCGGTCTAACAAGCGTAGTCAATACCAAAATTATTCCTAACTCTAAACTAAACACCAATTTGATAATTATTTATACTATAATTAATTATTATTACTAAAAATAATTGTCTCGAATTTCATATATTTAAAATCTTGATGTTCTAATGTAGACAATTTATAAAATAACCAAATAAAATTGATTCCTAAATCTAAAGTAAGCATATTTCATGTGGCTTTTATTCATGTACTACTTAGACAATCAATTATATTTTAATTAATTATTTTTAACACTCATGTTTTGGCTCTTAGGTTTATATATATATATATATATATATATATATATATATATATATATATATATATATATATATATATATATATACTATAAGAAATAAAAATTTAGTACAAAATTGCTACCAATCTCTGCAATGTTGTAATTCCTAATTATTTAACCAAATATTTTGTTAAATTTATGTTTTACGAGGAGTGTACAATTAATTCTGCATTAAGCACAAATCACAAGATGCAAACAAAAAGCATGTCTACTGCACAAAATCAGGGAAATAGACACATAATCGATTATCCATTTGCTGATAATTGATTATCCATTTGCTGATAATCAATTAAGAGCAACAACATAATTGATTATGTCTTCAACCATAATCGATTATGCAATTCAACTTAATCAATTATGTCATCACGCATAATCGATTATGCACTTCAACATAATCGATTATGAACCTCAGCAGCAAATCAAGCACATTTCAACAGTAAATGAACAACGTCTCAACTTATGCAACCTTACACAACATGTAATTTTATGTCTGAAATGAATGAAATCATAAGCAATTGTGGAAGAAAAATCATGGTTTTGTTGGGTCTTTCGAAGGGGATTCACTGGGGAGAACAACATCAATGAGACATGAGTCCAACCCACATATCGACGGTACATGGAAGGGCTACTGATGAGTTTGAGAGTGGTGAACCAATGTGGAGGAATTCACACTTGAGGGGGGGAATTGTTAGGAAATACAAGTGTGATCCTAAGTTCCACATTTGGTAAGAATGAGAAAGTTGAGAAACATATAATGAAGTATGACCCATAACCTAACTTGTTAGGATCTTTTAAGGGGGATTCACTGGGGAGAACAACACCAATGAGACATGAGCTCAACCCATATAAGGGATTGACACCACTCTCAACCCAAAACCTTAAGACATTGGGTTATGAGTCATATTTCCTTATATATTGGTCAACCTTCTTATTCTTATCCAATGTGGGGACCAACCAGTGGGATTCAATGAAGAAGAAAAGTGAGTGTAAACTTAAAAAATTAATATATGGACTTAAACAAGCTTCTCGACAATGTTATATTAAGTTCAATGATATTATTCTATCCTTTGGATTTAAGAAAAATATTGTTGATCGGTGTATATATTTGAAGATAAGTGAGAACACATTTATATTTTTGATTCTATATATTGATGATATCTTGTTTGCGACTAATAATCTTAGTTTTTAAGTGAGACTAAGTGTTAGAAATATATGTTGAGATCAAGAGGGGGATGAATTGATCTTTACAAAATATTTTCGCAACTTACAGATACAGATTAACAATTTCAAAGATTAAGAAATCTGATCAAGTATTAAACCATGAAACCAAGCTGAATTGAATAAAGTTCAAGCATAATTAAAGAAAGTGATGGAAGAGGAAAAGAAACACCAAGAATTATACTGGTTCACCAAAACCCGTAGGCTACATCCAGTTCTCAACCAAATTTCAGTTGAGCTCCACTAAATTGAATAGTTTGATTTATAGAATCAAATTACAGACAATCCAATGTTAGAATCCAACCTACACCAAGAACCAAATTATAGTTCTTGAATCCAACCTACAACCAAATTCCAGTTGCAGAACCAGTGTCTAATCTTTCAGACACCAAGACAATACAGAATTGAAATAGAAATGAAAGAATGAAGAAACTAGAACAATCAAACCCGATTGTATAAATGCAGAAATCCCACTGCAAAATGAGTTTCTTTACAAGCAAGAATACAAAAATGCCTCAAGAAAGAATTTAAGTCAGATTTCTTTTCTCCTTTCTTGTCTTGATTCTTAGGACATTCCATTCTCACATGCCCATGTTTACCACACCCATAACATTTGTAATTGAAAGAATTTAAGTCAGATTTCTTTATGACCTTTTTTGTCCAGATTTGTCTTTAATCTTCTTTTTAAGAAATCTATTGAATTTCTTGACCAGCAGACCAAGATTCTCACTTTCTTCTGTTGTTTCTTCTTCTTTATCTTCCACTTTGAGTGTTATGCTTTTTCTTTTCTTTTCTGAACCTTCCTGCTCATTAAATCTTTTTATCTCCATTTCATGCTCTCTAAGTTTACCCAATAAAGAGGTTGTGGTCATGATGGATAGATCCTTTGATTATGAGATTGATGTAACCTTGGGCTACCATGGCCTGTCAAGACATTTTAACACTTTGATATTTAATTCTTCTTTATCACATTTCTTACAAAGACCCATTAAGTGATTGATGATGTGAGTAAAACACTTCAGCACATCTGCAATGTTTTCTCCAGATGCATCTTGAACAAATCATATTCTCTGATGAGGGTGTGTTTTCTAGCTCTCTTTACATCAGTTATTCCTTCATGAGTTACCTCAAGAACTTCCCACATTTCTTTGGCAGATTTACACAGAGATACCTTAAAAAATTCATCCATGTTAAGAGCAGATGTTATGATATTTTTTGCAATACAGTCATACTCAATTTTCTTCTTTTCATCATCATTTAATGCAGATCATTCTTTATCAGTAATTAATGGACCTAATTCAATAACATTCCAAATGTTCCTATCAATGAATTCAATAAAGATCTTTATTCTGATCTTCCAAAATTGATAATTTTTACCACAAAATAGTGAAGGTTTATTGATAGAAGCTCCCTCAGAAAAATGTAATTTGTTTTCAGCCATTTAAAAAAAATTCTATGACCAAAAATATTGAGTATCTTTCAACATCCTACTTTGATAGCAATTGTTAGAAATATAGGTTGAGATCAAGAGGGGGGGTGAATTGATCTTTACAAAACTTTTTCGCAACTTACAGATACAAATTAACAATTTCAAAGATTAAGAAATCTGATCAAGTATTGAACCATGAAAACCAAGTTGAATTCAATAAAGTTCACGCAGAATTAAAGAAAGTGATGGAAGAGGAAAATAAACTGTTAAGTGGTAAAAAGTTGATATAATTATGCCTTGAATTGTTATGAAACCACTTAACTTATGTTAATTCTAATATATTTTTCTCCCAATATAGGATGAATTCGAGAATACCTTGATACAAAAGGAAAAAGCATAATTGTCAGCATAATTAGAGTAAAATTGAAAGAAATAAGAGCACTTAAGCGAATGAATGATGCAAGGCCCGACCCAAATTCTATTATAAAAAGATAAGTTGTGTTTTGAGAAAAACAAGCAGTCTTGGAGGAGAGGAGGCACGACTACTGTCAGGGTTTTGTCTAATCTTCATCAATTCTTCACTTCATCAATTGGAGCATTGTAATGGCCAACATGAGTGACTAACCTCATTCTCTTAGGATTCGGTGCACTTCCTTTGAACTCTTTTGTATCATGGTGATATTTTGAGATATTAATCTATGCTTTGATGTTGTTATTCTTATCTTCTATGCTTTGGAATGATTTATTCTTGATTGTTTGAGGTATGATTGGAAAATATATCTTGAACCCTAGATCACGGTAAGAATATTTGTTACGTTAATTGCCAAGAATGGAATGAATGTATCAATTGCTTAACACCCTAACCCTAATGCTGGAAAATCTGTTAATTGTGTGAGGAATCAATATTTATTAGGTTTTCTTATGAATTTCATGTGTGAGGAATCAACATGGATGATTTGAGTAGGTGGCATCAACATTGTTAGGTTAATTGACGTTCTTAATTGACATAGCCATTACAAAAGAGGGATAAGGAAGGAAGCCAATCCTAAGTACCTTTAATTGATATTTTCTCAACAATTTACAAGTCTTTGTCATTTAATTTCAATTCAACTCTTATTTGCAAAACCTAATCTGTTTTAATCTACTTAGTAAGCATAATTGGGAATTTCCATTGAAACTGTTCCTCGTGGGATCGACTTTTATTTAATCGAAATACTATACTCGCGATTGATAATTTGGTACGCTTGCCAATAATTCAACAAGTATTTACGGCGCCGTTGTCGAGGAACGGTGTTCTTTGAGAATTCTTTGTTTAGCTTATTGAGTATTTTATTTTTATTTCTGTTTTTTTATTATCATTATCATTATTATTATTATTATCATTATTATTATTATTATTATCATTATCATTATTATCATTATCATTATTATCATTATCATTATTATCATTATCATTATTATCATTATTATTATTATCATCATCATTATTATTATTATCATTATTATTATTATTATTATTATTATTATTATTATTATTATTATTATTATCATTATCATCATCATTGTTATTATTATTATTATTATTATCGTTATTATTATCATTATTATTATTATTATTTAGTTTTTAGTTTGTGCTAATATTTGCTTGAGTTACTCTTTTGATTTATGCGTTTAAGAGGACGGTATCTTCGAAGAAGGGAAACTCAAGAACAAACTACAAGAGAATCTGCTAATTCTTCTTTCACACTTGATTTACCAAACCCAATTATAGAAGATATGGCGGAAGAAGGAGCAAATCTGAATCCAGATCCAAATACAAATCCAAATCAAAACCCAAATGCAAATCCACCTAGAAGAACTCTTAGAAATTGTGCTATACAGACAAGGTCCAAGATATTTTTCCAGCATTGTCATTCCGGATGATCATACATTACAGATGAATCCAACTTTCTTAAGCTTGATTAGTGCTCATCAATTCACTGGATTGGATCATGAAGACCCTTATATTCATTTGTCTACTTTTTATGAGTTGATTGGTACCATGGGATTTAGAGCAGCAAATCTTGAATCTACATATTTGATATTATTTCCTTTTTCTTTGGCAGGTAGGGCAAAGGAGTGGCTAAAAGCACATCCTAATCAGAGTTTGACTAATTGGAGTAATGTAGAAGAGAAGTTTCTGAATAGATTTTTCCCACCATCCCGCTATATCAAAGAAAAATCTGACATCACTTCTTTCAGACAAGGAGTAGATGAACAATTTTGTGAAGCATGGGAGAAATTTAAATCACTGTTGAGAAGTTGCCCAAATCATGGATTTGATGACGTTTCTCAGTTGAATATTTTCTATACTGGCTTCTGACATGATGCAAAGATGTTATTAGAAGCTGCAGCAGGAGGATCTATGTTGGATGTAGAAATTGATCATGCCACCAGAATTATTGATGCACTAGCCTTTACAGACCAACAGGCCCAACATGATAAACATCCAATTCAAAGGAAAGGAGTCCTTAAACTTAACACCACAGATGCTCTCTTAGCCCAGAATAAAATTTTGACCCAACAAATTGAAGCATTGAACCAGAAGATAGAGAAATTACCTCAACAAATGCACACAGTACAATCTATTCTTAATCAACAGATGAGTTGTGATGTATGTGGAGGTGATCATGCAAATGAACAATGCTCTTATCAAGGAAACATTCAACAAGAAGAAGTTGATTATATGGGGGCCCAAGGTAGTAGTCAAGGCAGACAAGGTAATTTTCCTAATCCCAATAATTATTAGAATAATTTTGCACAAGGATGGAGAGGGAATCAAAATCAGAATCAGAATTTTGGGGGGAACCAAGGTGTTAGCTCATCTACTAGACAACATGCATTTCAACAACAGTCATATCGGCAACCTCCATATCAACAACAACAACATTATCCTTTAGTGCCTGATAGAATAAGTAAATTGGAGGATACTTTAGAAAAATTCATGCAAGGCACTATGGTTAATCAGAAAAATACTGAGGCTTCATTTAAAAATATAGAGACTCAAATAGGCCAACTGGCTAAGCAATTATCTGAGCAGCAACAAGGAGGACAATTTTCAGCTAACACACAAATCAACCCTAGGGAGCAATGCAATTCAATAACTACAAGGAGTGAAAAAGTTGTAGGTAAGGGGATTTGTGACAATATAGTTGTTGAAGAAGAAGTTTTGGTAAAAGAAGATGAAGAGCAAGAAGATGAGAATAATAAAGAAAGACATATTCCTAATAAGAAGAACAAAGAGAAGATAGAAAAAGGAGGGAGTCAAAAACCATTTGTAGAGAAGTTACCGTATCCCAAGGCTCCTTCACAAATAGATAAAGAAAGACAGTTTGCAAGATTCATGGATATTTTCAAGCAATTGCAAATTAATATATCATTTGTGGAAGCTATGGAGCAAATGCCAACATATGCCAAATTCATGAAAGAGCTCTTAACTAAGAAAAGAAGATTTACTGATGAAACAGTAGAGTTAGAGGCAGGATGCAGTGCTATATTCCAAAAATCATTGCCTCAAAAGTCCAAGGACCCTGGAAGTTTCACTATACCAGTCACAATTGGTGAATTACTGGTAAAAAAATCATTGCTTGAATTAGGGGCCAGTATAAACATCATGCCATTATCTATGCTCAAAAGAATAGGAGACTTGGAAGTAAAGCCTACAAGAATGACATTGCAGCTAGCTAACAGATCTCTAAAGATTCCTTATGGAGTAGCAGAAGATGTTTTAGTTAGAGTGGACAAATTCATATTTCCTGTTGATTTTGTGATTATGGACATGGAGGAAAATGAGGAAGTCCCATTGATCCTAGGAAGGCCATTTATGAAGACTGCCAAAGTAATTATAGATGTTGACATGGGCAAGTTGAAAATTAGAAGTGGAGATGATGAAGTTAATTTTAATCTGTTTGAAGCTGTACAACAACCGGAAGACAAAAAAGATTGTCTCAGAATAGACACTTTGCAGGAATCAACCATCTCAACTGAAAAACAAGATTACAAGCATGTTGCACAACCCCAAAGATATCTTAGTCTGAATATGAAGGAAGTTATTCAAAGAGAGGTACTGAAACCTCCTGAAACAGGTATAATTTATCCAATCTCTGACAGTTGTAAGGTTATTCGCAATGAGAAGAATAAATTCATTCCCACAAGGACAGTCAAGGGATGGAGAATGCGTATATATCACCTTGATCACTCACCTGCATGAGCCCTAAACCAAATAGGCGTCAAGCTGAAGACGTTAAACAAGCGCTCCTGGGAGGCAACCCAATGTTTTGAATTTGTTTTTTTTTTTCTTTTTGCAGTTTAAGTTTTTTTGTGCATTTTTCTTCCTTAGGTTCTTTCTTTACAAGATTGCTCCAGGTATACAGTGCACTTCTCCTCAAGACTTTGAAACCTTACTTCAATGGCCTGGGGACAGTCCAACTTTTCTGGAGGGGGTGAGAAAGTCTGCAGCTGAGGCTGAGGCACAAGATAAGGAGTACATGACAAGTGAAGAAAATGAGGGAGGAAACTTACTTTGTTTTTAATGTTTTTAATTCCTTTGTTTTTAATTTAATGTTTTTAATTGCTTTATTTTAAATTTTGAATTCCCTTGTTGTCCCATAATTTGTTTAGAGTCATATATGAAATTATTGCTTATTGTCTAATTCAAATCTAGAACATGAAAAATAATTTTGATTGTTTCCAATAACAAGTGATTTTGGGATATTGAGTATGATAGTGAAAAGGAATTGATGAGGAAAATTAGGAATTAACTGAATTGGAGAAGCTAGCCAAAACCCAGGTGAGCAGAGTACCACAAATAGATAAATTGAGTGTCAACACTTTGTGATGATAACTGATATTGGTTGATTCTTTGATGTGATTACATGTTAGCAAGACTTGAAAATGATAAAGGCATTTTTTCTTTGTAGTAGATAAAACCCAGAGCCAAATAGCCAACCATGCATTAATTATAGGACATCCATTTGAACCCCTTCTGAGCCAAAAAAATAATAGTTTCTTAAACAGAACCCTTAAGCCTAAACACTATTTATCTACCTTCCTATATTTGAGAAAGGAAATGAGTATGAATGTCACTATTTTTCTTATTGTTGGGTATTGTTATTGTTGTCCTATAGGTATTGTTGGGGTATTATTATTAAAAAAAAAAGTGTAAAGAAAAAGGAAAAACAAAGCTTAAAAATTTGCAAAGCAAAAAAAAGGATACATGCAAAAACAAAAAAAAAAAATTCAAAAGGGGGGGTAATAACTTGTGAGATTATTAACTCATTGTCATTGTGTTAGGGACAAAAGCATAAAGTTTGAAACCTAACTTGAGAAATTGTTAATCAAGAATCATTCATATGAGTTGAATTTCTCAAATATTTTTGTATATCTCAGAAAAACCAATAATTCTTTCTTAGCCCGACCCCATTACAAGCCTCAAAAGACCTTTTGATTTAAGTCTTGTTTAACAATTGTTGATTGCTTGAAGATGATTATCAATATTGGATTGTCTAAATGAAGTGATTGAATGAGATAAACACTTACCTGTGAGAATTAGAGATGAGTATATATAATTCTATTTGAGAGATCATGCTTCTCTGAGGATAGTTGATAACTAATTATTCTTTGTTGGTTTCTATAACTTGAATGCTTATGTGTTCTATTTTCATTTGGAGTTGTGAGCATCACCTCTGAAAATTTTTATGTTGTGGTTCTAGAAGAGAAAAAGATAATAGGTGATGATTTTGTTTTGGAAAAATTACTTTGCTTGAGACAAGCAAGATTCTAGGTTGGGGGGAGTTGTTAAGTGGTAAAAAGTTGATATAATTATGCCTTGAATTGTTATGAAACCACTTAACTTATGTTAATTCTAATATATTTTTCTCTCAATATAGGATGAATTCGAGAATACCTTGATACAAAAGAAAAGAGCATAATTGTCAGCATAATTAGAGTAAAATTGAAAGAAAGAAGAGCGCTTAAGCGAATGAATAATGCAAGGCCCGACCCAAATTCTCTTATAAAAAGATAAGTTATGTTTTGAGAAAAACAAGCAGTCTTGGAGGAGAGGAGGCACGACTACTGTCAGAGTTTTGTCTAATCTTCATCAATTCTTCACTTCATCAATTGGAGCATTGTAATGGCCAACATGAGTGGCTAACCTCATTCTCTTAGGATTCGGTGCACTTCCTTTGAACTCTTTTGTATCATGGTGATATTTTGAGATATTAATCTATGCTTTGATGTTGTTATTCTTATTTTCTATGCTTTGGAATGATTTATTCTTTATTGTTTGAGGTATGATTGGAAAATATATCTTGAACCCTAGATCACGGTAAGAATATTTGTTACGTTAATTGCCAGGAATGGAATGAATGTATCAATTGCTTAACACCCTAACCTAATGCTGGAAAATCTTTTAATTGTGTGAGGAATCAACATTTATTAGGTTTTCTTATGAATTTCATGTGTGAGGAATCAACATGGATGATTTGAGTAGGTGGCATCAACATTGTTAGGTTAATTGACGTTCTTAATTGACATAGCCATTACAAAAGAGGGATAAGGAAGGAAGCCAATCCTAAGTACCTTTAATTGATATTTTCTCAACAATTTACAAGTATTTGTCATTTAATTTCAATTCAACTCTTATTTGCAAAACCTAATCTATTTTAATCTACTTAGTAAGCATAATTGGGAATTTCCATTGAAACTGTTCCTCGTGGGATCGACTTTTATTTAATCGAAATACTATACTGCAATTGATAATTTGGTACGCTTGCCAATAATTCAACAGAAACACCAAGAATTATACTGGTTCACCCAAACTCGTGGACTACATCTAGTTCTCAACCAAATTTCTGTTGAGTTCCACTAGATTGAATAGTTTGATTTACAAAATCAAATTATAGACAATCCAACCTACACCAAGAACCAAATTTCAGTTTTTGAATCCAACCTGCAACCAAATTCCAGTTGCAGAACAGTGTCCAATCTTCCAAAAACCAAGACAATACAAAATTGAAATAGAAATGAAAGAATGAAGAAACTAGAACAATCAAACCCGATTATGTAAATGCAGAAATCCTACTGCAGAATGAGTTTCTTCACAAGCAATAATACAAAAATGCCTCAAGAAAGAACTTCAAAAATTCCCATTGAAAATAGCGTGCTTCTTTCTTGAAAAGATCTCTATTGATTGCTTGAATGCTTTCTAAAAGATGTGTGTTTCAAACGTTGAAGCAAATCTGTTTATATAGAGATTTTTCTAACAAACTGGTTTAATTAATCAGTTAATTCGTGTTTTAATCGATTAAAAAATATTGTTTCTAACTATTATAACTGATAAAAATATCATTTGATCGATTAAAATATTCTATAACACTTTCCAGAAATATTTTAACTAATAAAAATGCAATTTAATTGGTTAAAACAGTTTCACAAAAATCCTTAAGTGATTTTAATCGATTAATTCGTATTTTAATCGATTAAAATACTGGAAGAACATGTTTGCACCTATTTTAAGTGATTTAAATGGATTAAAATGAATATGTATCGATTAAAACTGCGACAAAACATGTTTTCACTTATTTTAAGTGTTTTAATCGATTATTTCAAATATGTATCGATTAAAACTACGACAAAACATGCTTACACTTATTTTAAGTGATTTTAATCGATTATTTCGAAAATATATCAATTAAAAATGTGTCAGAAGTGTTTTTAACTAATTTTAATCAATTAATCTGTAAATATATCAGTTAAATCCGAGACTTAAGAGCATAAATCGATTAAAAGGATTTTTAACAGATAAAAAAGTTTAGAGCCATTTTTATATCTTTCAAATTATAGAACCTCATGCTGTAGAAATGGATAGATGATTATACTTACTTATATTGATGTAGACTCTCTAAACACTACATCCCTTAACCCATAAATCCTTTAACTTCATCAAATCTTCCCTTATTCCATAAATCCTTTGACTTCATCAAATCTTCAAGATCTTCAATTATCATCACTAAGAAGTTTCTCTCTAACAACTTTGAAATGAAAGATATGGGTGAGACATAATATGTAATAGGAATAGAAATATTTCGTGATAGATCATAAGAGTTGTTAGGTTTGTCTCAGAAAGTATATATTAATAAAGTTTTAGAGATATTCACAATAGATAAATGTTTAACATCTCTCGTTTGATTACAAAAAGGAGACAAATTTAATCTCATGCAATATCCAAAGAATGATTTGGAATGTAAGCAGATGGAAAATATCTTGCATTTATTTCTGGAAGTTTGATGTATACTCAAATATGTACAAAGCCATATATTAACTTTGCAGTTGGTATGTTGGGTAGATACCAGAATAATCCTAGTCTAGATCATTGGAAATCTGCAAATAAGTTTTAAGATATTTACAAGGAACAAAGAATCACATGTTTATGATAAATCTGATCACCTTGAGGTGATCGGATATACAGATTCAAACTTTGCCAGTTGTATGGATACAAAAAAAATCTACATTTGGTTATGTGTATATTTTAATCGGAGGGATGATTTCATAGAAAAGTATGAAGCAGTCAGTCATTGTTGCATCCAACATGGAAGCTAAATTTGTGGCATGCTTTGAAGCCACACAATTCAGGCTAATTTATTTCATGACTTGGAGTAGTCGACAATATTGTCAAGCCGTTGAATATTTATTGTGATAATTTCGCAATAGTCTTTTTTTTAAGAATGACAAGTATTCTAAAGGTGCTAAGCATATAGGATTAAAATACTTTGTCGTTAAAGAAAAAGTTCAGAAATGTAAAGTGTCAATAGAACATATTAGTACTGATCTTATGGTTACTGACCCTAACAAAAGGGTTACCATACAAATTGTTTGTTGGCCATGTAGAGAATATGAGCTTTATGTCTGCTAGTGAATGTTGAATGTTAATTTTATTATTAAAGCTTATGTGACACTCTGAGCTTTTTAATGCATAAATTTATGAAATTTGTGTTTTCTTCTTTATGTATATGCATGAAAATTATGATGAAGAAAAAAAGTTGTTATTGTTATTGAAAATGACATTATATTTGAACCCGTTATGGACTTCTCATTGTAAAGTCTACTAAGGAGAAAATTATAATATAATAGTATGTGGAAGGAAGCATGTTGATTAAATGACATGTAACCGTTATGACTATTGTTGTTTCTGTATCTTTAATTATGAATAATGATGAAACCAATTTATGTAAGGTCCTTTAATGCGTATTATGATTTATGTATTAAATCACGAAATGTTATGACATCACATGAGTGAAGTGGGAGAATGTTAGAATTAATAAATAAAGTAATTCAATTATATGACTCATGTTACGGGAAGTTTCAAAATTAATGGATAGTATGAGGAGTTATCTAACTTAGTGGATAGTATGGGGAGTTATCCAACTTAGTGAATAATACGAGGAGTTATCCAACTTAGTAAATAACATGGGGAGTTATCTTCTGAAATTGATGATAACCAACTTAATGGAAGTTAGCTATATAAAGGAAGTAAGGGTTTTGTCTCTGGCATAAGATTTTCTCATTTTTAACCATTAGAAAGTGTGATAGAAGAAAAAAAGACCAAGAGATAGATTGGAAAAATGAGATTGGGTAATAGAGAGACTAAAGAACGTACTTTCATTGGATCTTTCATGGATCAAAGTTAATATATTCTTACTTATGATTTATGTGAATGTGTGAGAATAATAAATTTTAATATCCTATGAAATAGTTTTCTAGAATTTAATTAAGAATGCATGAAAACTATAAGTACTAACAATTTCTTGATACAATTGTTGATGTAAAATAAAGTAAGGTGCAGAATTTTAAGGAATAAAGTAAGCAAACCCAAGGAAAATTCCCACTGAACATTAAGATAGTTGTTTATCTAAATGTGAAGGTTCATTTTTAAGGATTATGGAGGGATTAGGAGATGAAATGAAATTAGAAAAGAATAAAGACAAGGACTGAAAAAGTAGACCAACCCCTTAGATAAATAAATGGAGTGAAGAAATAAAGAAGAAAAGATGAAGAGAAGAGAAGCATGGTAGTGGTGGAATGTTGACACGCCACTAGGGGATGAGCCACCCTAGATAAGTGTGGTTGTTGCCACTTGAACTAAGGTTCAAGATAAACACTGAAAGAGATGAAACACTCTAAGAAATCTCACAAACATGTCATAAATGTTCAATCTCATTACATGAGGGAAAACCTTCTATTTATAGGCTTTGGGGGGGAGGGACCTAGATGGAATTACAAAAGGAGACATAAACTTAATCTAAACCTAATGGCTAGAGTCCCCATGGTCCAAATATGTTAAATTCGTCTTAGCCCACCAAAAATACCTCTAAAGGTGTAGAGAACATAATAAAGAGGTGTGGTTCCTTTTGGGTTATCCCAAGCCTACCAATCCCGCATTCCATGTTTCTTCCTCTCCAAAAAGGGGTGTAGGACATGAAAAATGAGTATCTTACACCTTTTGGCTACCCACACATGTATCTTATGTATCCAAGCCCTTTTTCCAACAAAAAGAGGTGATATTCTTAAAAAAGGAGGTGCAAAAAGTAAGCCTACAAATTGAAAGCAAAAATAAGTAAAAAACACAGAAAAAAAATACTTAGTAAATTAAAAATAAGGATGAGGAGGAAGTCTCCCTTTTAGTCATGCTTCTAGTGATCTTCCTAGGTATGACCTCTTCTGTCTCCGGGGCAACTAGGGACTCATCATCCTCTCCGCCTTGGAGAGAATTCGTCCACGAATTTTTTAAACCTCTTTAATCCCTTTGCCTTTCTTTTCTTTCTTCTCTCTCCTTTTTTTTTGCACTTTTTTCTTATTTTCCATTCATCTCTCTTTTTAATCCTTATCTAATTATGACTACTCTTCAAATCAATCTTGGAAAATATGATAACACCTTTTATCTCATCAAGCAAGTCATCAAGGGAAGCTTTCATAGGCATAACATCGCAAAGAACCTCGTCTTTGTATTTTCTTATCGCAAAGCTAACGAGAACTTGTTTATTTACCTCAATCGCACCTTCCTCACTAAGCCAAGAAAGCTTGTAAGGCTTGACATGAGGAGTAGTAGGTAAATCAAGCTTGTTTACTACCCTAGTGCTAGCCATGTTCACACAACTTCCTCAATCAATGATTAGTGAACACAACTTGTTATTAATGAGGCAGTGAATATGAAAAATGTTTTCTCTTTGGGATTTGTCAAGGTCCTTTTGGACTTAACCCGACATCCGCCTCACTATTAACAAATCACCTTCACAAGGCTTGATCTCTTCATCACTAGAGGAAGAGTATTCAGAGGAATTCTCTCTAGATGGAGAGGGAAAAAAATGCTCACTCACGACGTCTCCGCTTGTGCTCAAAATCATTGTTCTTTTGGTAGGACAATTAGAAGCAATGTGCCCATACCCTAAGCATTTAAAACATTTAATTGAAATAGACGTTTGAGGAGCGGCAATGTTAGGAGTGGGGTTCCTAGAGGTGTTGCCCTTAGGAGGTGGCTCTTAGAGGGACTTGGAAGGGTTCTTATTATGTTTTTCCGTACTCTTGCCCTTCCAAGAAGAACTATAGTAGTCATTGTTTGAATAACTCCTCCTTACATCATCTTTTCTTTTCAATTGAGCTTCAATTTTTAAGGCAAGGTGTAAAACATTTTCAATAAAGGAGTATTCATACAATTCTACTAAGTCTTGGATGTCTCTCCTCAAACCACTAATAAACCTAGCTACCTTAGAATCATTAGTTTCATCATGCATATCGGCCCTAAGTAGCAAAGATTCAAGCATCTTAAAGTAATTATTCACACACATGTTTCCTTGATAAAGTCGTTAGAGCTTCAACAGGAGCTCCCTCCTATAATAGGAAGGAACAAATCTAATGCGCATTAAAATTTTAATGTCCATCCAAGAATCCACGAGTGGCCCTTGGTAATTATCGTTACAGACCTTATGTCACCATGTCATGGCATATCCTTCAAATTCAACTACCACTGAGTCTACTTATTCTTGATCCCCTATTGGGTTTACATTGAAAATTTGGTCTACTTTAGCTTCCCAGTCCAAGTATACTTTTGGATCGTTGTCTCCATGAAACTTTGAAATTTTGATGTTATTTTTTCTTGGAGTGTTAGTGTGCCTAGAATGCCTTCTTCCATGCTATCTCCTATCTTCTTCTTCTTTTTGGGAACTTGGTGAGTATGAATGTCTTCTCTCTCTTTGTAACTTCTCTGCTTCTAGTCTTTGGATTGTCTCCCTCAAATATCTTTCACTTTTCTTTCGGGACAATTGCATCTCCCTAATCAATTCCACTAGAGCTTGTTTTGTTGGGCCTTTCATTTGTCCTTCATTAGACCCGCCCACGTTGATTGCCTTTCTGGAAGAAGAGTTTGACATTTCTGCAAAACAACTAAACTAAGACCCATAATAAAGACCAGAAGACCTCCTTTTCGAAGATGGATGAAGCCTAAGAAACCATTAGGAGAGACTATTAAGCCACATACTAGGATAGGAGGGATTTTTGACATGAAAATAAGGATTTTCGCCTTTTAGGGTCGAGACCGCCGTCTCGGATTCGAGACCGCCGTCTCGCCTTGCGAAGGTGGCGAGACCGCCGTCTCATTTGGCGAGACGGTCGTCTCGCCATTCCTGCAAGGCGAGACGGCCGTCTCGACCTGACAGGCACGGATCCCTATAAATAGGAGCGTCATTCCCCTCATTTTCAACAGTTCTTCCTTTCTCTCTCTAGACTTTTCTTCAAATTCTCTTTCTAGAATCCCTCCGAAGCATTTCCGGAGTTTTTGAGAGTTTCTATAGAGTTTTTGAGAGTTTTTCGGCATTGTAAAGAGCGGAGGGTTGCCAAAAAGCACCCTAATTCTCAAAGAATTAATAGAAAGCTTGCCTCGGAGGTTTCTACTTTCTCTCTCTATCTTTTACTGCCTTATTTTAAATTACGCAATAGACATTAGGGTCATGTAGTCATAGTTTAAAATTTCACAAATAAAAGGGTAAAAGCGTATTTTCACGGGTTTATTTATTTAAAATAGTTGGCCTATCATAGGGAACCCGAAAGGGGCGTCATAAAGGAACTAATCCTTCCTTTACACGTAACTAATTCCCTTACCCAACTTTGGTTCTAATGACCAAAGTTGGTTTTTCGAAAACCAACGCCTTTTTACTCCTTTTCCGATGTTTCCGGTAAAAACATCGGTGGCGACTCCAGATGAACCCTTCAAAATTTAGTTCTTGGATTAGCCCGGTTATCGGACAATCCAAGAGCGCCTTTTTGAAAACCTTGCCTCTAGGTTCAGCCCGGTTATCAGACAACCTAAAGGCGTTGTAACCTAAAGTCGAAACCATCGCGTCGCTCCAACCGTCTCGTTCTGACGGCGGCGACAGATGGCGACTCCGCTGGGGAAGCCTAGAGAGTTGATCCCATTTAGTGATGGGTCAGCTTAAAGTAAATAAACCAAGAAAATTACGCTTTTACCCTACCTTGTATTATAACATGCTTTAATGCTTGGCTTTAGTAATTGTTGCTTGTTTATACTTACGCAATTGTTTGAAATACAAACTGTACACAAACCCTTGCACACTACAATTCCCTCTATACCCAGGGGCAAGTGAGAAATTCATAGGGAGTGGGTGGCAGATACGGTTCGCTGTAGTGATGGCCTTGTGCCCACCAGTGTGATCAGAAACCAACACTCAAGGTGATAACCTTCCTCTTTTGGCACAAAGACTGACTATGACCTTAGTGCTAAGCATGGTCGGAAGGCTGGAGAGTGGGGACCCTATAATGGGGGCACCTTGGGGGCCTTAGCCTTGGTGAGAACAGTTAGAACCTACCTTCGCCAATGCACTTTTCTGCAGGAAAACCCTACCTCGTGATTAAAATGACTTCTCGCCTGTTCGTGGATGATTGAATTGTGTGCGCATTTGATTGTTGCATTTGTTTGTTGCATAACATAACCAAACAACAAAAAATCACAAAAAATATATTTTTGCAATAAACACCCTTATCTCAGACAGTCTGCCTTTAAGCTAGCCTAGTTTCAGGTTCTTTGTAAGCTAAGTAGTCACGCAATCCGACAGAAGAGATAAGGGACGCTAATATCATTCTTTCGCAATAAAACCATTTTATATCGGACAGGCTGCCTTTTAGCTAGCCTAGTTTCAGGTTCTTTGTAAGCTAAGTAGTCACGCAGTCCGACAGAAGAGATAAAAGGCTAAAAAAATAAATCCAAAATAAATAAAATAATAATAACAAAATCAAAACATTTATAAAAAGAATTTTGACAAAGTCGTATCATTCATATCACATCATGTCATAAGTGGAAAAACCAAGAGAGAAAACAAATGCATAAGGAAGGTATGCATACACATCATTTTAAATCCCTAAAAAATGGGTCTTAGAAGCATTTTTTGAGAAAATTACTGGGCCAAATCCCCTTTGGGAGTTTGTATCCTAATTCTTCACCTTTTTCTCTTCGTTTTGATATGCTGTGCATCCAAATCGGACATCTCAGTCAAAAGTTATGCCACTTTGAACATCTATCGCCCTTTTGCACTGGTGCATACATAAATACATTCATTCTAAGGAGCACTAGATATCCCTAAGACAATGGCGAAAGAGGCCCCGAGCACATTTGTGACCTTCGTAACAAGGAAGGGACAAGTGTACTAAGGTGTGATGATGACCCCCATTATACTTGTCAAGTTTGTGATGGGGAAGGAACCATTACACCAAGGTGGGTATGATACCCCACAAAGCGTAAGCTTTAAGGAGGATACCTAAGTCATTGTCTTAAGGAATATCCATCTCATAAATCATTCATTTTAAATAATAAAATCTTTTTACATTCTAGAAAGCGACTGACATTCTTCATACCCTCATCCACATACAAAAAAACACAAAATCCCAAACACTATCATACATCATGTTAGAAAATAAAACATGATAATGTTTAGGAAAAAACAAACACCTGCATACATTCATTCACCAAACTTCATCCTCATAACATGCATCTAACAATAGACAGTTGAAGAAAGTGAACATTCCTCAATACCATGAAAAGAGGGTAGGGCATTCGCATGCCATGCACAGAAAAAAAAAATTAAATAGAAATTCTAACCCGCCTATGGGTTCATTTAGGCTTCGAAACATTGCATTGAGGAATGTACACTGTCTGGATGAAATAAATAAAATTATTTGTTTTCATCATCTCTTTAACTGTCTATTGCATTCATAAATTGCATTCATTCTCACTTTAATAATAATAATAATAAGATAATAAAAAGAAAGGATTAATCGATGTGCTTTCCACGAATCTGAATAAGATGAAGAGCAAACATTTTGTCGTCAAGTTCTCTCCAACGGTTGATCCGCCTAAAGAGGATAATAAGCCTCAACCGTTGGGTATCCGAGTTAATAAGGAAGTGTCGCCGCCGTCAAAAAAGGAGATGGCGGTCGGAGCGACGCGATGGTTTCGACCCTCTTGATTTTCGCGTTTTTTATGGGTGGTTACAACGCCTTTAGGTTGTCCGATAACCGGGCTAACCTAGGGGCGAGGTTTTCAAAAGGTCGTCCTTGGGTTGTCCGATAACCGGGCTAACCCAAGGACTAATTTTTGAAGGGTTCTGTGGAGTCGCCACCGATGTTTTTACCGGAAACATCGGAAAAGGAGTTTAAAAGGCGTTGGTTTTCGAAAAACCAACTTTGGTCATTAGAACCAGAGTTGGGTAAGGGAGTTAGTTACGTGCAAAGGAAGTATTAGTTCCTTTACGACGCCCCTTTCGGGTTCCCTATGATAGGCCATCTATTTTTATTGATAAATAAACCGGAAAATACGCTTTTACCCTTTTATTTGCGGAATTAAAATGTTATGACTACATGGCCCTATCTATTGCGTAATTTAAATAAAGCGGTAAAAGTGGAGAGGGAGAATGTAAACCTCTGAAGCACGCTTTTTCTATTAATTCTCTTAAAAAAGAGGGTGCTTTGTGGCAACCTTTCACTCTACAGCGCCGAAAACCTCTCAAAACGCTCAGAAATCACTCTAAAGACACTCAGAAGCTCCGAAAATGCGTTGGAGGGATTCTAGAGAGAGAAATCCTAGAGAGAAGGAGGAGAGAATGTTGTGTGGTGGTGGAAATGAGGGGAGAGAGCCCCTATTTATAGGTTTTCGCGCCTGACAGTGGCGAGACCGCCGTTCTCGTCTGACAGGGTCGAGACTGCCGTCTCGCCATGCCAAAATGGCGAGACCGCCGTCTGGGAAAGCGAGACCGCCGTCTCGCCATTCGCAGGTGGCGAGACTACCTTCTCGTTTGGCGAGACGGCAGTCTCGTCCCAAAAAGGCGAGAAACCTTATTTTTGTGCCGAAAATCCTTCCTATCCTAGTATGGGGCCTAATAGTCTCTCCTAGTGGCTTGTTAGGCTTCGTCCATCTTCGAATAGGAAGTCTTTTACTCTTTATTTGGAGGTCGGGCAAGATTTGGGGTCTACAGCTGCCCCCCCTTTACCTGACTAGTCATCTGTTGGCCTGTTGTGCCAGACAGATTGATAGGAAGGTAAAGGAGTTGACCTACTTGCCCGATTACCCTTCGGATGTCCCGTCTTGCGGCGGTTGATCTTCTGGGGAAAATATTGGTGTTCGTGCACTTCTGGGATACTCCTTCTGACGGTAGTCGATCCCTTCGGTGGACACGTGGTAGAACCTCAGGATACTCCTTTTGACGGTAGCCGATCCTTCGGTTGATGGGTATAAACCCCCCATCAGGTTGGTAGTTGCAGTCCGTTGTATGGGACTGGATGGGTATGAACCCCCCATCAGGGTGGTAGTGCGACTTACTGATCCGGCTCGAGCGCAGATCAGGCGCAACGCGTGCGCAGGTTGATAGGTATAAACCCCCTATCAGGCTAGTATAGTCCACTGCGTAGGACTGGTGGTAGTGGCGGCTTACTGTTCAGGTTGCCCATGCACCGATGTGAAACCTCGAGATGCTCCTTTGACGCGGTAGCTGACCCCTTGGTTGACGAGTACGAACCCTCGTCTGGTTTGGTGCCTCTGGATGCCCCTTCTGATGGTGGCTGACCCTTTGGCGATGGTGGCGGCTTACTGCTCTAGCTCATGCGCCGTTGTTGAGATGTGTCCTCTTGTCTTCTGAGGTTTGTCCGGTCTGTGCCGGGGACTTTGTTGGTGTTCATCTAGTTTGTTGGTTGATGGGGTTTCTTTGTTTTTTGGCTTTTCCTGATAGCCATCCAGTTTGTTGTTTGCTGGGGATTCTTTGTTTTTTATTTTTGGTGGTGATCATCCGACTTCGCTGGGTGTCGGGGATTTTTGATGAGTGCCTCTAAGTAGGCTGATATTCCCTTATGGGGATGTTGGCTCTTGCTTGCCAGGTCTTGCCTATGCATAGGCAAATGACATTCTGAGGATGAATATGAAGTTTTGCCTAAGGCTCACTGGGGATGATCTTTCTTTTTTTGGTGATCCACCGGGGAATTGATTGCCTTCCCGGGGATCTAATTTTGATTTCCCCTTTGAGGGAATAGAGTCTTGACTCCTTGTTGGATGTTGTTGGTATGAGATGGCTTTGCCGATACTCTTGTTTCATTGGGATTTCCGATTCCTTCTTTTTCGTTGATTTTCCCTTTTTCTACGGTGACCCACTTAGGGATTTTATTGATTGCCTAAAAGTTAGGATTGATTTCGCCTTTTTTTCGCGATTTATCTCTTTTTTATCACGAATTTGAAACCTGGTTTTTTAATGGGGATAATGCGTAAGCCTTTTTACTTTTTAGTCTCTTTTTATTACGCTGGCTTTTTCCCTTCTTTTTAGGGGGGGTCCACTAGGGATGACGTTTTATTTCTTTAGTGATCCACAAGGGAATTAGTTGACTTCCTGGGGATCTGATTTTTCTTTTCTAGGAATGGAGTCTTGGCTCCTTGATTGATGTTGATGCGAGTTATACTTGTGAAGCTCTTATTCCACTGGGGGATGAGAATTTCTTATTCCTTTTTGTAAAAAATTTTGGCGATCCACTTGAGGATTTTTATTCGGCCCTCTCTGTCACGGCCTTTTCGGACATCCGTTAGGGATGCAAGGGTTTTTTCTTTTCTCTTTTTTTGTTGAGCCCTTGAAGATTTGGACTCTTTTGACTGTTGATGATGATGGGCTCTTGAAGCCTTTATTCTCCATTGGGGAGTGTGGAGGAGACTTTGGCTGAGTGTGCTCGATGACTCATGTAGTGGTAATGCTGAGTCGTGAGGAGTATTTTTGTTTTGCCTTCGGAGTAGAAAGGGATCCTCTTGGGGATGACTAAGTCTTTCCGTCGGCTTTTCTTTTATGATGTCCCTCTTTTATTGGGTGATGATTGGAGTTTTGGCTTCTGGAAGCTTTTTATGACAACTCGCTCTTCTTTCTTGAGGGAGAGCGATGTTTATTACTTTCTTGTGCCTTCTTTTCTGGGTAGAAGGATGGTAGCTGGAGCTCTTGATTTTCAGAAGCTCTTATTCCGCTGAGTCACTTGATTGACGACTTGCTCCGTTTTCTTGAGGGCATTATTTGGAGACTCAGTCTCAGTGATCCTGTTTTCAATCACAAACATGGAGCTAGTCTCCTTATATGCACGAATGTTTTTCATTTTTTGTTATTTGTCTGAAGTAATTTTTATTTCTTTCATTTTTGACATTGACAAAGTCGTTTTGTGCGACTACTTGTGTGGATGCCCTAAATGCAATCTATTCTTATTGATTGATGCATATGGAAAAGTGACTGGCATTCTCCTGCTGGACTTTTATGATTATGATGAAGGGCCCTTCTGTTTTATTCATTTTTTTGGTTTAGCCCTATCTTTTGCCTAGATCGCCCTTTTTTGGGGTTTTCGGTCTAGCGGGCTGCCTTACTTTTTGCCTAGGATATCTTAGCGGATTTTTTCCTTTTTTTGAATGCCCTAACTTTTGCCTAGACCGCCCTTTGCGGGTTTTCGATCTAGCAGGCTACCCTAACTTTTGCCTAAGAATCTCCTAGCAGGCATTATTCTTTTTATTGTCATTTTTTCTTTCTTTTCTTTTTTTTGAGAGATAGGAGTCTATCATATGCATGCAATGTTTGCAATATGCATCCTATAATACTATTTCAATTAATTTTTCAAAAGGATTAACCAATGCGCTTTTACTTCTTATGAGCTTCTGACGTTATGTGCTTTCGTCGACAGGATAGGCTGTACCAATTTTGTCGTCTCGATTTTTTCATGACCGAAGAATGATTGTGCTAATTGTAGAGCGATTGCCATGTTAGTGCGCCCCTCCCTTTCCTTGGGGATGTCGATCCTCCCTATTGATTACTATCTCCACATTTCCCTACTAATTACTAGAATGTTGTAGTAAGGGTCAAGAGAAGAGAAAGAAGAGGATATTTAATTCAAAGGCTTGTGTTTTAGAATTGTTTTATTTTGACAAAAAATGGTTTTTGTAAGCACGGCTAGCCAAGGTTGGTGAGAGTGTTTAGGCTAGTTTAAACAATGTTTTGTTTATGGAGTGACGTCTTATTCTATGGCGCTTGCTATGACTGATTGGCTTCCCTAGTTTGCCCTTTGGGTTTTCAGCTTAGGATGTTGTGTTTTGTTTTGTCCTAACTTTTGTCTAGGTTTCTTTTTCTTGCTTTGGAAACCTAGCGGACTTTATTTTGCAACCCTAATTTTTGCCTAGGCTACCCTTTATGGTTGTTCAAGTTTCCTAGCAGGTTTCCTACCAGGTATCTTACCCTCTCTTTTTTTGACCTTTAGCTTCTATGGGCTTCTTTTGATTTTTGTTTTCTTTTTGCACAACATTGGCGAAACACCACTTTACTTATGACGAGGTAAAACTTTATTTTGTGCTTCTAGTCAATCAGTGGTGATGGATTTGACTTTTATTTTGGTCAATGGCGCATTTTGATTACTTTGACACACTTTTGAAAACGTTTGCTTAAACATGGTTATTAATGAGGTTTAGACATTAATAGCAAGAAGAGAAGCAGATAGTAAGAATGACATTCTTTGTAATTAATAGGGAAATGTGTGCCCTACAATGTTCGGGGGTCGGGCTAGCCCCGAGGAGTAATCTCTAATAGTCATTGGATTTACAAACCCTAAGAATCTGAAGGAGAACACCTAATAGTGGCGGATCTTGACCATTGATCTTGAGGGGGCCAAATAATATATTATTAATAAATAATAAATAAATATAAAAGGAAGAAAGAAGATGAAAGGGTAAAAGGATAAAATTGTAAATATATACTTAAATATATTAAATGATCATTAAGTTAGAGAGAGACAAAATCATAAATTATATGAGAGTTATAAAACCGAGGAGGGGCTGAGAGGATAAAATTGTAAATATACAAGTAAATATATTAAATGTTAATTAAGTTTGGGGGGGCCAAAATCATAAATTACATGGGAGTTACAAAACTTTGGGGGGGCCACGGCCCCCCTCAGCTCCCAAGAAGATCCGCCACTGCTAATGACTAAAGTCGCTTTTGACGCTTGAACCCCTCTATTTGGGAAAATCTGATTTGAGCTGCAGAGGGGAGACTTCCCTTTTCTCCATGTAGCTTGATCCTTTGTAGGGTCATGCCCTAGGCCAGGAATGTCTTTAGAATCTGGTGGCTCCCTTATTCCTTGAAAGTTTCTAATGAACCCTTGGTTTGGGCGGCATCCATATTTCCTCACCATGTGGGTCACCTTCATATTGTTGGGGAAGTCTTTTCATAATAGCAAAAGATATTTCAAAGATCCTTTTCGGCCGCATCCATTCAAGGTAGGGCAAATGACTTGTTGATCTGACTGTCGTCTTTAGCTCAAACTGTGACTAGCTTGCCGCCTACCCTGAGTTTGTCTCTTTGGCGGAGCGTTGAGAGAACTGCCTTAGCGTCGTGAATCCAAATTCTACTCAGTTTCCTCTTTGGATTATGTTTTTCTTCAGTCTTTTTATTTTTTCTTTATTTGTAGGAGCGTCATCTTATAGCTCCTTGGGGGAATATATTCTTCCATTTCTAATTTTGCCCCCAATGCCAGCTATGCTGGAGATATCCTTGTTAATGGGCGGTGTTTTTGCGCATTTCCACGGTACCACCTTATTCGATTTGAGGCGTGAACAAAATATAATGGCATCCTTGCCCCCTCTTCCTTATTTACTCAGATGACCAACGGTTGAGGCTTATTATCCTTCTTAGGCAGATCAACCGTTGGAGATAACTTGACGACAAAAGGTTTGCTCTTCACCCTACTTCGATTCGTGGAAAGCACATCGACTAATCCTTTCTTTTTATTATTAAAGTGAGAATGAATGCAATTTATGAATGCAATAGACGTTTGAAGAGATGATGAAAACAAACAATTTTATTTATTTCATCCAGACAGTGTACATTCCTCAATGCAATGTTTCGAAGTACATTTTTTTGAAAGCGGAGAAGCCTAAATGAACCCATAGGCGGGTAAATATTTCTATTTATTTTCTTTTTTTACTTCCCGTGCGTGGCATGCGAATGCCCTAATCCTCTTTTCATAGTATTGAGGAATGTCCACTTCTTCGATTGTCTATTATTAGATGCATGTTATGAGGATGAAGTTTGGTGGATGCATGTATGCAAGTGTTTGTTTTTTCCTAAACATTATCATGTTTTATTTTCTAACATGATGTATGATAGTGTTTGGGATTTTTGTGTGTGTGTTTTTTTTTATGCGGATGAGGGCATGAAGAATACCAGCCGCTTTCTAGAATGCAAATTTTTTTTATTGTTTAAAAGGAATGATTTATGAGATGGATATTCCTTAAGATAATGGCTTAGGTATCCTCCTTAAAGCTTATGCTTTGCGGGGTATCATACCCACCTTGGTATAATGGTTCCTTCCCCATCACAGACTTGACAAGTATAATGGGGGTCATCATTACACCTTAGTACACTTGTCCCTTCCTTGTCGCAAAGGTCACAAATGTGCTCGGGGCCTCTTTCGCCATTGTCTTAGGGATATCTAGTGCTCCCTAGAATGAATGTATTTATGCATGCACCAGTACAAAAGGGCGGTAGATGTTCAAAGTGGCATAACTTTTGACTGGGTTGTCCGATTTGGACGCACAACATGTCAAAACGAAGAGAAAAGGGTGAAGAACCAAGTTGCAAATACCCGAAGGGGATTTGGCCCAGTAATTTTCCCAAAAAACGCCTCTAAGACCCATTTTTTAGGGGTTTATTAAAATGATGCGTATGCATACTTTCCTTACGCACTTATTTTTCTCTCTTGGTTTTTCCACTTATGACATGATGTAATATGAATGATACGACTTTGTCAAAATTATTTTATAAATGTTTTGATTTTGTTATTATTATTTTATTTAGTTTTATTTTTTAGCCTTTTGTCTCTTATGTCGGACTGCGTGACTACTTAGCTTACAAAGAACCTGAAACCAGGCTAGCTAAAAGGCAGACTGTCCGAGATAAAAGTGGTTTATTGCGAAAGAATGATTTTAGTGTCCCTTATCTCTTCTGTCGGACTGCGTGGCTACTTAGCTTACAAATAACCTGAAACCAGGCTAGCTAAAAGGCAGACTATCCGAGATAAGGGTGTTTATTGCAAAAAGAATTTTTTTTTTTTGTGATTTTTGTTCTGTTGTTTGTTTATGCTATGCAACAAACAAATGCAGCAAACATGTGCACACACAATTCGATCATCCACGAACAGGCGAGAATTTGTTTTTATCACGAGTTAGCTTACAAAGAACCTGAAACCAGGCTAGCTAAAAGGCAGACTATCCGAGATAAGGGTGTTTATTGCAAAAAGAAATTTTTTTTTTGTGATTTTTGTTCTGTTGTTTGTTTATGCTTTGCAACAAACAAATGCAGCAAACATGTGCACACACAATTCGATCATCCACGAACAGGCGAGAATTCGTTTTTATCACGAGGTAGGGTTTTCCTGCAGGAAAGTGCATTGGCAAGGGTTGGTTCTAACTGTTCTCACCAGGCTAAGGCCCTCAAGGTGCCCCCATTATAGGGTCCCCACTCTCCAGCCGTCCGACCATGCTTAGCACTAAGGTCATAGTCAGTCTTGTTGCCAAAAGAGGAAGGTTATCACCTTGAGAGGTGGTTTCCGATCACACTGGTGGGCTCAAGGCCCTCACTACAGCGAACCGTATCTGCCACCCACTCCCTATGGATTTCTCACTTGCCCCTGGGTATAGAGGGAACTGTTGTGTGCAAGGGTTTGTGTACAATTTTTATTTCAAACAATTGCGTAATTATAAACAAACAACAGTTATTAAAGCCAAACCGTAAAACATGTTATAATACAAGTTAAGAGCAAAAGCGTTATTTTCTTGGTTTATTTATTTTTAAGTCGGCCCATCACTAAATGAGATCAACTCTCGAGGCTTCCCCAGTGGAGTCGCCATCTGTCGCCGCCGTAAAAAAAGGAGATGGCGGTCGGAGCGACGCGATGGTTTCGACCCTCTTGATTTTCGCGTTTTTTATGGGTGGTTACAACGCCTTTAGGTTGTCCGATAACTGGGCTAACCTAGGGGCGAGGTTTTCGAAAGGTCGTCCTTGGGTTGTCCGATAACCAAGCTAACCCAAGGACTAATTTTTGAAGGGTTCTATGGAGTCGTCATCGATGTTTTTACCGGAAACATCGGAAAAAGAGTTTAAAAGGCGTTGGTTTTCGAAAAACCAACTTTGGTCATTAGAACCAGAGTTCGGTAAGGGAGTTAGTTACGTGCAAAGGAAGTATTAGTTCCTTTACGACGCCCCTTTCGGGTTCCCTATGATAGGCCAACTATTTTTATTGATAAATAAACCGGAAAATACGCTTTTACCCTTTTATTTGCGGAATTAAAATGTTATGACTACATGGCCCTATCTATTGCGTAATTTAAATAAAGCGGTAAAAGTGGAGAGGGAGAATGTAAACCTCTGAAGCACGCTTTTCCTATTAATTCTCTTAAAAAAGAGGGTGCTTTGTGGCAACCCTTCACTCTACAGCGCCAGAAACCTCTCAAAACGCTCAAAAATCACTCTAAAGACACTCAGAAGCTCCAAAAATGCGTCGGAGGGATTCTAGAGAGAGAAATCCTAGAGAGAAGGAGGAGAGAATGCTGTGTGGTGGTGGAAATGAGGGGAGGGAGCCCCTATTTATAGGTTTTCGCGCCTGACAGTGGCGAGACCGCTGTTCTCGTCTGACAGGGTCGAGACCACCGTCTCGCCATGCCAAAATGGCGAGACCGCCGTCTGGGAAAGCAAGACCACCGTCTTGCCATTCGCACGTGGCGAGACCGCCGTCTCGTTTGGCGAGATGGCGATCTCGCCATTTGCATGAGGCGAGACGACGGTCTCGTCCCAAAAAGGCGAGAAACCTTATTTTTGTGCCGAAAATCCTTCCTATCCTAGTATGGGACCTAATAGTCTCTCCTAGTGGCTTGTTAGGTTTCGTCCATCTTCGAATAGGAAGTCTTTTACTCTTTATTTGGAGGCCGGGCAAGATTTGGGGTCTACAGGAAGAAGGGGCAAGGATGTCGTTACATTTTTTCACCCCATACATCGAATAAAATCGTACCATGGAGATACGTAAAAACATCGCCCTTCAATGAGGATATCTCCAGCATTAGCCGGCATTCGATGACAAGATTAAAAGTGGAAGAATCTATTTCGCCAAGGACGTATAAGATGACGTTCCTAAGAATAAAGAAAAAATAAGACCGAAGAAAAACATAATTCAAAACTGAGAAGACTTTGGACTCATGACGCTAAGGTAGTTCTTTCAACGCTCCACCAAAAAAGACAAACTCACGGTAGGCAATAAGCTGGTCACGATTCGAGCTAAAGGTGGCATTCAGATCAGCAAGTCGTTTGCCCTACCTTGAATGGATGCGGCTCAAGAGGACCTTTGAAATATCTTTTGTCAATATGAAAAGACTTCCGCAACGATATGAAGGTGACCCACATGGTGAGGAAATATGGATGCCACCCAAACCAAGGGCTCATTAGAAACTCTCAAGGAATAAGGGAGCCACCAGATTTTAAAGACAATCCTTTGAAGCATGACCCTACAAAGGATCAAGCTTCACAACAGAGAAAAGGGAAGTCTCCCTTCGCACCTTGAATCAGATTTTCCCAAATAGAGGGGTTCAAGCGTCAAAAGCGACTTTAGTCATTAAGTGTTTTCCTTCTTATTCTTAGGATTTGTAAATCCAATGACTATTAGAGATTACTCCTCAGGGCTAGCCCGAACCCCGAGCATTGTAGGGCACATATTTCCCTATTAATTACAAAGAATGTCATTCTTACTATCTGCTTGCTATTAATGTCTAAACCTCATTAATAACCATGTTTAAGCAAACTTTTTCAAAAGTGCGTCAAAGTAATCAAAATGCGTCATTGACCAAAATAAAAGTCAAATCCATTACCACTGATTGACTAGAAGCACAAAATAAAGTTTACCTCGTCATAAATAAATTCGTGTTTTGCCAATGTTGTGCAAAGAGAAAAGAAAATAAAAAGAAAAAGCCCATAGAAGCCAAAGGCCAAAAGAAAAGGGCAAGATACTCGATAGAAAACTCGAACAACCATAAAGGATAGCCTAGGTGTAGACCCCAAATCTTGCCCGGCCTCCAAATAAAGTCAGAAAGCTTCCTATTTGAAGACGGCCGAAGCCTAACAAGCCATTAGGAGAGACTATTAGGCCTCCGTACTAAGATAGGAAGGTTTTTTGGCCCGAAAATAAAGTTTCTCGCCCTGAAGGGACGAGACCGCCGTCTGGGAATACCAGACCGCCGTCTCGTTTCTGCGCCAGGACGAGACCGCCGTCTCGATTTTCCAGACGGCGGTCTCGACACTCGCAAATTCGAGACGGCGGTCTGGGTTTTCCAGACGGCGGTCTCGATTCCTGCCAAGTCGAGACGGCGGTCTGGATTTTCCAGACGACGGTCTCGACCTGCTGCCACAAACGAGACGGCGGTCTGGACTTTCCAGACGGCGGTCTCGAACCTGTCAGCAGAGACGGCGGTCTCGACCTGTCAGGCACGAAAAACTATAAATAGGGGCGTCATTTCTCCCTTTTTCCACACCCAGCTCTCCCTTCTCTCTAGATTTTCTCTCTCTAAGAATCCCTCCGAGGCATTTCCGGAGTTTCTGAGCGACTTTAGGTATAGACTAAGCATTCTAAATCTTCTTAAGAATCCCTCCGAGGCATTTCCGGAGTTTCTGAGAGTGTAGAGTGAAGGGTTGCCAAAACGCACCCTCTTTTTGAATATAAAAGCTTGCTTTGGAGGTGCATATCCCTACTTTCTACTACTATTTAAATTACGCAATAGAAGCTAGGGCCATGTAGTCATATATTTAAATTCCGCATAATAAAAAGGGTAAAAGCGTAATTTTCCAAGTTTAATTATTCATAGATAGCCGGCCTGTCATAGGGAACCCGAAAGGGGCGTCGTAAAGGGACTAATACTCCCTTTACACGTAACTAACTCTCTTACCCAACTCTGGTTCTAATGACCAAAGTTGGTTTTTGAAAACCAACGCCTTTTAAAACCCCTTTTCCGATGTTTATGGTAAAAATATCGGTGGCGACTCCATAGAACCCAAAATAAATAAGTCTTTGGGTTAGCCCGGTTATCGGACAACCCAGGGACACTTTTCGAAAACCTCGTCTCTAGGTTAGCCCGGTTATCGGACAACCTAAGGACGTTGTAACCACCAATGAAATACGCGAAAACAAGAGGGTCGATAAAACCATCGCGTCGCTCCGACCGCCCTCTCTTTTGGGAGGCGGCGACAGATGGCGACTCCACTGGGGAAGCCTAGAGAGTTGATCCCATTTAGTGATGGGCTGACTTAAAAATAATTAAACCAAGAAAATTACGCTTTTACCCTGCCTTGTATTATAACATGCTTTATTGTTTGGCTTTCAAATAACTGTTGCTTGTTTATACTTATGCAATTGATTGAAATATAAATTGCACACAAAACCCTTGCACACTACAGTTCCCTCTATACCCGGGGGCAAGTGAGATAACCATAGGGAGTGGGTGGCAGGTACGGTTCGCTGCAGTTAGGGCCTTGTGCCCACCAGTGTGATCGGAAACCACCACTCAAGGTGATAACCTTCCTCTTTTGGCAACAAGACCGACTCTGGCCTTAGTGCTGAGCATGGTTGAACGGCTGGAGAGTGGGGACCCTATAATGGGGGCACCTTGGTGGCCTTAGCCTGGTGAGAACAGTTAGAACCTACCCTAACCAATGCACCTTTCTGCAGGAAAACCCTACCTCGTGATAAAAACGAAATCTCGCCAGTTCGGGGATGACTGAATTGTGTGTGCATATGTTTGTTGCATTTGTATGTTGCATAGCATAAACAAACAACAGAACAAAATCACAAAAAATATTTTACAAATAAACACCCTTATCTCGGACAGTCTTCCTTTTAGCTAGCCTGGTTTCAGGTTCTTTGTAAGCTAAGTAGTCACGCAGTTCCGACAGAAGGGATAAGGGACGCTAAATATTCTTTCGCATAAAGCCATATTTTATCTCGGACAGTCTGCCTTTTAGCTAGCCTGGTTTCAGGTTCTTTGTAAGCTAAGTAGCCACGCAGTTCCGACAGAAGAGATAAAAGGCTATAAAATAAAAGTACAAATAAAAATCCAAAAAACAAATAAAATAACAACATTTATAATTTTGACAAAGTCAACACCATTACATCATATTACATGAGTAAAGAAAAACCAAGAGAGAAAATAAAAATAAAGGTACATTCAGCATCATCTAAATAAAACCTCTCATACATAAGCATACTCATGATAGTTTAAAAGCACTCAACATTCATTAATAAAACTTTTTCGGACAATCTAGAAAGTGGCTGGTCCTCTCCCCACTCGAACTCGTGCACAAAAAGCCAAGGCAATGGAAAAATTAGAGGAGCAGAACCGAAAACTTTCTGCGGAAGTCGATACCCTCCGGGAGCAGGTAGCCCAACTAATGGAGGTCATACGCCAAGGCCAGAGCAAGGGCGCCGAGGGCCAAGCTGAGTATATCCCTCCTCATGAGGAAGAGGAGGAGGAGGAGCACTTCTTCGGTGATAAGGATGTTAAGACTGCTCGCATCCTTACCCCAGAAGTATCCAAACAACAACTCTCCGCCCTGGAGGAGAGGCTGAAGGCGGTCGAAGGGCATAACTTCGACGTCAAGGAGGTGGCTGACATGTGCCTCGTGAAGGACATCCGCTTCCCTCCCAAATTCAAGGTCCCGGACTTCCCCAAGTACGCAGGGATGACCTGCCCCAAGAACCATCTTACGATGTATTGTCGTAAGATGGCCGCCCATGCTGACAACGAGAAACTCCTGATCCATTGCTTTCAGGAGAGTCTGGCGGATACGGCTCTCAACTGGTACATGCAGTTGGAGAGGGGGCAGGTCCAGAACTGGAAGCAGCTGGCAGACGCTTTCCTCCGTCGCTACGTTATAACATCGACCTGACACCTGACAGGTCAGATCTTAGAAGCTTGAGTAAACGGGACGACGAGGCCTTCAAAGCGTACGCCCAGAGATGGAGGGAATTGGTAGCCCAGATAGAGCCTCCTTTGACGGACAAGGAGACAGTGGCTATGTTCATAGACTCTCTGACTGGAGCGTACTACGATAAGGCGATAGCCAGTACCTCCAACCTTTTCTCGGACATAGTCACTGTGGGGGAAAGAGTGGAGCAAGGGCTGAAGAGCGGCAAAATAGCGCGACCTTCCTCTTCCAGCACATCATTCAAGAAGCCCTTCAAGAAGAAGGAAGAAGTCGTGCACACCATCAATTTCACTACCCCTCCCTCCACGCCTCAGGCAGAGCGGCAGCAAAAAAAGAAGGAAAGGAAGTTCACGCCTATCCCTACCTCCTATGCAAAACTGCTGCCCCAACTGTTGGAAGCCAGCCTCCTGGCTCGCGTTCCTCCAAAGAAGCAGCTGGAGCCTCCCTATCCCGAGTGGTACAAGCCCAATGAAAAATGTAGCTACCACTTGGATGCACCAGGACATTCAACCGACAACTGCTTGACCTTGAAATATAAGGTCCAAGAGTTAATCGACGCCGATTGGATAACCTTCGACGCCTCTGCCTCCAGCACCGATGTTAAACCTCTGTCAAAGCCAGAGTAGCAGAGAGGGAGGACTGGGAGGATCAGCCCTAGGGGTTTTTGTTTTTTAAGCTTTTCTCTACATTTCCTGTGGTCCCCGCCCGCGGCCACAGGAATTTTTGATTAAAAGGGCTTGTAAATACATTCTCATTTCCATTAATACACGAGGCATTTTGTCATATTCATTCTTTTCCCTCTTATATTTATTATTCTTTCAAAAATAAATTGAATAATAAAATCTATGACTAAAACATAACCTAAAACGCATCATGTCTGTAATTGACGAATCTCCATGGACCCTGGAAACGGAAGGCGAATGGACTGAGTCCGACAGTGAGCAGGAGACCATTTCTCCGGACATGCAAAGGATGCTGGAAAAAGAAACACGCATCATACAACCGCATCAGGAAGAAATAGAAACTGTGAATTTGGGGAAAGAGGATGAGGAGAAAAAGGTAAACATCGGCACCCAAATGGAAAGTAGCATGAAAAAAGGATTAATACTGCTTCTGAAAGAATATATGGACGTATTTGCTTGGTCATATCATGACATGCCCGGACTTGACACAAGTATAGTGGAACACAGACTGCCGCTGAAAGAAGGGTGCCGACCTATAAAGCAAAAGCTTAGGAGAATTAAACTCGATTGGTCCTTAATGATAAAAGAGGAGGTGCAAAGGCAGTTGGATGCCAATTTCCTGGTAGTTTCCAAATATCCGGAATGGTTGGCCAACATAGTACCCGTCATCAAAAAGACTGGGAAGGTCAGGGTCTGCGTGGATTATAGGGACCTCAATCGAGCAAGTCCTAAGGACGACTTTCCCCTGCCACATATAGACACGCTGGTGGACCATACCGCTACTAACACGTTGTATTCCTTCATGGACGGGTATGCGGGGTACAACCAGATCAAGTTGGCCGTTGAGGATAGAGAAAAAACCTCTTTCATTACACCATGGGGTACCTTTTGTTATCGAGTAATGCCGTTTGGGCAGAAAAATGCGGGAGCAACATATCAAAGGGCTATGGTCACACTATTTCATGATATGATCCACAAGGAAATAGAAGTATATGTGGATGACATGATAGCCAAGTCCAGAAATGAAATGGATCACATTCAATATCTCCGGAAACTTTTCGATCGACTTCGAAAATATCAACTTAAGCTAAACCCGGCAAAATGCACTTTTAGAGTACGATCAGGAAAACTCCTAGGGTTCATTGTTAGTGAAAGAGGTATCGAGGTGGACCCCGACAAAACGAAGGCAATTCTGGAAATGTCTCCACCAAGCACGGAAAATGAGGTCAGAGGTTTTCTGGGCCGGATCAACTACATCGCCCGCTTCATCGCACAGTTAACAGATAAATGTATACCCATCTTCAAACTGTTGCGCAAGAATCAGCCAACGGTGTGGAACGAAGAATGCCAACAGGCGTTTGATAAAATCAAAACTTGTTTAACCAATCCACCAGTATTGGTACCACCCGTTGAAGGGAGACCTCTGATCCTATATTTATCAATCCTCGAGGAGTTCATGGGATGCGTGCTCGGCCAACACGATGAGACCGGGAAAAAGGAACGAGCCATTTACTATCTCAGTAAAAAATTCTCAGATTACGAAACCCATTATACACCATTCGAAAAAACATGTTGCGCATTGGTGTGGGTCACTCAACGTCTCAGGTAGTACATGGTTTGACATACAACATGGTTGGTCTCCAAAATGGACCCAATCAAATACCTCTTCGAGAAGCCTATCTTGACCGGAAGAATAGCTAGGTGGCAAGTTCTCCTCTCAGAATTTGACATTATCCACGTCACCCAAAAAGCTATTAAAGGAAGTCCCCTAGCGGATTATCTAGCTCATGGATCCACAGATGAATACCAATCTCTACAGGATGATTTTCCCGATGAGCATATCATGCACATCGAACACGAAGAGACCAAAGAAGAGATGTGGACCATGTTCTTCGATGGGGCTTCCAACATGCTTGGACACGGGGTAGGAGCTATTTTGATATCCCCCGAAAAGAAACACATTCCTGTAACGGCCAGGCTTAATTTCGATTGCACCAATAACATGGCCGAATACGAAGCATGTGCACTGGGAATCCGAGCGGCTTTAGATCATGGGGTCACTAAGCTCAAAATATTCGGCGATTCATCCCTCGTCATCTATCAACTTAAGGGTGAATGGGAAACCCGAAACGCCAAATTGATCCCATATCTAGAGTACATCCGAGAGTTGGTCTCAAGAATGGAAAGCGTCACTTTCCAGTATATTCCAAGGGAAGACAACCAAATTGCTGACGCCCTCGCCACACTATCATCCATGTTTGCCCTGGACCAGGAGCATGAGATGCCAATCATTCAAGTTAAACTGCATGATAAACAAGCTTTCTGCATGGCAGTAAATGACGAGTGCGATCAAAACCCCTGGTACCACGACATCAAGCGGTACCTCATGAAGGGAGAATACCCCGAGGGAATCAGTGACAATGATAAGCGAACCATTCGCAAAAGGGCCATAGGGTTTACGTTGATTGAAGGAACCCTCTACAAAAAGAGCCCCGATTCCACCCTCTTAAGGTGTGTAGACCGAGAAGAAGCCCAAACACTGATAAAAGAAATCCACAAGGGGACTTTCGGAACCCACGCACCCGGGCATGTCATGACAAAGAAAATCCTCAGGGCAGGGTACTATTGGTCCACGATGGAAGCTGATTGTCACCAATATGCCAAGAAATGTCATAAGTGCCAAGTATACGCCGATAATATTCATGTGCCGCCCGCACCTCTCAGCAACATGGCTACACCATGGCCATTTTCTATGTGGGGCATGGATGTCATCGGACCCATCGAACCTAAAGCATCTAACGACCATCGCTTCATATTGATGGCAATCGACTATTTTACCAAGTGGGTTGAAGCGGCATCATACGCACACGTAACCCGGAAAGTGGTGACCACCTTCATCAAGAAAAACATTATATGTCGGTACGGCGTCCCTCATAAGCTCATTACTGACAATGGGACCAATCTCAACAATAAAATGATGGAGGAATTATGCCGAGATTTCAAAATCCAACACCACAATTCCTCTCCGTACCGACCGAAGATGAATGGTGCAGTAGAGGCAGCCAACAAAAATATCAAGAAAATTATCCAGAAAATGGTGGTCACCTATAAAGATTGGCATGAAATGCTTCCTTTTGCCTTGCACGGCTACCGGACGTCGGTTCGAACCTCCACAGGGGCTACCCCGTTTTCCCTCGTATACGGAATGGAGGCCGTACTACCAGTGGAAGTCGAGATACCCTCTCTGCGAGTTGTCATGGAAGCCAAATTGACAGAAGCTGAATGGGTCCAAAACCGATATGATCAGTTGAACCTAATCGAAGAAAAACGACTGAACGCCATATGTCGGGGGCAAGCTTACCAGCGAAAAATCAAAAAGGCCTACGACAAAAAGGTCAATCCCCGTACTTTTAAAGAAGGAGATCTAGTAGTAAAGAAACTACTCCCAGCTCAGAAAGACAAAGCGGGGAAATGGGCAGCCAATTACGAAGGACCATTTGTGGTCAAATGAGCCTTCTCAGGCGGAACCCTTATCCTCACCAACATGGATGGAGAAGAACTCCGGTATCCTATCAACTCAGATGCGGTGAAAAAATATTACGCCTAAAGACATTGCTCATGACCCGTCAAGATGAAAACTCGCAAAGAGCGTCCTAGGCAAAAGATAGGGTCGATATTCCTCGCTAGGATACATCCTAGGCAAAAAGTAGAGGTGCAAAAAAAAAAAAAATGAAATGATGAAAGAGCAATGATTACCTTAGCCGAAAACCGCAAAGGCGACTAAGGTAATACCTCCACAAAAGCAAGCAGACTTCGCATAGTCTTCACTCCGGATTCGGGCATCTCAACTGAAGGGACCAGGAAGAAATGGGGAAACGAAGATCACAGACATGATTGTGGTACCCACATACAGTTTAGACAACCCTGGCCAGCCATGCTTACAAATTCTTTTGTAAAACCCCCCATGTAAAAACAAACCATATGGTTATATCAATAAAATTGTCTTTTCTTCTCTTTACCTACTTGTATAAATGCCTCTGTATTAACGAAATATGAGCATGCATAAAACAAGCAATTCGAGAAAGCATAAAAACAATAGACGCACATCACCAACCAGGGTTGTCCCAAGAAAAAATACAGGGTAGCCTCGCTAGATCGAAAACCCGCAAAGGGCGGTCTAGGCAAAAGATAAGGCTTTCGAAAAAGGAAAAAACCCATCAAAATGCCTCACACAAAGAATTAAAACCCGCTAGATCGAAAACCCGCAAAGGGCGGTCTAGGCAAAAGATAGGGTTAAAACAAAAAGTGTAAAAACAAAAATCACGAGAAAACAAAAAGAAGGAATGTACCTGGTCACTTTCTAAATGTCCTCAACTAAGATAAAATTGCATTAACAAGCATCCACACACAAATAGTTGCACAAAAATGACTTTGTCAAAAGTAAAACAAACAAAAATACTGTAGGAAAATAGAAAGCATTCAAGCCTCATGCTTGCATTCATGAAAAAACAACCAAAGGTATCCCGGTATGATTTCGCCGACCTTTTGCCTTCTTTTACAAAAGACAGCGTAACGAAAAAGAAGCTTAAAAAAAGGAAAAGGCATACGCTCAATAAAAAGCCAGAATCCAAAATCGCACGAAAAAAGAACCGCGAGAAAAAGGCAGGATAAAAGTCGAACACAAAGAGAAACAACCCGGCTAACCAGCAAGAGTCGGATAACCACCACAAAAAAATCAAAAGAACAAGAGTCCCCAGCAACCAACAGAAGCTGGATGAACAAACCAGATTTCCGGCAACCCGGATGACCATTCCAGAAAGGTCCAATCACAGTCACCAAAACACAGAAAGTTACTCTCCAAAGAAGCGGCGCATGGTCAGAATCAGTAAGCCGCCACCATTGCCAAAGGATCAGCTACCGCAAGAAGGAGCATCCGGAGGCTTAACCACCAGATGGGGGTGCATACTCATCAGGCCTTACAGAAGAGGGCTTACCAGACGGGGGTTCATACTCGTCAAACACCAGATGGGGGTGTGTACTCATCAGGCCTTACAGAAGGGGGCTTACCGGGCGAGGGTTCATACTCGTCAAACCAGATGAGGGTTCGTACTCATCAGCCGAAGGGGTCAGCTACCGCGTCAAAGGGGCATCCCAGAGGCGCACAACACAACATCTCCCCAGAAGATCATCCGCCACAAAGACGGTACATCCGAAGGGAAACCGGGCAAGAGGGTCAACTCCTTTACCCTCCAGTTGATCACCTCGGCACAAAAGGCCAGCAGTCGACTGATCGGGTAAAGGGGGGGCAGCTGTAGACCCCAAATCTTGTCCGGCCTCCAAATAAAGTCAGAAAGCTTCCTATTTGAAGACGGTCGAAGCCTAACAAGCCATTAGGAGAGACTATTAGGCCCCCGTACTAAGATAGGAAGGTTTTTTGGCCCGAAAATAAAGTTTCTCGCCCTGAAGGGACAAGACTGCCGTCTGGGAATACCAGACCGCCGTCTCGTTTCTGCGCCAGGACGAGACCGCCGTCTCGATTTTCCAGACGGCGGTCTCGACACTCGCAAATTCGAGACGGCGGTCTCGATTCCTGCCAAGTCGAGACGGCGGTCTGGATTTTCCAGACGCCGGTCTCGACCTGCTGCCACAAACGAGACGGCGGTCTGGACTTTCCAGACGGCGGTCTCGAACCTGTCAGCAGAGACGGCGGTCTCGACCTGTCAGGCGCGAAAAACTATAAATAGGGGCGTCATTTCTCCCTTTTTCCACACCCAGCTCTCCCTTCTCTCTAGATTTTCTCTCTCTAAGAATCCCTCCGAGGCATTTTCGGAGTTTCTGAGCGTCTTTAGGTATAGACTGAGCGTTCTAAATCTTCTTAAGAATCCCTCCAAGGCATTTTCGGAGTTTCTGAGGGTGTAGAGTGAAGGGTTGCCAAAACGCACCCTCTTTTTGAATATAAAAGCTTGCTTTGGAGGTGCATATCCCTACTTTCTACTACTATTTAAATTACGCAATAGAAGCTAGGGCCATGTAGTCATATATTTAAATTCCGCATAATAAAAAGGGTAAAAGCGTAATTTTCCAAGTTTAATTATTCATAGATAGCCGGCCTGTCATAGGGAACCCGAAAGGGGCGTCGTAAAGGGACTAATACTCCCTTTACACGTAACTAACTCTCTTACCCAACTCTGGTTCTAATGACCAAAGTTGGTTTTTGAAAACCAACGCCTTTTAAAACCCCTTTTCCGATGTTTATGGTAAAAATATCGGTGGCGACTCCATAGAACCCAAAATAAATAAGTCTTTGGGTTAGCCCGGTTATCGGACAACCCAGGGACACTTTTCGAAAACCTCGTCTCTAGGTTAGCCCGGTTATCGGACAACCTAAGGACGTTGTAACCACCAATAAAATACGCGAAAACAAGAGGGTCGATAAAACCATCGCGTCGCTCCGACCGCCCTCTCTTTTGGGAGGCGGCGACACTAGGCAAAAATTAGGGTTACAAAATAAAGTCCGCTAGGTTTCCCAAACCAAAAAAAAAAAAGAGAAACATAGACAAAAGTTAGGACAAAACAAAACACAACATCCTAAGCTGAAAACTCAAAGGGTAGACTAGGGAAGTCAATCAGTCATAGCAAGCGCCATAGAATAAGACGTCACTCCATAAACAAAACGTTGTTTAAACTAGCCTAAACACTCTAACCAACCTTGGCTAGCCGTGCTTACAAAAACCATTTTTTGTCAAAATAAAACAATTCTAAAACACAAGCCTTTGAATTAAATATCCTCTTCTTTCTCTTCTCTTGACCTTTACCACTACGACATTCTAGTAAGTAGTAGGGAAATGTGGAGATAGTAATCAATAGGAGGATTGACATCCCCAAGGAAAGGGAGGGGCGCATTGACATGGAAAGTCGCTCTACAATTAACACAATCATTCTTCGGTCATATCGAGATGACAAAATTGGTACAACCTATCATGTCGACAAAACACAAAACGTCAGAAGCTCATCAGAAGTAAAAACACATTGGTTAATCCTTTTGAAAAATTAATTGAAATAGTATTATAGGATGCATATCACAAACATTGCATATATGCATAGGGTCCTTTCTCTCAAAAAGAAAAGAGAAAAGAGAAAAAGAAAAAACGAAAATAAAAAATAATGTCTGCTAGGAGATTCTTAGGCAAAAGTTAGGGCATTCACAAAAAAGGAAAAAACCCGTTGAGATATCCTAGGCAAAAAGTAAGGCAGCCCGCTAGACTGAAAACCCCAAAAGGGCGGTCTAGGCAAAAGTTAGGGCTAAACTAAAAAATAAATAAAAGAGAGGGGCCCTTCATCATAATCATGAAAGTCCAGCAGGAGAATGTCAGTTACTTCTCTAGATGCATCAAAAAGATAGATTGCATTTAAGGCATCCACACACAAGTAGTCGCACAAAACGATTTTGTCAAGGTAAAAAATGAAAGAAATAAAAATCATTTCAGATAAATAACAAAAACAAAAAACATTCATGCATATAAGGAGACTAGCTCCATGTTTGCGATTGAAAACAGGATCACCAAGACCGAGTCTCCAAATAATGCCCTCAAGAAAACAGAGCAAGTCGTCAAACAAGCAACTCAGCATAATAAGAGCTTCCAAAAATTAAGAGCTCCAGCTACCATCCTTCTACCCAGAAAAGAAGGCACAAGAAAATAATAAGTCTCCAAACATTGCTCTCCCTCAAGAAAGAAGAGCGAGTTGTCATAAGAAGCTTCCAGAAGCCAAAGCTCCAATCATCACCCAATAAAAGAGGGCACAATCATCAGACATCATAAAAGAAGAGCCAACGGAAAGGTTTAGTTATCCCCAAGCGGATCCTTGCCTACTCCAGAGGCAACACAAAAAAAAATTCCTCACGGCTCAGCATTACCACTACATGAGTCATCGAGCACACTCACCCAAAGTCTCCTCCACACTCCCCAATGGAGAATAAAGGCTTCAAGAGCCCATCATCATCAACAGTCAAAAGATTCCAATCTCCATACTAACAAGGGCTCAACAAAAAAAAGGAAAAAAAAAAAAGAAAACTCTTGCAGCCCCAGCGGATGTCCAAAAGAAAAGGCAACAACAGAGAAGGTCGAATAAAAATCCTCAAGTGGATCTCCTAAAAAGTCTAAAAAAAAAAATCAGAAATTCCCATCCTCCAGTGGAATAAGAGCTTCTCAAGTTTAGCTCGCATCAACATCAATAAAGGAGCCAAGACTCCATCCCTAGAAAAGGAAAATTAGATCCCCGGGAAGGCAATCAATTCCCCGGTGGATCACCAAAAAGAGAAAAATCATCCCTGGTAAGCCTATTGCAAAACAAAACTTCAGATTCATCCTCAGAATGTCATTTGCCTACGCATAGTCAAGAATTGGCAAGCAAGAGCCAGCATCCCCATATCAGCCTAGTCAGAGGCAAAACAAATGAAACCAAAAGTCTTCACTTCCGATGAAGCATCTGCATACTCAGAGGCATTACCAGAAACTGAATAGGATATCCGCCTACTCAAGAGGCGTCACTTAGATCAACAAATCCCCAGAGAATTCTTGCCTACCTAAGAGGCACTGATCAAAAATCTCCGACAACCAGCAAAGGTCAGATGACCACCACCAAAAAATCAAAATCAAATAATACCCAGCAACCAAACAAGCTGGATGAACACCAACAGAATCCCCGGCACAGACTGGACGACCACTCTCAGAAAAAACAAAGACAAGAGAACACATCTCAATATCCGGCGCATGAGCTAGAGCAGTAAGCTGCCACCATAGCCAAAGGGTTAGCTACCGCAAGAAGGAGCATCCGGAGGCACCACACCAGATGGGGGTGTATACTCATCAATCCTTACAAAAGGGGGTTTACCAAACGGGGGTTCATACTCGTCAAACACCAGATGGGGTGTATACTCATCAGGCCTTACAAAAGGGGGCTTACCGGGCGAGGGTTCATACTCGTCAAACCAGATGGGGGTTCATACTCATCAGCCAAAAGGATCAGCTACCGCCAGAAGGAGTATCCTGGAAGCACACTTTTTCCCAGAAGATCAACCGCCACAAGGACGGAGCATCTGAAGGACAACCGGGCGAGAGGGTCAACTCCCCTACCCTCTAGTCGATCTCCTTGGCACAACAGGCCAGCAGTCGACTAGTCGGGTAAAGGGGGGGGCAGCTCTAGACCCCAAATCTTGCCCGACCTCATAATAAAGACCAGAAGACCTCCTTTTCGAAGATGGATGAAGCCTAAGAAGCCATTAGGAGAGACTATTAGGCCCCATACTAAGATATGAGGGATTTTTAGCATGAAAATAAGGGTTTTCGCCTTTTAGGATCGAGACCGCCAACTCGAATTCAAGACCGCCGTCTCGTTTGGCGAGACAGCCGTCTCGCCATTCTTGCAAGGCGAGACGGTCATCTCGACCTTGTCAGACGAGACAGTCCGTCTCGACCTAACAGGCGCGAATCCCTATAAATAGGAGCGTCATTCCCCTCATTTTCAACAGTTCTTCCTTTCTCTCTCTAGACTTTTCTTCAAATTCTCTTTCTAGAATCCCTCCGAAGCATTTCCAGAGTTTCTGTAGCGTTTTTGAGAGTTTTTCGGCATTGTAAAGAGCGGAGGGCTGCCAAAAAGCACCCTAATTCTCAAAGAATTAATAGAAAGCTTGCCTCGGAGGTTTCTACTTTCTCTCTCTATCTTTTACTGCCTTATTTTAAATTACGCAATAGACATTAGGGTCATGTAGTCATAGTTTAAAATTCTGCAAATAAAAGGGTAAAAGCGTATTTTCATGGGTTTATTTATTTAAAATAGCTGGCCTATCATAAGAAACCCGAAAGGGGCGTCGTAAAGGAACTAATATTTCCTTTACACGTAACTAACTCCCTTACCCAACTCTGGTTCTAATGACCAAAGTTGGTTTTTCGAAAACCAACGCCTTTTTACTCCTTTTCCGATGTTTCCGGTAAAAACATCAGTGGCGACTCCAGATGAACCCTTCAAAATTTAGCTCTTGGATTAGCCCGGTTATCGGACAATCCAAGAGCGCCTTTTTGAAAACCTCGCCTCTAGGTTCAACCCGGTTATCGGACAACCTAAAGGCGTTGTAACCATACCAATAAAAACACGAAAAATGGAAAGTCGAAACCATCGCGTCGCTCCGACCGTCTTGTTCTGACGGCGGCGACAAGACAAAAACAACTTTAAAGTGAAAGTTAGATAACAAAATAATTGAATTCCCTCAAGTGTTTGGCCTCTCACACAAGTTCAAGGTTAAGATCACTCCACTCTTCAAGTAAAATTTTTCTAAGTGTCCAAAAAAAAAAACTCTCTTTAAGGCCTTACTTTTTTTTTCTTGAAAAATGGCAATCAAGTGGAAATATGTACGCCAACCAAAAATATTAAAGAGTTCTAATAATGACAATTATCAAAGATAAAACTTTTAAGGAAGCCTAAGACAAGCAATAAAAAAACAAAATTAAGGAAGGTCTACTAAGAGGAAAATTTAGACAAAACTTTGAACAAGATTAAAACAAGAAAAGCTAGAAAGAAATTTGAGAAACACTTAAAACATGCAATCAAAATTTTCATACAAGCACACACATAAAGAAGGTTTCTACAATGTTAGAACTAATTTGTCAAATTTTAATCATGCAACAAAGTATTATGACGATTTCTAGAATCAAATCTCATAAGTGCAGAATTTTTTTCTTTTTCTTTTTTTTTTAAGCAATAACGTTTCAGCCAAGGTACTTTTGTGTTTGTTTTTTTTGTTCTAACTTGATTCTAGACTTGCCAAAAGTTGTTTAAAGTTGCTAGGAAAAATTTGATCACTTAGTCCCTATGTTTAGGATCCTAGATCAATTCATCATGCATGGACTTAACTAATTAATTCATCATGCAATTTCAAGTATTGGAAGGCAATAAAATAAAACTTCAACAAGAGATACTAGACATATAACTCAAAAGCAAAGGTTAGGCACATTTAGAAAGACACTAAACTTAGAAGAATATGTAACTTAATCAAGTGCAAATTTTTTTTTTTACTAGGCATTTTATCAAACATCATACATGTCATTGATGTGACTGATTTTCAACATATCTTAAGTAGCTTATAATTTTATGATATTGCTTATTATGTGTTAATAAATCTTAATTAACTATAATTTGTATTGTTAGGCCTTTGGAAGCCTTAACATAAATTTTTGCATAAAAACAGTAAATTAGCCATATTTTATTGTATACGGGTACAAACATTGATCCACTGTTTTGTTTATCATTTTTTCTACAGAGCTCCTAAAATCATTATTCTTGAAGCATTAAAAATTAGACAAATTCAGCTTTCAAAAGGATCAAGAACCACTCAATTCGAAGCTAAATTGAATTTTACATAAATTATTAAAGAGAGGTTACGTGCACAAAATCGGTCCATTGGGCATGATTTAGTAAATTAATTATCCTAAATTCGATAGACCTCCAAAAATCATAAGAACGGTGGATTTTTAAATATAACTCAACAAGCTTTCGAATGAAACCAGAATCGTTTAATTTGAAGAAGTATTGAAGAAACTGCAAGCGTCTGAAGTATGCAATACTACACTAAAGCGAAGATAGCGCGACTCTTCAACCTCTCTCTCAAGTTAATGGATTATCTTCGGTTATGGGTCTTGTAACTCGTAATTGTACATTAGTTAAAGCTTATATTAGATTAACTTAACGTAGAAACAAATAGTTGAAGTTATAGAATTCAGAATCAATCAAAAATCGTTTTTCTCTCAAGCTTTTCTCTCTCGCGCGCACCTCATTTTCCATGGGTTTTCTCCTTGCTTGCATCACGCGCTCCATGTATATATTCCATTTTCTTCACTGTTCTTCATGAATTGGTTATGGATCTTCATCTTCTACTGTTTCTATTGCTTTTCCTTTACTGAATTCATGAATTAGATTAGCTTTTTACCGAACAAAACTGCTGAAAATGAATCGTATGTGACAAATTGTTTAAGACTTGTGTTCTTGACTTGGCTTAGCTTGTGAATGTCTCTCGCTTGAGAATTGAAGCTTGCGATCACTTTGTTGAACTGTATGGTGAATGCTTGATTGATTAATTAGGTTTTCACAATGTTAAAAACGCAGTAGTTTTTGCAATTTTGCTTACACCGAATCTGCTCCACAATTCTTGTTCTGCTTTCTTTAATTTTCTGCATTTTACTGCTTTGATTTTACTGGTTTGATGTTTTAGATGCTTTGCAGTCACCATAATTAGGTTTAATTGCTTTGATTACTTGTTTTAATCCCTGTAGAAGCTTAGTTTTAGGTTTAGATAGATGTTATGGTACTGTTTTAAGTTCTGTCATAAAATAGCTTAGTTTAGAATAAATTAGGTGTAGTTAAGTTCTCACTTTAATTTTCTGCACTGCAATTCCCCCTTAAAAATTGAAAAACTCATAAATATACATTGGTGCACTCATTCCAGTACTTGCAAATCACATTTACCACTGTTTTGAGCAATTTGACCGAATTGACCACTGTCACTCGGTTAAGTTTCCAACCACGCGCACCAAAACACACTCACTCGATTTTCTCACGTTTTAAAAACTCAAAATACAAGAATAATTGTATTTCCCTTGGCCAATCATACATTTTATACACCGCATTCAAATCTTGACCCAGACATCTCTTAATTTCATTTTGACCAAGGCCTATTCATTTTGTTGATTTTCTGACCATGTTCATTTTGGTCATTTTTCTTCTCAAAATCTAAAAACTAAAAAATAATTACATTTCATTCGATCATTCATATATTTTACACACTGCATTTGATTCTTGACCGAGTAATTGTTTTTACATTTCGTTTTGACCAAGAGTTTATTTTTTTTTACTGTGGTTCTTTGATTGTGGTCACTGTTCATTATCAGTCAGATTTTTTAATTTTGTTTAACTTTGTTCTTTTGCATTTTTTTTTCATTTCTATTAGCATTCTTCTTTGTCAACCATATATTTTGTTCACTGATTTCAATTTTTGACCGAGAACATCTTTGAGTATCTGCATGTGGACCGAGAGCATAAATTTTTGACCGTGATTCTTGACTGTTATTACTGTTCATGTCGGTCAAATTTGCAATACTGACCGTGGTTACTGTTCATCATGGTCATATTTGAGATTTTACATTAATTTTTAAATTCTGCATATTTTTAGCCATTTTTATATTCTGCAATACTTTCATTCACTGTATATTAGAATTTAACTTCATTTTAGTTTAGTTTAAGATTGTAAATTTCATTTTTAGTTTAGTTCCCTATTAAATCATTCATAACTCAATCACATATTCTTATCACTTCCACGGATTGATATTTTGGTTCCCATTGTACTGTATTATTACTATTTTAGGGGAACTTATTTGAAAGTGTTGAAACTGCGACAAATCAAAACACCCTTTCAGCCATAAAAATAAACTTAGGTGAGTGTAGTACTGGATTAACCTCATGCTCAAACTTTTTAGTGCAGTACCGCAAACCAAAAAATTGCCACAAAAACACAAGTTATAGCACAAAACGCAAGCTACACAAGGAATAAAGTCAAAGCAACAATAAGCAGTGACAGATCTTGACCATTGATCTTGGAGGGGCCAAATAATATATTATTAATAAATAATAAATAAATATAAAATAAAGTAAGAAGATGAAAGGGTGAAAAGATAAAATTGTAAATATATACTTAAATATATTAAATGATCATTAAGTTTGAGGGGGACAAAATCATAAATTATATGAGAGTTACAAAACTGAGGAGGGACTGGGAGGATAAAATTGTAAATATACAAGTAAATATATTAAATGTTCATTAAGTTTGGAGGGGTCAAAATCATAAATTACATGGGAGTTACAAAACTTTGGGGGGGTCACGGCCCCCTTCAGCTCCCAAGAAGATCCGCCACTGACAATAAGAATACCTTACTAAAAACAACCTAAGCTCTGAATACCAAATGATGTAAAATAAAGTAAGATGAAGAATTTTAAGAAGATAAAGTGCAAAATTTTAAGGAATAAAGTAAGCAAACCCAAGAAAAATTCCCACTGGACATTAAGATAGTTGCCTATCTAGATGTGAATGTTCATTTCCAAGGATTGTGGAGGGAGGAGGAGATGGAATGAAACTAGAAAAGAATAAAGACAAGGGTTGAAAAAATGGACCAACCCCTTAGATAAATAAAAGGAGTGAAGAAATAAAGAAGAAAAGATGAAAATAAGAGAAGTATGGTGGTGGTGGAGTGTTGACACACCATTAGGGGATGAGCCACTCTAGATAAGTGTTGACACACATATATCCTATGTATCCAAGCCCTCTTTTTCAATAAAAAGAAGTGGTATTCTTCAAAAAGGAGGTGCAAAAAGTGAGTCTCCAAAATGAAAGCGAAAATAAGTAAAAAACATAGAAAAAGAAAATAACCAGTAAATTAAAAATGAAGGATGTGGAGGAAGTTTTCCTTTTAGTCATGCTTCTAGTGATCTCCTAGGGATGACTTCTTCCGTCTTGAGGACAACTAAAGACTCATCAATTGTTCTATGCCAGAAGTTTATTTGGTGGTGGAATCCATAGGAGTAGAACAAAGTCCGCAGCCAATAAGTCTTGTATCGTATAAGAATTTCATGCAATACTTCCTCGGACATTTTCTAAGTCTAAGAAAATCTTTAGAACCCAAAGATCTTCAATTTCAAACTTGGAAGAAAGATGACTTTTTAGGCAAGCAAACTCATCCTGATCATTCCAAACCAAGAGAACATCATCAATGCTGATCATTAATGTTGTGAATGAGATACTAGTAAAATTTAAGGAAAATTAAAAAAAAAGATTTCTATGTTCTGATGTGTAATAGAAGAAGGTGTGGAAGTTAGTTTCTGAAACCATTTTCTAATCGTTTTCTTGAGCTCATAAAGGATTTATCGTGTTTTCAAGATTAGTTTGGTTTAAAAATAGTAATCCTAATATGGTAACATGTCATTTGGATATGTGTTTAGACTTTCAACAAATCATATTTATGATAACAAGTATCTATTGTATGGCCAATTGCTTTAAAATAAGTGCACACTTTTCCTTTTCAATTTTAAATTTATCCTGATCCTCTTCCTCTGCTAAAAACTCATTGGTCCATCAATTGCATTCACTAAGGGATTTGAATCTTCATTAACAACCACAAGTGCACTTTGTCTTTCACACGGTAATACATGACACCTGTTTGAAATTGAGAGAAGGTTCCATTAATAATATGTGACTTAATCATATTGAAATTCTCATTCGGGATCATGAGTTATTGTTTTCAGTGTAAATGATTTGTTGTTTGATCAAATACATTATTTTTAAATACATGATAAATCATTTAAACATTATGTGGATTCTTTTGATTTTGACTAGCAAGTACTAAACACTTTAAAAAAAATTTAATTAGGAAGGGTTCATATGAGATTAACATCAATCATTCAATAATTACAATAAGATATATTTCAATTAACGATCATCTATATATAACTTGGATTTTTAATATAATTTGTAATATTTAAAGTAAATTGCAAGAATAATAAAAGTATAATGAAAGTAGATTGTTGAAAAGTAAATGTGTGAAAAAAAAATGTGCAAAGAAAGTAAATTACGTAAAAGTAAATCTAACTCAGATAAAAACATAAAATGATAAAGGAAATCAATAAAGATAGTGATCCAAATTGTAAAGAACTCTATTGAAAATGTTTATCCTTTGTTTGTAGCATTTTTCATAATGCAAGTTTTTTTATACAATTTGACAATCACCTTTTTTATATTTATTTTATCCTATTTATATTTTCTTTGTGTAACCGCTAAAATATTTTTATATATAAAAATAAAAATAAGATGAAGCCAAATAAAATACAATAAATGAAAAATAAAATTCATAAACTATTATTTTCATATAATCGTTCTCCTATTTTCTCGAGCCACTTTATTATCATGTAATATCATAAGCACATATGTTGACCATAATCGCTTTCATATATCTCTTTATTGTATAACTTCTTCTCGATGTCTTTGTTTATCTTATTTGCAGCTCTAAACTTGATATTCTCAATTCTTCTATTCTCAATGTTTAATTAACCACACCATATTTTTAATTGACTTCTCATTCGTTCAACCCAATCTCTCTTCTCGATAATATGCACTTTTTCAAGCATTTTCTAATTATAAACATTTAAATTTAACTCATATTTTCAATTCACACAGAATTGCTTAAATTCACTTTCTTATTATGACTTTTTTAGTCTCTTATTTCCTTTAAAATATTCCATATTTCTTTATAGGTTTCTTTTTATGTAATTGTAATTTTTGCAGTAACATATATCAAATTATATAATCTTATATTAGATAGTTTTTAGGCATATTAATACAAACATGCAAGTGAAAGTAAATGTCATTATCCAATTCTTTTCATAATACTTTAAACTTAGTGAAATAATTAGTCAGACCATGTTTCGAAACATTGATCTCTCATTGATTTCTGGTTAGAATTATGTAATTCGTGGTTCTGGATCTCCTTATGAGAAAGTTTAAGGAAATTTTTTCATTCATCATATTTTGATCAGCGGCGACTCAAGGATTTGAGAGGCTTAAAACAAATTTAAGAATGAAGCTTTTTATTTAATAATAAAATAATTTATGTTAAAATGTATCATAGTTTTATTTAAAATTTATTTTTTGAACTTTTTGTGATGCAAAATTATCTATTAAATTGTCATAATTAATTTTATTTAACATTTTTTTCAATAGATAATAAAGTCAATCCATTTAATCTTTGTTGAGACACGGTTGATCTTAAATAATTTTTTATTATTTTTAATTTTGAAAAACTCCTTTTAACTGAAGCAACTGATATTGGAATTGTTAACATTACTCTATAAGCTATATATGCACTTGGAAAAGAATTTATTCTTTTTATATAATTAAGAATGTCAATTGGTTTATCATTTTTCAATCCTATAATTTCCTTTAAAATATTTAATTCTGAAAATAAATCTAATCCATTAAGATCCAACAAATTATCATATTTCAAAGGTTTTTCAAGGTTTAAGCATTTTTCTTTCAAAAGTATATAGTCTAGTGATTTTAATTTTTTAACACTAAATAAAAAACCAAAAATATCTTCATATATTTTAAATTGTTCAAATATACTTTGAAGCATGGTAATTGCTTTATCTATAATGTACAAAAAATAATCAATTCTAAATTATTCTTGAAAAGATTTTACAATTTCATTATCAACATTTTCATCAAATTGTTTCTTTCTATGACTAATATGTTTTTCACGAAACTTAGGCTTTATATCCATTTCAAAAGCAATTTCCTTATAAAAAATCAATGCATTTTCAATTTCATTTTTTCTGTACCTTTCAAAAAATGAAATGAGACTTTTTAATTGTTCAATAGCTTCATCAATGCACATATCTTTTTATTGTAAATTCTTACTAATTGAGTTAACTTCAAATAAAAATATCATACCAAATATTCATGTCTAACAAAAATTCAAAATTTTCTAATTCATAAGTTGCTAAAAATCAGCTTCACTTTTTATTTTAGGATCATCACTAGCTTCAGCAAAATTGAAAAAGACACTATCAGAGTAGCCTAATGTACAACAAGTTTTAAATTTTAGATTTTTACCTGATATGATGCATTGTCGCACTGCAAAGAAAGAAATGTCAAATAACTCATTGTTTGAGTTGCGTTATCTCCTTCTATCCCTTGAAATCATGAAATTGAAATACATATAAGCAGAACACCAACAACCAACACAAGTACTCAACATATAAGAGATGACTCATATTAGAAATTGAAAATATTGAATCATTAACTAATGTGTTATGTGTATGTATCAAATAATCAAACTGATTAGTTTGAAAAAATAAAGAGAATGAATAGATGATAACTAAAAAGTCACATAGAGAAAAAAGAGAAGATAAAAATTAAAATTAATTAGTAAAATAATAGAGATAAAAAAGAAAAACTTTTGGACTTCTTTAACTATTAATATTAACTAACTATTTTTTTTCTTAAAAAAAATTATGGTTTATTAAAAAAAATTGTTAAAAATAATATTAGTATTAAAAAAAAATTAGAAGATCTTTTTTATAGTAGTCTAAAACAAGAATTTTAGCTGTTTGGGGGTTGAGCCGACCCTTTGACTTATGGATTCAGAAACATAACTAATGATATTCTGATGGATATATATAATACAAGTTCGATTGATTCAAACTTAGATTCAAGACCAAAACTCCTTATCCTTCACTAGTATTTCCTTTGATGGTAAAGTCCTCCTTCAGGACTCTCATAAATTATCACACAAAAGATATTTCCATTAAGTTAAGTCAAATGATGAAAAAAAAAATTATCGTATTCAACTGTACAAAAATGTATATAGAAAAATTGTAGCTAAAAACAATAACAAAAAAATTAATTTCAGTTTTGTTCTAACTAAATAAACAAGTTTATCATAAATCTATAAAAAATAAATTGTTAATAATTATTTGTAATCATGATTAATCCCAACCATACAACAGAGTAAACAAAAGATTATAAAGAGATTAATTATACATTAATCAATAATGCTGGTATAAAATTATGTTTGGCCACATTTTATTGATAGAATGTGACTTTTGATTGCTATAATATATCATCGGCTTTTGATACTTACCAACGAATTTTAGCTAATGCGATACTAAAATTTCTTTTAATGACTATCAAAGAACATGAAGTGATTTCTTTTTATTTTAGTTTGATAAAATAGAATAAATTTTTATATGTAAACAACAAATGCTAAATAAGATGAAGCCAAATTTGAAATTTTAGCCATTAGTATTCAGATGCTGATAAACTGGTATGTGTAATCTGTGAATGGTTCACACTAAATTGGTTATTTATGCCTTTAAAGCATTACTTGGTTGAATAGTCCAATGGTTGCATCAAACTGTGACTTTGAAGGGGTACTCTTGGTCCCCCACAAGCAACAAATAAGACCCTTCTTCAATCACCATTAAACCAACCTCGTTCGCTATGCTAAGATGCTCACAAGGGCTTAGCTCAAATCCCACTTGAGCAGTTTCCCCTGCATTTAACTTCACACTTTGAAACCCCACCAATTGTTTCACTGGATTCCCGTTTCTCACTTGTCCTTTCTTCAAAAACAGCAACACAGGATGCTTCCCTGTCATGTTACCATGATTTGTGACTCCCAAAGTGATTGACAATGACAGGATTTGGCATGTTTGTTCGCCTAAGTCTGAAACCAGTTTGTAGCGGATGGTTTCAGAATTTTCAGTCATCAAATGGGTGGAGGATTGGTTGATGTGGAGGGTGTTGTGTGAGAGAGAGAGGAGTGTGTAGGAATATTTTGTGTAGCTTAGGCCGTAACCAAATTCATAGACCTTTGGACCAGTGTAAAATCTGTAGGTTCTCCCTGGGTAGCCTGAGGCTGAATCAGCTCTCATCCTCATATCTGTCATTGGTACTTTTATGAAATCCTTGGGATACCAAGTGATTGGTAGTTTACCACCTGCATTGTAGTGATGAAATTCACCCCACGAAAGTAATTAGTTTTACAGAAAATCAAAAAGAAAAAGTTATAGGAGAAGATGAAGATGCTTGATAAAATTATTTGAGGTATGTGCCCATCTGGGTTATCCAGAAAAAGGTTGCAGTAAATTTATAAATAATTTGACAACTTTGCATGGAGGTAATAAATGTGTAAATTAAGTGGAAGAATGGAAACACTATTGTTTATCTTTACTATTAATTAAAATTTTTATGTGAAATTTAATAAATTGAGATTAGAACACACCTCATTTTAACAGTTGGAATGTGTATTAACAGGAGTATATTAAAATTAATGGCGTTTGATTGGATTATATATTGATAGTGTAAAGGTTGTTTCAGTGTTATCAAATTAAAAAGACTTTCTAAAGAATGATTAATCTAAATTTATACCCTCCCTTCCCCTCTTTATGTGTTATGTGTGTTCATTTATTCACAAATAAATTGCAGTAGAAATTTACCTGGGTTATGGTCACCAAAGATAACCTGGGCCAGGGCCACTCCTCCAAGTTCCCCTGGGTACCCAGCCCACAAGATTCCTCCAACTTTGTTATCAAACTTGGCTGAAGTGATATCCACTGGGCCTCCACACAAGAGCACCAAAACAACTGGCCTTTTAGAAGCCTTGGCCACACTCTTGATGAGCTCTTCTTGCTTCCCTGGCAACCCTAGGTACTCTCTATCATGTGACTCCCTCTCTTGACTTTGATCCAACCCCATAACAAGCACAACATAATCCACCTTTTTTGCAACCTCCACAGCTTCTTGTATCCGTGCAGAGGCACATCGTGTCCCATCATCACAGCCAGGGTGGTAGGTGGTGTCCTTAGCATAGCCCTCAAAGCCTTGCAAAAGGGTCACCAATTTGCAAGGACGACCATAGTAGTTTCCTAGGGAAACTAGTGACGAGGCATTGGCATTTGGGCCAATGAGAGCCACACTTGGGCTTGTTTTTGGAAGTGGGAGAAGTGAGTCAGTGTTCTTTAGAAGGACTATGCCATCTCTTGCTGCTTCAAGAGCCAGTTGAAGGTGTTCTTTGGAACACACTTGGTTGGGACCAATGGTGCCATAGGGAAGCTTCGAGGGGTTCCCATCAAATAGGCCTAGCCTCATTCTTATAGAGAATAGGTTCTGAAGGGCACGGTCTATCTGAGAGATGGGCAATTTTTTCTGCGACACTGCTGATTTTGCATGCCTAGTTATGTAATCACCACACTCCACATCCATCCCTGCAAATCAATGTTGGTATCTCTGTAAGCCAATTATCACAATCCATCAAAATTACCTATACAATCTATCATGTTGCTGCTCAAACACCTCGTTGCTCATGAGCCTGGTCCTTGAGTAAGATAACATAACACACTAGACATAGGTAAAATAATGAATTTCAAAATTATAAAAATACATTAGACATACTTGGCCTTAATTCTATTAGAATATAATTTTCAAAATAGAAGGAAATAAGTACAAGATATAATTAAAATTATATGTAATATCGAATATAAATATGTATACATATGATTCTTTTAAAAGAAATTAAAAATGCGTAAGACTAAACTAGGTGTCGGTAAAAGTGGTTTTAAAATGTGTGAAAAAAACTCTTATTGATTAAATAAAGCATTTCTTGTGTTTCTTCCATAGGTTGTATTGCAGCCCATTGGCCCAATGATAGCTGTCTTCCCAGAAACTAGGTAAATAAAAGACAAAAGCCCAATCCTTCTTCACACATCTGCAGTCCAATAGCAACGTTTTGGAGTTGATAGTTAAATTATGTTGCTCGCATGAAACAAGCTCTCACTTAATCTTCAATTGATGGATAATTAGTTATCATGAATTTTTAAAACACTAAATGTCATATGAAAATAAATTTGTTCATGAATGCTCAAAACTATGGGCATTGGCATGTGGCATGTGGCATGTGGGGGACCTAATACAAGTGTGGGCCAATCCACATGACTTTGTTAGAAATATTGGTGTGAAAAACAAACGTCAAGGACAAGTGGGAAAAGCATCATGCATTGGGAATATTTATCTTTGATTATCACATAAACAAATTGGAAAAAAGATGAAGGAGAGTGGCAGTAATAATATAGATAGATACCTGCCCTAAAGACATCGGCAATAGCATCCTCTGCTGTTTTTGCATATCCTTGTTTATCATGTATGATAGAGACTGCTCCACAATCTGACGTAATATATCTGAAATTTGACCGTAAAAAGATGTTTTTAGTATAAGAGGGAAAAGAAAGTGTCACTCTCATATTTTGGTTATATCTTAGCTTCAAAGACAGGGGATGAAAAATCCAAATGTGGCATGGAAAAAGAAGTTTCACCAAGGAAGAAAACAAGTTTGTACTCTCACATTCACCCGTGATTGTGTACCGTTGCTTTAAAAAGGGTGAAGCTAAGAACGTACCCATCAAATTTCCATTGTTGTCTTGCGGTTTTGGTTAAAAGATTATAATTTGCACAGTTTGGAACCCCATTCACACGGTTGTAGGCACACATTATGCCACTCGCTCGACCTTGCTGAATGCAACTCTGGAATGGAGGTTGGTACGTATCTGCCAAATCTTGCAATGAAACCTGAATCACAAAGGGTTGGTAGAACAATTAAATCGCCAAAAAGGAAAAGGATTTAGGAGAAAGAGTAACGAGTAACACTTGGGGTCACACCATGAACCTAACTTTAACTCCATGTCCTACATTAATTTCATAATAACATTGCACAACTTAAAACGTCAAAAGCAACTATATTTTGAGAAGGTCAATCAGGTGTGGATCTTTGTTTGAGCAATATATAGATAAAGTTTATTTAGATGAAAATTAAACTTAACTTATATATAGATAATTTCTTTTTTAGTACGCTCGGATTAATAGAAAATAATCGACACTCAGACAGCAAATTATTACCAGATAAAGCACGAACCTGATTGATTGAAAAATAATGCAAACAAACAATTTTTTAAACATTAAAATTATCCCCTGTATTACATTATCGTTCCTTTTCTTTTTCTTCTTTTCCTTGGAAAAATAAAACTTTTTTTTTTCTTTTTCTGCTTATTTCCTTTCTAAATATCTAAAAGATGCGTGAGGTAGTGAGTGGTAACATAAACGCTCTATACAAAATATTTGCAATTGTGTTTATTAGATAAACTTTATTAAAAGCCCTACCTAATCCTACTCAATTTTTATTTTTTATCAACAAAAATAAACTTCTTTATACTAATGCATAAAAAGGAATAAAGAATCCAAATTAACTTCATCCTTTGGAATTACTATATATTAAAATATATAAAACTTCAAACTTCAAAGACTGCAGATGACAGACACTATGGTTCCGAGTTCCAAGTATTCATGTAACATTAAAAACAAATCTAAAAAACTAAAACCACTTAAGAGCATGCAAGGAGAAATATTCATATTTGTGACTGTAGTAAAGTAAAGTCACTATATTTATTGTATAAAGAAAATACACGAGTGGAATGTTATTACATGAACTAGAATTATTGAATATATTCAAGAAAAACCATAAAGAAACACTGCTTCAGACGGAAAGTGAGGAAAGGAGAAAGATTGTCGAAAGAAAAACAAATGTAAGAAACAGACTTACACGAGCATCGTAGACAAAGCGATTGAGGCCCTTCCATTGGTCCAAATCATAGGCAGTGAAGTGCTTGCAACACGCAGAAGCTTGAAGCCTCTCCCCAAGTTCCCCTCCTCCAAAGGAATCCCCTTGAAGCCCTCTCACGTAAGCCACACCATACTTTGCATTCATTAATGGGTCTTCCCCCGCCGTCTCTTGCCCCCTTCCCCACCGTGGATCTCTGAAAATGTTAATGTTCGGAGCCCAAAACGTCATCCCTAACGCTTGCCCCGCATTGTACACCGCCCTCGCTTCCCTCCCAATCGCCTTCACCACACACCAACCACAGCAACAATATCGTTTTAGAAAGTCTCGCATTGTACAACTAAAGACAATTTATAAGCGACTTAGAGTCAGTAACTGACCTTGCTAATTTGGTACCAGAGGCTTTGGTCGAAGGAAGCCGCAGTGAGAACCACTTGGGGGAAGCTGGTGGCGGATTTGATGGTGCCGTTGAATCTGATGCCGAGTCCTGCGTCGGCGACGCCGTGTAAGGCTTCGCTCCACCACTGATATTTGGGGATGCCGAGTCGGGGAATCGCCGGTGCTGAGTTGACGAGTTGGGCGAGTTTCTCGTCGAGGGTGAGTCGCGAGACCAAGTCTTTTGCTCTCTGGGGGATGGGGAGCTTTGTGTTGCAGAATGCATAGTAGGGTGAGTTGGAGGAGGAGTCACAGGAGTAAGGAGGGTCAGTTGACTCGGCGTGGAGCAGAGTGAGGAGAAGGAAACAGGTGATAGAGAAGAATGTGATGGGAATGGAAGAAGAGGGAGGGAGAGCCATGGTGGGAAGTGTAGATTCGTAAAGCAGAGTGTGAAAGGTTAAAAAGAGGCGCGTCTCTGAGTAGGTTGGACCGGAACAAAACGATAACGTGGTGATTGAGACTGAGTTGTCAGAACTCATGAACCTTTTATCTAAAAAATGTGATTCGATTTACTTGATTTTTAACAAGTTCTTAAAAGGATATTTTATTTAGATAACTATTTATGTACACAACACATCTACCAGAATAAAAAAAAGGTGATCTTATGTTAAAATTTAGAGTAAATTTGGTTTTAAGTAAAAAAATTATAATTATACATATTTAATGAGTTATTAAGCCTAACATAATTATAACTGTACATATGTATTGATTGAGTAATTGATATTATAAGAGAGACATACTACTTAATAAGATCGCATCTGGAGAATGCTCAATCTTAAAAAAAAAACAAAAACAAAAACAAAAGGCTGCCCGCAATCAGAGGACTAAACCAGATCTCCAAAACACTTATAATATTTGGATAAGAAACTTTTAGAAAATTTAAATACTTTCAATATGATTTTTTATTTAAAATAATTAAAAAATATAAATAATTTATTTTATAAGATAATTAAATTTTATTCAAATTTAATTTTTTTATTTAGATAAGTATTTCAAATTATATACAAATTATCAAAATTATTTTTATCAAATTATAAATTAGGTCGAACTCGATTATTTTACTCTTATCCAATAAATTATATTAAATTAAGTTATATTGACTTAAGTGAGAGCAAAACAAATCAAATTGGTAAGATCAAGTTCGATCAAGACTGAATTAAAAATGTTGAATCAAGTTGAGTTAAGTTAAAATGAATCAAATGAGTTGAGTGGTAATGGTAAGTAAATATTACAAACAAATATTATATAGGTTGTGTTAGGTCAAAACAAGATATGTTGGATTAAGAGGGGTTAATAAAGATTAATATGTTAGAAACAAAGACAAACCCCTTGATTTTGGTGATAATAAATATGAATAAGTTTTGGAATAAAAGTGATAATAAATCAAAATGTGAAAAAAAAATTGCATAGAAGAATAAATGTACAAAAGTTAGGATGAAAATATCCAAGTGTATCACATTTGTTCAAGATATATGAGAAAATATTTGTCTCTAACCGATGTTTACACATAAAAATGAAACATGCAATATATTGTAGAGACTTGCAAGGAAAATATTTAAATTAGACTATTGAAGAATATCCGAATATACTAATAAAAGATTTTACGTAAAGTAGAATATCAAAAGAATATTAAGAATATCATATTATTGAAAAAAATATTTTCCTTACTAAAGGTTAAGAATTATGCATTCACTTCTTCAAGCCTATATAAAGAGGAGTTCATTAACTAAAGAAATCATAACATAACAATTGTAATACAATTCTATTAGTCTCTTATTATTATCTTTGGTGAGTGTTTTCTTTTAAAAGATTTAAGAGAAAAAAAGTCAATGTCATATTCTTCACTTACTGAAATAGATCATCAATTAAAAGTGTTCATTATTTATCCTCTCTGTAAGAGTTATATCAGTACATGGAGAGAAGTTATTATTATATCTTTCACTCAGTGAATTAAATCCTCGGTTAGAGTACAAATTGTTTATTCTCTTTATTAGAGTTATTTTAGTAACTGTAATACTTGAGATCATTCTTGTAACTAAGAATGACAACAAATAATACTCGTATTCTTAATCTCAAGAGGAGATTAAGTTGATAGCCAATAATGATTTGATGTACTCGTTGGTAGTAAAAAATGACAACAAATAATATTTGTGATCTTAGTCTCCTGAGGAAATTAAGGTTGATAGTAAGGACTAACTTGATGAATTTGTTGATAACTAGGCATGACTTGATATACTCGAATTAATCTTGTTGATTATAGTAAAACCCTTTAAGTGTTCTTAAAGGAGACTTTATGTAACCCTTAATTGCGGTGAACTAGTATACATGCAAGTATCTTTATCTCGGTTATTTTATCTATTTCTATTCATTACTTATTTATTTTTAAAAGAACATTTTAAATTAGTAGAAATTTTGTATGAAAAAGAGCTTTAATTAAATCCCCTCACCTCTTCCCGCCTTTTTAGAGCTAACATGTGCTTTTAGAATCGTGTCTAATCAAAATAAGTTAAGTTAAAATAAGTTGGTATGAGGTGAGTCGGACTAACTATTAATAGTTGGGGTGGAACCACTGGATGAATGTTTTTGGGAGTTAAGGGGGTCATGACCCTTTTTGGCCTCTCATATTTCCATCTTCTTTTATCTTTTCATATTCATTTATTATTTATTAATAATATATTATTTTACCATAAAAAAAAATGAATGTTCAAGATCCTAAAACCTGATATGAAAGGGTTAGATTAAGTTAGGATAGGTTAAGATGAGCTAGATCAAGTCAATTTGAGTTGGTTTAAATCAATACAGGTTGAACCAAGTCGAGAATAATCGAGTCATAATTTAATAATGACCATAACGTGTCAAATTTATTTAAAGTAATTCAAGACGGGTCAAATTCAAGCTAAGTCATAACGTGTCAAATTAATTTGAAGTAATTTAAGAAAGGTCAAGTCTAAGCTAAGTCATGTTTATCTAATATGATCCATATTAAAACTAATCAAGATGAGTCAAAAATATATTAATTGAGATTGAATAAAAAAACATAAATTTTAAAAAAGTTAAAATTCTTACTTTTTAATATCATAAAATATTTAAAATATTCTATTAAAATAAATTACCTGTTTTAAATTATACTTGCTTCCAACATCCTTGTTTGAGTTCACTTTCCTTCCACAATTTTCAATTTTTTTTAGATTCTAGGGAGGTAGACTTTCTTAGTTATATTAGGATGATAAAACGAGTCAATCCACCCTATTTTAGTCAATCTCGTCTCTACTCTACCAAAAATAGGATGGGGTGTGTTGATCCATCCTAATCAAAACGAATTACAGATCCTAGTCCATCAATAAATTTGTTTAAAATAAAAGTTTTTATGTGTAATTTTTAAATATATGAATAAATTTTAAATATTTTTATTAAATAAATTGAAAAAATATTATATTTATATATTAAAATAACTAATTATAATCAATAATTTAAATTTAATTAATTATTTTTAATAATTTAAATTTTAATATTATAATATATTTATATATTTCAAAAATATGGCATAAAAATATAATATTTTTAATTATAATTTTTTTATGTTAATATATAAATAATTTTTTAGAGGTAGCGAATGAGTTAGGCCATCAAAATTACTGACTAAATAAAGTAAACCAAAATAAATTAACAAACAAAAACTATGTAGTTCTTCGTCTTTAAGATAAATATAAATTATAATAATTATTTACTAAATCTAACCCATTTTATGATACCCAAACTTCTATGGTTGAGCTAGCCTTAAATTGCATTCTACAATGGCCCATCTAGTACAATTTCTGAAACATTTTACGATTATTTTTCTTTTCTTTTCATTCCACAAGTTAATCTACTTTTTATTGAATTATAACTATTTTTATATCTTGCCTTCCCACACTATCATCTAAAACTTTTATTTATGAAATTAGCATAAATCTTTTAAATTATTAACATAATCGAAAGAATTTTTTTATTATTATTTGATAATTAATTATACCCTTAATTCTCAAAAATATTTGATTGTTTAAATGATTTTTCTCTTGAAATAAGATTTGATTGAATGCAAAAATAATTTTTATAAAATAACATCAACGCACAAATACGTATTAAAATAATGTAATATAATTTCCAGATTAATCTCATATTTCTCTAGAAAATTTAAATATGCTAGTTAAACTAAAAATAATTCACAAATGCAAAATCGATGCCATTAAATAAAACAAGTTGTTTTTGGTTCCTTATAATCATAAGTAAAAAAATTATCAAATCTTTATTTGAATATAAACAAATTTCCATAAACACATACAACTTTGTAGATAATCAAATTAAGTAGCAGGTATCTTAATAAAGTATAGTGAAATATTTGGCGCCGTGAATTTGATTGAGTAAATGAAACAAAGAATTTTTTTTTTTCTTTCACATACTATGAAAGATGGAAAAATTGTATGCTTGACTCTTAAGTTCTCTCGTATCCTTAAGAAAAGCAATTAGTATGTTAATAAAATTGTCAATTTAAATATTAACTTTAGATAATGTTTTATTTGACTTGACATTTTGCGACATATGTAGGAAATTTTCTTAGAAATAAATATTATCTACTAGAATTTTATTTCATTTCCCTGTTTGATTCACTTATAAATGATATATTTGTTTCTTATTTTTAATAGCATTGATATAAGACATGGGGTGTCAACCTGGTTTGGTGGAACATGCTTTCAGTGTGATATCTACAATGTCACTTTATATATATATATATATATATATATATATATATATATATATATATATATATATATATATATATATATATTTATATTTATATTTATATATGCGGAAGATATAAAAGCGGTAGAGAATGAAGAAGAAGTACAAAATTGTTATTACAAAATTCTTAAGAGAGTTTCTAATTTTTGAAACTATTCAGGGATAAAAAGGACTTGGAACCTAGGCTATGAGGGAGTTCGCTGAGGAACATAGAGTTTAAAGCTCGAGAAGAGCTGTAAATGATACTTCAACAACTGACTCTTTTATAGGCCTAAAGGATCTCCTATTCATGCTTACAACTGGCACACTATAGTCAAAAGTGGTCGACAAACATCACAATTACAATTGATACGCTTTTACTTTCGGCGGCCGACGCTAAAAACAAAATAGAATAATTACAAGTGAGTGCTTAATTTTTCAATTGTATGGGCCCCATTCATCTTTGCCTTAAGAACCAGCTGATTCCTTTCTGAGGTATGAGACCATAACATCTATTGGGCGATGGGTCAACTAAACCCAACTTCTTACTAAGATGCTATCTCTTAGGAGGGGAATTCTTGAGGGTCTTCGTCTTCTAATTTTCTCATAATTTGATGAACTTTTCTTTGTAACTCTTCTTTGGTTGATCTTCTTTTCATGATATTATTAATCATCTTCGTTAATTCTGCTGGAATTGATTGCTAAAATTGGTCAAAATCAGTGTTCTCTTCATCTTCATATGGATCTTGGACATCTTGTAGGTTGATAATGGCTTCAGTTTCTTCTTCTTCTTCATCAGAGCCCAGTGAGGATAATGTTTCAATCATTTTTTGTTTTAATTTGGCTTTTTCGCTTTTGAGGAAGGGAGGTTTGATAAGTCTATAATAATTTTTCCTTTTTCTTTTATAGAGGATATTTCTCTTTGGATTGGACTTTTTTGTGTGATAAAGCCCATTTTCTTCCAATTTTCAAATTTTTCTTCTACATATTGAGTTTCACATTTTTTTCCACCAAAAAACTTTGGTTTTTAAGCAGAGAGTTTTAGGATAGGTTTCTTCTTTGTGTTGATGGATTTCAGGAATGTGGGCCAAAAGCCAGCTTATTCCCATGGTTGAACAAAATTTTATAATTCTAAGGTGTGGAGGGTATTGAGGAGTAAGACTTTTATATTTTTGGTACATTTTCATGATTTTTTCTAGGATTATAGATTGGACCGGGCATATTTGATGAAACCAATCAACAAACCAATTTAGTAGGGTATTGGGTACTTCTTTTTTAAAACATATATACCATGAATGCCTAGGGTTGGTATCAAATAGTATCTTATTCCAGGCTTCTTGGTAATCGAAATAATTATATGAAGGGGGGGTCAAAGGGCCTCAAAAAGCTCTTATCTGTGAAAGGGTGTTGGTTCCATTCTTGGTATGAAATGATTTTAATAATTCGTAATTTTGAATAACTAATTATCGAGAGGTCTCTATCATTTGGAATGGGAGTTATTTCTGCAGATCATGTATCTATTAGGATAAATTGATAAAAAAAATTGGTCTTTTTCAAATTTTCTGACTTAGGGATCCAACTCCATCCTGGAGGAGCTAGTTTTCTGAGTATTCCGTAAACATCTTCAGGATTCCAGTCTTCTTCTAAAGTAATAATTTTTTGGCATCCTTCTTTGATATAAAATTATTTTTTAGGGGTTTTTTCAGGGGGAGAATGTTGTAGAATTTGTGGTGTTAGAGGGGTAAATCTATTAGGTTGAGTGGTTATTGAAGTAGGAAGTTTTCTAGTGGTCATGGTTTTCGAGTATGATGGGGCAAAGTCGTCTAAAGATAATGTCGAGGACTTTTGACCCTTTTCGGTTTTACTCTTTTCAGTCGTAACTGGGTTTTTAGAGGGGGTTGCCATGGGTGTGGCCCTGCAAAAATTCTCTAGTTAGGAAATCAGGTATTGAATTTTCTTTTCCTTTAATAAATTCTATTTCAAATTCAAAACAAGATAATAGATTTTGCCATCTTGCAAATATTTGCTTTGAAACTATATTTTTTACGTCCTTTTCCAAAACTTCTTTTGCAGATTTACAATCAATTCTTAATAAAAAAAATTGTTTATTAAATCATGTTGAAATTTTTGTATATTTAAAACTATACTTAAGACTTCTTTTTTAATAGTGCTATAATTCTTTTGATCATCATTCCATATTCCTGAGTGATATCTTATTATTTGTTCGGGATTATCTTTTAACTTTTGTTTTAGTATACCTCCATATCCTATATCAGAAGCATCAGTTTCTATAATTATTTTTGCTTCTGGATTTGGTATTCCTAGACATGGCAGAGACTTAACTAATTTTTTAACCTCTATTATTATTTTAGTCATTTGTGGATTCCATGGTTTGGGATTTTTCCTTAATCTATTAAAGAGGGTTTACATAATATTCGAATGTTAGGTATAAATTCTGATACATAATTTAAACATCCTAAAAATCTTTGTAGTTGAAGTTTGTCTTTTATTTCATTAGGAAATTTTTCTGAAGATTCAATACTTCTTTTAATGGGGGTTATAGTTCCTTGGTTTATTTCATGACCTAAAAATCTAATTTGGGTTTGTGCTAGTTTTATTTTCTTGTGTTATATTACCATTCCATTTGTTTTTATAATATTTTTAAATATTCTTAAATGTTTTTTATGTTGTTCTATTGATTCAGAAAATATTAAGACATCATCAATATAGACAATGGCAAATTTTGAGTAAGGGTTTAATATGTCATTCATTATTTTTTGAAATTCGAAGGCGCATTTTTTAAACCCATAGGCATTACGTTCCATTCATATTGCCCGAATGGTATTATAAAAGCAGTTTTATATTTATCTTGTTCTTTTAACTTAATTTGATAATATCCACTTTTCATATCAAACTTAGAAAATATAGTGGCATTATAAATTCTACTTATTAGTTCGGTTTTATTACGCAGGGGATACCTAATCCATTTTAAAACCTTATTTAAAGATTTATAATTTATTACCATTCTTGGTTCTCCTCTTTCTATTTCGGAGGCATTTTGTACATAAAAGGCAGCACAACTCCATGAAGATTTGTTGGGTCTAATAAATTTTTTATCTAAAAAAGATTTTATTTCTTTTCTACAATATTCTAATGTTTCTTTATTTAATTGTACTGGTTTGGCTTTGGTAGGAATATTCTTTTCTGAAAATCCTTCTTCGTAGGGTAATTCTATTTCAAAAGTGTTTCTATTCCAAAAAGTTGTGGGGACCTCTGCACATACTTCTTTTATGATTTCTTGTTCTATCTTTTTAAAGGTCGTTATTATTTCAGGATTTTTTAATTGTTCTTCGATTCTTTTGTATGCTATTTCTTGTTTTAAATATTTTATATGGTTATTTTTGGCTTCCAATTTTAATAGAAAGTTTTCCTCATTTACTTCAGTAACTATTTGTATTTCTTTCTTTTTTTTAATGGTTTAATGAATTCGAATAAAATATTTTTATGTCTTATTCCATTTTCGGATACTTCAAAAGGGTATGTTAATGCTAGAAATGGGGTTCCTAGGATAATTTCTTCACTAATATTAGGGGTTAGTATAAAAGTATTTTTAAAACAGGTTCCTTTATTACATATATTGGCGTTTGATAATTTATATTTTACCTTTAGTTTTTCAATATTCGCAGTTCTTAGGGTTTGTAAAGTTTTTTCATAGAATTTAGTAGGTATTAATCCTTCTCTTATACAATTTATATCAGCTCCAGAGTCTACTAAAGCTGTAAATTGTTTATGAAAATTATTTCCAATTTTTAATGTAGCTTTTATATGTCATTTTTGTTGTAAAATTTTTATTTGATTAACCTTTTCGAAGTTGATTCCTCATTTAAGATAGATTTATTATTTATAATATTCATTTTTTCTTCTTGTATTTCATTTTTTATCTTTAATTCTATTAATTGAATTTTAATTTCTTTTATTTCTTCTTTTAAAAGGCTTATTTCTTTTTGCAAGTCTTGTAAATTTACTTGGTTTTTCTTTATTTATTGCCTTTCGTAATATTTTTGAGAAGTCATAACCACTTACTTCTATTGATACAGCTTTTGCTTCTCTTTCATTTAGTATTAATGTTTTTAATTTAGTTAAATATTCTAACATATCTTCTTCATTTGGAAGTTTATCTACCATTTCTAAGGCTATTTTAGTTTTTGTAGTTAAAACATTAATATTAAATATGCAATCACAATTTTCTTCCTTCTCATTTTCACTGGGATTGGTGGTATTTTCATCTTCGCTACTACTCGGTTTCAATTAGATTATTTATATCTTCTTCTGATTCGTATAATAATATTTTTGCTATTTGGTTTTTATCTCTTCATTCATATCTAGGTTTTGTATCCTTTCTCGGACTCTACAATCTTTTTTCATGTGTCCATATCTTCCACATTTATAACAAACTATTCATTTCTTTGAATTAGGTTGATTATTACTTATAGGAGGGTTTGTTTTTATTTTTCTTTTAAAGTTTCTAGGAATGTTCCTATTATTATTCTGAGAAAATTTTCTTTTGATTATTTGTTTTTTCTTATTTTTTCTAGAAGAAGGATCTAATTTTTCATACCCATATTGCATGCAAAAATCTCCTAATTCTTTTGTACCACTTTCTTGTTGTCTTTTAATCTGTTTTTTCTAACTTTAGATTATTACATATTTCTAAGGCAGTGTTTTCAATAGTTGAAATTATTTTTCCATATGTTATATCTTGCGAGTTCGTGCCTTAGCAAAATGTTAGTGGTCTCCTTTTAGAAAAAATATTAGAAGACAACTCCAATTGGAGATACTAAGAGTATGAAAAATTAGATCCTCCTTCAGAAAAATAATAATAGAAGAACAATTCTCTCAAAAAGATCTAAACTTTAAAAGAAAAATAAAACAAACCCTCCTATAAGTAATAATCAACCTAATTCAAAGAAAGGAATAGTTTGTTATAAATGTGAAAGATACGGACATATGAAGAGTTGTAGAGTCTGAAAAATGATACGAAACCTAGATATGAGTGAAGATAAAAACCAAATAGCAAAAATATTATTATATGAATCGGAAGAAGATCATAAATAATTTAATCGAAACCAGTCAGTATGAAGATGAAAACCACTAATCCCGATGAAAATGAGAATGAAGAAAATTGTGATTGCATATTTAATATTAATGTTTTAACTATCGAAACTAAAATACAGGCCTTAGAAATCGGTTCAGACTTCAACTGACAAATGAAGAAGTTATTTGACTGAATTAAAAACCTTAATACTAAACATGACAGAACAGTATCAACAAAAGTAATGCAGTTATGACTTGTCAAAATATTACGAAACTTGATAAGTGAAGAAACCATGACAAGTTTGAGACTTGCAAGGAAATAAGCCTTTTAAAAAGAATGAATAAAAAGAAATTAAAAATTCAATTAATAAAAATTAAAGATAAAAAATGAAAATACAGAGGAAAAAATGAATATTATAAATAATAAATCTATCTATAAATGAGGGAATAGCAACTTCTGAAAAGGTAATAATTTTCAACTAAAGTGACTATGACGGCTACGGAAAAGTCGGCAGTTTTCAAACAATTGACAGCTTTCAGTAAACCTATGGAGTTTCTGTGAGCTATACGAAGGATTAATACCTAGTAAAATTCTATGAAAAAACGCACACAAAGCCCACAGGCACGGGAACCACGAAAACTAAGATAAATATATGTAATAAGGAACTTGTTTTAAAAATGCTTTATATAACCTGATATAGTAGAAAATAGTCCTAAATAACGTTAATATACCCTTTGAAAGTGTCGAAAATGAAATTAGACTGTAAAAATATTTTATTCGAATTCGTAAACCAGTAAATAAAAATACAAATAAGTTACTAGTAAATGAGGAAACTTTCTATAAAATTGGAACTATAGCCATATAAAAATATTTTTAAAAACAAGCAGCGCCTGATTGAAGAACAATTAAAAAATCTTGAGATAATAACAACCTAAAAAAGATAGAACAAGAAATCACAAAAGAAGTATGTGCAGAAGTCCCTACTTTTTTGGAGATAGAAACACTTTTGAAATAAGTACCTTACGAAGAAAGGATTTTTTGAAAATATTCTATTTAAACCAATACTGAGCAAAATAAAGAAAACATTAAATATTGTAGAAAGAAAATAAAATCTTTTTTAGATAAAAACTTATTAGACTAATTAAATCTCCATGGAGTTGTGCTGCCTTTATGTACAAATCCAAGAAAGAGAGAATAAGTAATAAATTACAAACAAATAGATCTTAAAATGGATTAGGTATCCCCTGCCTATAAAACCGAACTAATAAGTAAATTTATAATGCAACTATATTTCTAAGTTTGATATGAAAGTGAATATTAATGATTAAGTTAAAAGAACAAGATAAATATAAAATTGTTTTTATAGTACCATTCGGGCATCGTTCCAAATATGAACAGGCTGCGCCCTTCCATTTCAAAAATGTGAATAATATTAAACCACTTATAAAATTTGTCATTAATATTGATGATGTCTTAATATTTTTGAATCAATAGAACAACATAAAAAAAACATTTAAATATTTAAAAATATTATAAAAACAAATGAAATATTTATTATCACAAAAGAAAATAAAACTAGCACAAACAAATTAGATTTTTAGGTCATGAAATAAACAATAACCCATTAAAGAAGTGATGGGCGAAAAATTTCCTGATAATAAAGACAAACTTCAACTACAAAATTCTTAGGATGTTTAAATT